>JACCIB010000059.1:600000-971672 GCA_018906965.1 Philotrypesis tridentata
ACATTATCGAATAATTGTTACTATTAATAAAATTATTTGAATCGTAATAAAATTGAATACGAAGACACCAAATCTACGCATTGCCTACTTTAAAATACGATCACATTCAGCAACAACGAAAAAGTACAATCGACTCATTTATTATACAGTCCATCGCAGAACTCCTTGTACATCGTCTGCCGTGTCACTGCGTCACTCTCAGCATAAATACAAATAAATGCGGGGAAAACCTCGACAATATTTTGAGTACGGGGCAATCTTATAGAAACTGCCAATATTCTTTTAAGAAAAGCTTTCGATATCAACGTAAATCATAGTGATCGATCGAAATTTATTCTATCCGAGATTCTATTATGATTGCAAAAACTGTGACAAAAGTAGTTCTTTTGTTACTACGTTTTTCACACAAAAAAACATAGGATAAGTGTCATTAGCACAGAGCAAACTTCGCAAGGTAATAATTATAAAAATAATTAATGCGATAAAAAGGCCGAGTAAAACTATAGCAGATTTATAATGAGATAAAAATAAAAATTGCCAAGAATACGGATTTTCTCAGAATAATTGTGATACAGAAAAGAACATCTCGCTGTACTGTATACAAATTTTATTAAAAACATATTGTTGCTTATATGTAATTTTTGTATTGTATAATAGTATGTAAATATATTTTACTCGAAAATAGTGAAGAAGTAGGTTTAATTGTAATTTTTGAATTTCCCATTTTTTCGGCGATTTTTTTCGGCTAAAATTTTGCGATCCTGAATCTTCTTTTTTAAACCTACAAAATGGAACATACAAGAAAGTCGAATCGAGCGTCCGAAGAATACGAAAAATATGAATGCTACAAACATTCGATTTCACAAAAAAAAACTTACAAAGAAAAAAAAATAGGAACCTACTCTCTAAATTTAAAACAGTGAAAATTCACTGTTTGTTAGTCCATATTAACAATTTGAAAAAGTTATATTGGTGCAACTGTGAACTAGTGAATAATCACAGTTTAAACAGGTTTAAAAAATAAACCAATTGAAAATTGATTGTAGAAGTACTATACCTAAAATAGTAAATATGGACGTTGCAAATAGTGAATATAAGTATTGTAAATAGTGAGTAAAAATAAGATTTGGTTTGCAATATACATTAACTGAAATAGTGAAAATACACTACCTACAATACGTGTGGCTCGTGTAGCTAATTAAATAGTAAATTTTTCTTATGTGTAAAACGATTAAGTCGACAAAATTTCACTTTTTCTGAGCGGTAGATTCTCCACTTGAATAGTGAATTTCTCGGATGTTAAAAATGTGTAATTACCGAAAATTTCACTTCCCTTTTAAGTCATTATGACTCACTGAAAAAATAGTAAATTTTCATAATTTTTCAAGTTCACCTTTTGCTAAAGTGATTATGTACTGGACAATCAGTGTTCCAGTGACAATTCAAAGCAAATACTTTCTACTATTTGAATCAGTAAATATTTACCAATTCAACAATAAACGCAATGAAATGAGCAAAACGACAACTCATTTCCGAAACAGCGACTATTCACTGTATACTACAGCGAATCACAATTTTTGCACCGTATTAATCAGTGAACATTCACTAATTTGTAAAATGCCATTTTTTGCGCTACGTGTAAGCAGTGAAAAATTTCACTGTTTATGAGGTCAGCATTATTCAACCATGACAAACAGTAAATTTCTCGCTGTTTCACACTCAATAGAGTATACTCGAGCTCGGAAACGGAAGCCGCGTCGTGAGAGCTTGCAAGCGCTCGGAATTCTCTCCACACACAAACACAACACACTTCACGCACACACTCGCTTCCACACACGCATATATATACACATCGCTGCACTTGCCTCGCGCTCGCGCAGGAGAGAGCTAAACGTCCGTCTCTCTTTCTCCTCGGCTGGCCAGTCGTCGACCTCGATCGGCGTCTATATATCCACGGCGGGGGGCCCCTTTCACTTGAAAAAGCCGCGCCGCGCGCGAGCCTTTCCGGACTGTAAGTCTCGGCCGCGCGCAGTTCTTCGCCGGACACGTAGTGACGCGCGCGCGAGAGCCTCTTTTCCCTTTCGACGACGACGACGACGGCGACGACGGTGTCCAACGGCTCGCGAGACTCGAGGACTCGCAAGCTCCTTCTCGGTGGCGTCGGGGCGAGCTTTCGAGCGCGACGGAGATGAGGCTGGGAGGCGGCCGATGCCACCGCGCGTTGATTTCACTTTCGAGGAAGGAAAGTTTCGCCCGATAATATAGAGGCGCGCGTGGGCTGCTGCACGCTCGCGAGGACCCGGTCCCCCCCCCACGCGGGATATACAGGTGTATATTATATATACGTGAGTAGAGAGCGATACTTTATTTTTACGCAGGATAAAAATTGTATGCTTCGATAAAAGGTGCGTAAATGTTGATTTTTGGCGAGCGTAAGGTTTGTGATAATCGCGCGAGTATATCGAACGTTATTTTCGATGCAGGGGACGTGAATTGCGATTAAACGCACGCGAAGTGTGCGTAAAAGCGCAGTTTACGCCCCTGGTAGAAACTTGACGATAGATTAGCTAATTTGTCAGACTGCATCGAAAACATATAAAAATTCTGAATAAAATTCGATAATACGCGTAACTAATCAAAATACATTTTTAGCGTAATAGCAATAATATAACAATTAATGTATTACAATTAAAGAGTGGGAGGGAGGGAGAGAGAGATTTCGCGGTAGGCGCTGGTGCAGCGCGAGAAGTTTGACGCGCTTAGATTTTGCCGTATGACGCGTGTGTCCGCGTGTGTGCACGATTAGTTTTAATGCGAACGCTTTCTCCGACGTGTGTTAATGGCTGAGAGATTCGCTTTTCAAAAGCTGCGGCGCGGAGTTGAATCGTTGAATTACGTTGGCGCTTCGCACGGGAGTATACTACTACGTGGTCACACTGGTTACGCATGGCTTTGCTCATTGAGAAGCAGACTTTTTTTCGAGGATCTTTTTCTTTTTTTTTTTGCTTATTGAGGTCGACTTCTTTTTGCCAACGATGCGAGATGCGTTTCAGCGCAGTGCGTAGAGAAGAGGCGTGACAATTATAATTAAACGTCGTTAACGTTGAATGGGAATTTGAATTTCGCGCCAGAATTGATCGGATGAAACAGTATTATGCTAATGTTTTGCATCGCCATACACGATCGTCTTCGATGCACTTAAATTACATAAATTTTGAAATATATTGTGTAGAATTTTATTCCGCAAAATACTCGAGTCATTGAAATGACAATTGAAGATTCCGTAACAGGAAAATAACTGTATCTTTATGGTTTTCGGTATGCTACTTTTATAACTTTTCAAAAAAAAAATATTTTCGTGCCTTTCTCCCAACAAATAAGTTTTATAAAACTATATATAGTTGATATTATATGCGAAAGCATTTAAAATAAAAATTCAAATTTCGCGCCTTTGTTTCAACAAATAATATGTATAAAACTACAGTTTTATAAAACTATAGTTGTATAAAACTACTGGCTTTAGAAACAAATAACATGCATAAAACTATATAGTTTTATGAGGCGAAAGTATATTTAAAAATAAAATTCAAATTTCGCGCCTTTCTTCCAAGAAATAACATGTATAAAACTATATAGTTTTATACATGTTATTTGTTGGAAGAAAGGCGCGAAATTTGGATTTTTATTTTATATAGTTTTATAACACTACATAGTTGTATAAAACTATAGTTTTATACATGTTATTTGTTGGAAGAAAGGCGCGAAATTTGAATTTTTATTTTAAATTCTTTCGCCTCGAATAAACGGGTTTGAGGCAGAAAATGCGTATTTTTAGAGCTTTGTTGTAACATAAATGTTTTTTCATCGGCATTGCATAGCGTTTGTGCAATATCAAGTTATTCACAACTTGGATATTAGCAGATAATTATACACGCGCGCGGTGCGCGCATATTGCGAAAACTAAAAAATACTTGACTCGCATACATCACGTACCTATATATACAATATGCATCATATGTGACAATTTTATTTTACCTGTAATACAGTATTAATGCCTTGATAAAATCTGAAAGTTATAATTGCTTTCTAACATTGAGATTATTAAGTACAATTTCTGCTCACTCAACAAATGTAATTAGATTCATTTTGATAATCATGTAACTATACTGTATATCTTGTATACTGTATAATGTCTTAAACTTATCATTCGCCGTTGAGGTGCTTTTATCTAATGAGCTCAATACTCATAATGGGATTGTAGAGCCTGATAAAACAGAATCGTAATTTAGTAGTCAATTAAAACTTTGATATGTTCTTTTGATCGCAATTAATAGTCTCACTAGTTAATATAATTACGTTAACAGGTGAAAAGTCAATTCAACTTCACAAAATCATTAAATAGCTATACCAATTGACTCAATAGTTCAATATACACCGTATACTTGAAAATACAAATTTTACTATGTAGACAACAATTATTACAGTAAAATTTATCCTTAAGCAAGTATGTCGCGCCTTCACGATTTAACCCAGTAATTTTTAATATATTACACGACAGATTTTCTCAGTGCGCAACAACGCTCGTAAAAGCAGTGCGTATACGCGCACTCAAAGCGATAAATTAATTTTTTTTCCCAAAAACCCCTCCGACAAAATATAGCGCTGCCTTTTTTATTCTATCACTATCGCATAATCATCGCACTCAATGAAAAATCCTTGCTTTTCAAAATCCCCGCCATCCCGCGGCTCCTCAATCCCCCCCAACCCGAAGCCACGTATACGCGCACGATTTAACGAGCCATTAAGATATCAGTCGTGTAAACGCACCAACTTTTTCCACAGTATACGTAATAATTAAAAAAAAAATACACACACGAGATCATACTCGCACTGCAACCTGAATACCGCAGTCCATCCAAGGTACTTCAAGCGCACAGCCTCGATAAGCGCGAAAAAAGTCTCCCTCGCGTGCTACAACAAGTCCTCTCCTATCTCTCTCCTTCGAAAAAAAAGAAGCGCGTCGAGAAAAAGAAACTCGTCTCTCTCTCCTCTCCGCGTATCCCGCGGCAAGTATTACAAGTACTCACGGGCGAGCTGCAAGTGACGCAACGACGCGTTCGTTGCAGATCGAGACGCCGCAGACGTCGGGGAGACGAGCGCTCGGCCGTCATGCCGCCGTCGCCGCCGCCGCCGCCGCTGTCCTCCCAACCGAAGTGACGGATCCCCTCAGTCGAGAATCCGACGTCGCCAGGATGCCTGCCTACGCCGCCAAGGCCCTCGGCCTCCTCGCTCTCCTGCTCGTCGGCCAGTGTAAGTATATATACTTTATATATAGCTTTTATATATATATATATCGATCGATCGATCGATCGTCTCTTCTCCTAGCGCGTCTTCGCTTGTTTTATTTTCTTCTTTCCCCCCCCCCCCTCTCTCTCGAAACTTTTCGCCTTGGCGGCCTTCGCCTACTTCTCCCATTGATTATGTCGTCGCCGCGTCGAGAGCGAATATATAGTATAAGTATTAGAGATGGACCGCGCGCGAGCCTGTATTTACGCGTCGCGGTGAAAACGCGGAGTCCGCGCGAGCCGGCACAGTTTTCACTTTCCGTGCGGTCGTCGTTCTCTCGCGGTAATTCGTGCACGCACGCGCGCGCGTGTGCAGCGGCTCATCGCTTAGCCGGTAATTTCGTAATTTCGTTATCCGCTCGACGGGAGTCGTTGTATACATATAGATATATATAGGCAGTCGCGAGGCGTTGCATAACGAGTGGGTTGGGAAGGGGTACTTTTTGTGACTGAATTCCCGGTCCGTCGAGCTTGCCGGGCGAGAGAGAGGAAAAGGAAGGTGGAATTGGGTTTTCTAATCGATTACTCCATTGCTATGCGCTGGACGTGTCGAATTTCAAAAAGTGAACGCACCTCTCTTTGGTCTAGAATTGGAAAAAAAATTTTTTAAGGTGCAGAGTTTTCGGACTAATGGGAGTTTCTTCGGTATTTGAAAAATTTATGTGAATACGCCAAACAATATATATGAATTATTATACTTGATACAGAATTACCGAAATATGGAATATAACCTTCCCTACGTTCGCAGTTTCAAATCGACAATCGTTCGGAGGCAATGGATACGCGCAATAATTTCAACCATGTGATATACGTCCATCCAGTGATGAATAAGAAAACCTTTCCATCTTTTACTTTCGATCATCCAATGCGTCCAAACCCTATATGTCGAATTTAAAAAAATAAATGCATTTTTCTTTGGTCTAGAATTCGAAAAAAAAAAATGTTTAAGATACAGAGCTTTCGGACCAATGGGTCTTTCTTCTGTAAGCCAAGAGATGGTAAATGCCGAGGACCATGAGAAATGTAGAATATGAAAATTTAACATGGGGAGGCATGTGGAGAAATAAGAAAAAATTGGCTGTTCGGTTTTTTTTATTATTTTTTTTTAAACAGGCGTAACTGGACATATTTTTTTAATTCGAAATTTTATTGATGCCTCGGAAACATTCGTAGTGGTTATTATTCCAGTATTTTGACGCATTAATTTTTTGTAAAAGAAAGCGTAAAATGGCTCGGAAATATGATTACTAGTAACTTTTTCCATGTTCATCTGAAGTTTTGACTATCTTTCGGCTTACAGAATAAAGTCTAATCGGTCCTAAACTTCTAGTTTTAAAAAAATTTTTCAATTTCTAGACCCAAAAAAAAGTGCAGTTTTTTTTGTAATTCAACAAATAGGTACGCACTTTTGGGTTCGAGCGGGTCCGATCGAAATTCAAATTTCCCGCTGCAGTGGCGCCTGCGCGACTGGGGAAGGAGGGGGAGAAAATGACGAAACAATTATTTTTACTATTATGCGATTGATTGGAAAAACAGAAAAATAAAAATAACTTAAAGCTTGAAAGAGAATTTGTTTTTTTGTCATTAGTTGTCCAATAAGCGAATGCTTTTTTCTCGTCTTCTCTATCAGGGTTTGAAATTGCCACGCCCGACTTCACAAACGCGATTAATAAAAATACCGTAACTTTACCGCGCTATCACGTTAAATAAACAAAAACCATTTACATCCCAAGTATTACCGTAATCATCGTTAACAATCTGTTGCAGGTGTAAATAGTTTGATCATTCCGGAAGAAATTCCGACTCTCCTCTCGCTCATCTACTCGAATATTCCGCCCGTGAAAAAAGGTACGTTACACAAAAGCAAATTAACTATACACGCTAACACACCATCACGCGTCGCAGACCAGTTGACAAAAGAAAGAACAAATTTTCCGTAAACGCCGTCATGCATGCAGTGCGATAATTGCGCTCCCAACGAGATTCGTAACGTTTGTCAGTGTCTCTCACAGAAAAACGGAAATTTAGCAATCTCGATCTACGACTACTTGCGCCACTCGGTATACATAATATAAAACACACGCACACGTATATGCGAGGTGCTAAAACGCGCTTGTTCCTTTCTCCTTGACATTTCATTACATTACGCACTCTCTCATCTCAGGAACGGACTCGAGGCTCGGCGTTGGATTCCGACTCGGCGAGCACGCCGACTTTCAAGTTCTCGTCGAGCTCGGACCGCAGAAGGAGACCGATCCCATCGGCAACGACGTCGAGTCCAAGAGGAAACGTGCGGTAAGACATTCGCGCCGTCCAACGCGTCAATGTTAAATTTGACAAAACTTTTTCTTTCTCATCCCAACGCAGACGACGATTATTTCGGCTATGAGAGGCGATCTGGGCCCCTGGGCCCAAGCCGTCGCCAAGTACCAGGTCGAGCAAAAGCTCAAGAAGGCCCTCGACAAGTACCGATCGAGCTTCGAGCAGTCGACGAAGTCCAAGGAGGGCAAGGACAAAGACGCGGACAGCAAGGTTCGTTCCTCAGAAACGATATACGGTTCACAATTTGCAATGGGTTCACCTTTGCGTAATACAACTTGTTTTGCGCAGAGCGACGGCAACGACTGGCTTACGAAATGGAGTCAAGGTTCGCTGGCGAATCCGGACGGTCCGGCGACTCCGCCGGAGCAGACTTCCACCCGCAAGAACTTGCCGCACGTCAATCGCATAAGGGTGGTGAACGTGGCGAACGGCAGCGAGAGCCAGAAAGAGAGCGGACAAAACGGCGCGGACAGCGAACTGAGCGTTTTGAAGGAACTTTTCGCGAATAGCAAGAACGAGACGAAAAGTACTTGACGCAAAAGTTGGGCTCGCGCGCATACAAACAGTTACCAATTGCTTTTATACTTTTGTTATACGTTGTATATAATATGTTATGTTTAAAATAATATCTGTTTAAGATAGCATTGATAAGAATACATGCGTTCGTTAAGAAATTTGAGTTTACGTGTTTGGCGTTGATTTGCAATCGACGAAAAGAGTCGATCGTGAATTTTTATAAAAATCGGTAAAGATGGAATGAATTAGCAAACTAAATGAATCGTTTAACGGTGAACTGTATTCGCTTGAAATTATCAGGATTAAATTATTTCTTATGAAAATTAAATAAACCTATATCGTCGTACGTACTTAAATAAATGCTAAAGACTAGATGTCGGTACAGAGTTTTACAAATAATCAAATAATTTGCGTCAAACGCGATGTCGGGAAGAAATCACAGTAGCGCAACAGAGTCGCTGAACTAATCCAGAGAATTTTCAGTAATTGATTCCAGAAAGTTGTAACGTTTGATCTATCCACTGCCTGTGTTGCGCGACACTGGCGTAAACCGCAGGTGTATTCGTGCCGCATCCGATGCCCCAAGAGATTATTCCAGCCTAAAAAAAAAATTTTTTTAAATTAGAAAACGTCGGATAAACAGTTTCGCAATCAGCAGCCCGCATTACCTGAGTAAATCTGCCGCTCGGATCTTGGCAAACGAGCGGTCCTCCGCCGTCCTTGTAGCAGGTATCCTTACTCGCCTGTCCTCCCGCGCATATGAAACTCGAATGCAATTGGAATATCGGTCCCAGCCTCGTTGCTCGCAAGCGCGTTTGACAATCAGTGTTGTCGATAATAGGCAAGTCCACCTTGCGCAGAACCGTCTGGTACGAGCCTCCTTCGCCTGGACAGAGGAACAATAATTTTTTTCATTTATTAAATTCACAATAGTAATTTACTCTCTAAATCTAGAACAGCAAGAAATTTACTGTTTCTCATAGTTAAATAATATGCAGAATTAAATTTGATTGGACCGCGAGATTTCGCTTCGTTTTCGCGCTGAATCATGAGCGAGCGATATACTGCACTTTTGGAAAATATTACTGCAGTACTCTCTAAATCTGAAACAGCGAAAGATTTACTATTTCTCGTTGTTCAATAATATTAACTTCACAAATAGTGGAAGTTTTCACTATTTACACGTGGTGAAAAAAATATTATTCTACACATTAGTGAATGTTCACTAATTAATACGGTGCATTGTTGCAAAAACTATAATTCGCTATAGTACGTAGTGAATAGTCACTATTTATCAAATGAGTTATCATTTTGCTCATTTCATTGCGTTTACTGTTGAATTAGTAAATATTTACTTATTCAAACAGTAGAAAGTATTTGCTTTAAATTGTCACTGGAACACTGATTGTCCAGTACATAATCACTTTAGCAAAAGGTGAACTTGAAAAATTATGAAAATTCACTATTTTTTCAATGAGACATAATGACTTCAGAGAATTTAAATTTTCGATACATATACATTTTTAACATCCGAGAAATTCACTATTCAAGTGGAGAATCCGCCGCCCAAAAAAGTGAAATTTTGTCGACTTAATCGTTTTGCAACATGAGAAAAATTTACTATTTAATTAGCTAACAATGAACTTGTAGAAAAAGCGAACAGTTATGTCCCCTGTAGCCTCCTGTTACTAGGGCCACACACTATTTCAGCCCAAACACTATTGCTACCCAAATCTTATTTTTACTCACTATTTACAATATTTATATTCACTATTTGCAATGTTCATATTTACTATTTTAGGTAGTCCTCCTACACTTTTTCAACTGGTTCATATTTTAAACCTGTTTAAACTATGATTATTCACTAGTTCACAGTTGCACCATTACAATTTTTTCAAATTCATTAATATGGACTAAAAAAACAGTCAAATTCTCACTGTTTTTTTAGAGTTGTTTTTTTAGATTATCCACAGTAATTACCGAACGAACTGCGTCCCCAGCCGGAAGCGTAGCAGATAGTTCCCGCGACGAACGCTTGGCCCTGAGCCGGCAGACAGACGGGCCTGACGTTGACCGCGTAGCCTACGGAGTTCGACAGAACGACGAGAGCGACGTCGTGGTACAGTCCTCCGCTGGAGTATTGAGGGTGAATTACGATTCGCTCGGCGTACACCTCCTGGGCGGGAAGTGGCTCTTCTCCGCTCTGCGTGTTCCACTCGCCCACGCGAGCGACTAGAGTTCCGGGTTCGCAGCTTTGTCGAAAGAAAACAAAAATTATTTCTTCGTTAACGCAATTCAATAGTCCGAACGAGCCGATTCAGTGGAAGAGGCAATGATCAAGCTGTACTTTGCAAAAAAAAAAATGCGGGATCGCATGATATTTTTGATCGCAGGCGATGCTGTATACACAAAACGGAATACCTAGAATTCGTGGAGCGGGCGTAGTGTAAGCTTACGCACCTACATTTTCTATGTAAAGTGAAACGTTTAAAAATCGGTTAACAATGTTTTCACCAACGAAAATTCAATTGCAGCAGACCGAATTTTTCGATTCTATGCACACGCACCTCACGACGCAGTGAGCGGCCGTAAGGACCGTTCGACTGTTGATGAGCGAGCCGCCGCATTGAAAAACGTCGTTACTCCCAGCTTTTCGTACCAGAAGAAGCGTCATCCAGGGGAATTCGGCGAAATACGTTGTACCGGCTACTTGAGCTGGAATCATAAAAAAAATAAGTTTTTCTAGGTGCTTCTGACGAAATATTCCTGGCCTACGAGTTTTTAATCACGAAAATTCATGATAATGAAAATAGATAAAAAAGACAAGTTGCAGACTCGAAAAAAAATATTCTCTTTTTTTCAGAAAATTAATAACTTAATTTGTAAGTCAATTTGCAAAATCTCGCAAGAGAAAAACTACACATGTTTTTTTTTTTATCCTTTACCACGCAAAATTGCGTAACGCATCCTTTTGAAAGGCCGTAATACGTGCAAATTATCTCAAAATTATTACAACAGTATAAACAGTACAGTAAAGCAAAACAACGAGCTTTGCATCCACAAAAGCTAAAATAAAACAAAAAAACGGTCTTGGCCAGCTCGAAATCCGTTTCCAACGTTTCCCAGTCTCGAGGCTCTTACCGCTGCCGGCGTAGGTCGTGTCCCTCAGTCCGCAGACGGCCTCGGCGGCGGGATTCGCGCTCGGCGGGCCGACGTAGACCGAATTCTGCCCCGTCGCCGATCCGACGAGCTGTCGCCTCGAGAGCCTGCAGCAGACGAGGGTGGCGCTGGCGCAGGGCCCGAAGCGCGGATCGATGGCCCCGACCCCGTCGTACGTCACCGCGTTGCCGTCGGCGCACTGGCTCGCCACGACGCACGAGCAAGCGTCCGCCGTCCCTGCAAGGGCGTATATAAAATTGGTCTTCGTTACAATCCAGCAGGGCTAGTGTCACCGAATAGCTGCGCCGCGTTACACCAGCATTATGGAAGGCCGTCGTAAATCGTTAATGAAATATTTACATTGAGACAGTAAGTTAAAAATAATAATCAAAAAATAATATGATAATAGTTTGGATTAAGATTGTCAACGCCGTCGATAATCGATAAAAGTGTCGTTAACTAAGATTTTTAAGCGTTAAACTGAGTACTTAACGCGGCGTTGCAGTTCGGTGGATACAGGGGTATTATTCTGTGTTTGTAACGCTCAAAATTTAATATAATGTACGCCGTCGTTAAGCGTAAACGCAACGTCGTTAATTTCAATTATATAGAAATGATGGCGTTAAAAAGAAATTTACGCACTAACAGCGTAATTTCATTGAACGAAACAATTTATTTTTCGCTGTAACACAAGTGCGATTAAAAAATTTTACGCATATTAATAGCGTAAAAACAAATTCTTTTGTTCGATGCGGTTTCATTTTTAACGATATATGTTTTTTAACGCTAGCGTTATTTCAATTAACGCTGGCATTAATCGTCAAAATTAGGATTTCTATCGTTATACAGGCGTTTTCATTGATTAAAGTATGCGCAAAGTTATAAAAATAAGCGTAAATTGACGTTAACGCTAGCGTTATTCTATTTTCTTTCTTAGTCGGACTTAAAGTGTGCGTTACGTCCCTGTGGTTTCAAAAGCGGCACTTCCCGTGCTCGAATCGCCCCTTTTAAAGCTTTGCACTTGAATTTGGAGTTCTCGAAGAATCACGAGTTTTTTTACTATTCTATGTCGCTAACTCCGAATCTATTCCCAAATATTCGAGCTGACTTGTTTAAAAAAATGTTTTTTATGCCAATTATTACAGAACTGAGGTATGAAAGTATTGCGTTGTGGTAAACGTGCATAGCGTTAAAGGAGCTGTCCTGCTTTTATCATTGATTTTACGTTATTTGAAATATTTAATACTTTTATTCAGCAGAAACTATTAAGAATGATATTATTACTGCAATTGCAACCGTTTAGCAGCGGTACTCTATCGCCCGAACGAAACCTCACGTGTTATTATCGCTATACTTAAAGTTGAAAAACCAATTGGTTACAGTAATTATCGTACGTTCTTTTTTGATTTTAAGTACTTTTTTTTCATTTTTTCAAGTATTTTGTTCTTTTTTCATTCAAATTGTTTTCGAGCACAGGAAGTGCCGTTAAGACCATACTGCAATCCACGAGACTCGGCCTCGCGACAAAGCGCACAGCGCGACGATTTCCTACCAGGATTCTTCACGTCGCCGGCGACGATGCTGCTGGACATCGCGGGGTTGGCCTGCGGCGGGGCGAAGTTGGTCTGCGGACGGGGCCCGTTGCCGTGGGCCAGGGGGCAGCACATGGAGTTGGAACTGGAGCAGCTGGCGGCGGGCTGGCCCTGCCGGGCGAGTATGAGCCTCGGGTCCAGCTGGCCGACTCCCGAGATGGGAAAGTAGCCGGTGCTGCAGGCGATTATCAGCATGCAGACGCAGCTCTGGCCGATGACGATCGGCGGCAGGGGCACCGGCGGCGCGGCTGTAGTCGGCAGGGTGAACGCTGGGAAGCTGGGATTCGGCTGCACCGGCACGAGGCCCGTTCCCTGACCTGGAATGCCGATGGATTTTCGAGTTAGTGTTTAAAAAATATTTCAATTAAAAATAAATTCGTAAATTTGATTCAATTAAAAATAAATTCGTAAATTCGTAAAGTTGAATTAATGATTAAACAAAAATGAAATTTATTTATTTAGGCGGGCAAAATGCCCTTGTGAATGGAGAAATAATGCAGAATCGAAACTAAAACATAAATTAAATTAGTAATGGACAAAGCTAAAGCTGTAAATTATTTAACAAACAATCGTTTTACAAATCCTTTTACAAAGACCACCAGAGGCCCAAAATGATATAATCAATAATAATAAGAATTAGAAATATTAATAATTTGAACGAAAGAGGAAAAATTTATTTTCGTTGCGAAGAAATCACTTTCAGTCGAGAGTAACATATGAAAAAAAATGTGTCGTACAAAAAAATTCTTATGTAACGTAGCGATAATTTGTTTAACGACAACAAATAGTCCTTTCCTCTAATTAAAGTTTAAGTACACAAGTAGTTTTCCACTGCCCGTAGAATCCCGTCGACAAACATGACGTATTTGGAAATTTTTTTTAAATATACCTCTCACTGCGAGAATGAACATGTATTATAGCATCCGTACGAGCAGGACAGAGCTTTCAATTAAAAAACCCACAATGTTTCCTTTCCTCGAAAAAAAAAAAAAAAATTCTCACACGATCGAGCCGTACTCACCAGCCGCAGCGCTGCAGCAGACGTAAGCTCCGATGCAGGTGCTGGTGGGTTGCTGGCGCGGATTGATGATGCCGTTGCCGTCGACGCTGCCCGGCACTAACTGGCCACTGCTGTACAGAGCGCACTGGTACAGCGGTACGCAGGTGCAGTAGAGGTTCTGCGGGACGACGACGTTGGGCGCCGGGGTGGTCGGCAGCGTGATGGATTGCCGCATCGGCGGAAACGGAAACGAGGGAAACGGTTGAAACGGCGAGATCGTTACGGGGGGCAGGGGTTGAAAGGGCGAGATCGTTACGGGGGGGAAAGGCTGAAACGGCGAGATCGTGACGACAGGGCTTGGAATAGTTACCGGGGCCGTTGGAATAGTCACCGGAGCCGTTGGTACCGACACCGGAGCCGTTGGTATCGTCACCGGTGCCGTTGGTATCGTCACCGGTGCCGTTGGTATCGTTACGGGTGTCGTGGGTATCGTCACTGGAGTCGTTGGTATCGTTACCGGAGTCGTGGGTACCGTTACGGGCGTCGTTGGTACCGTCACGGGAGTCGTCGGTACCGTCACCGGAGTCGTCGGCACCGTAACGGGAGTCGTTGGTACCGTCACCACGGTCGTCGGCACCGTCACGACGGTCGTCGGAACCGTAACGACGGTGGTTGGAACCGTCACGGGAGCCGGTGGCACCGTAATCACGGTGGTTGGAGCCGTCACCGGAGCCGTTGGTACCGTCACTATTGGCATCGTTGGCATTATTATGCTGGTCGCGCGAAGGAAGCAGCAGACTTCCAGGTCACCGGTGCACTGACGATAGCTGAAAGGGAAATCAATTTTTCGAATTGATGAACTTTGAATAATTGAGAATCTAGTCATCTCTTCGAGCCAATGATTCTTATTAAGTAATAATAATCAAGTAATAACAATGATGCTTAATTACAACAACATACTGACACAAAAACACTCGAGATCGCAGAAGCTTAAGGCTATAAAACATAAAACTAAAAAAGTAAATATTATTTATTTAAATTAAGAAATACTCGGAATAACCCGCGAATAGTTTGAAATTCAAATCAAAATTCGCTCTGGAACAGGCTCAGGAAAAGTCAAAAATTTGCATTTTTACAATGAAAAAAAAAAAAATAAAAATCAAATGGCAGTGTAATTATTTTACAAAAATTCAACTCTCATAAGTGAAAAAATGCGCTCAAATATATTACATGCTATTACATATGAATCTACAACGCAATCAGTTACACGATCATTTCCCCGCGCACAAACGTCGAGGCGCGCGAGATTCGAATTTCCAACTCGACCCTCGCGGAAGCCACAAAAAATTCCTGCAAAAAATTTCTCACCGCAGATCGATGACACCGCTACCATCGTTGATAATCGTATTGTTGATGTCGCAGAGATAGTAGGGCACGCAGAAGCAGCCGCGAAACGTCGGCAGAGTCGTGGGTACCCTCTGGAACTTGTTGTAGAGCTTCTGCTTCAGCAGGTGCAGAAGCAGAAGGGTCCTGCCGGCCGGTACCTCGCCGAGGGTCCCGTTACTCTTCAGCTCGCTGGTGATCTCCTCGACCGTCATCTGCTCGTCCACGACGTCCGTCACGGCGCTTATCCGGGCGCAGAGCATCGCCGCGACGACGAGGTACGCGTTGAGCCTGGCGAGCATGTTGGCGGGGACTGACTCCGCGTGTGCCTATATGCTCTCCTCGGCCACGAGTGAGATTTTTCGGTGGCGCGCTCTCGAGGGGGGGGGGGGGAATCCCCCGCGGATTATCGTCGCAGCGGCCTCGTTACGAGGAGTCCGGATCGCTATTCCGAATGTGGAAATCGCGCGGGGATTGCATCGGTGGGGGGAGAGGGAGGAGGATAAGGATCGTGATTTTGTCACAGCTCTGCGGTTCCGTGAATGCGCGAGCGCGGAGGTGCGAGAGGGGCCGCCGTTAACGCGGGAGGCCGGGCGTGACGCGGGACACCGGACTCTGCACAATTAAATTTGATTGGACCGCGAGATTTCGCTTTGTTTTCGCGCTGAATCATGAGCGAGCGATATACTGCACTTTTGGAAAATATTACTGCAGTACTCTCTAAATCTGAAGCAGCGAGAGATTTACTATTTCTCGTTGTTTAATAATGTTAACTTACCAAATAGTGAAATTTTTTCACTATTTACACGTGGTACAAAAAATATTCTACAAATTAGTGAATATTCACTAATTAATAAGGTGCATTGTTGTAAGAATTATAATTCGCTGTAGTACGTAGTGAATAGTCACTGTTTATGAAATGAGTTATCATTTTGCTCGTTTCATTGCGTTTACTATCGAATTAGTAAATATTTACTTATTCAAACAGTAGAAAGTATTTGCTATAAATTTACAGTACATAATCACTTTAGCAAAAGGTGAACTTGAAATATTATGAAAATTTACTATTTTTTCAATGAGTAGTAATGACTTTTAAGAGAAGTGAAATTTTCGGTACTTATACATTTTTAACATCCGAGAAATTCATGATTCAAGTGGAGAATCCACCACCCAGAAAAAGTGATATTTTGTGGACTTAATCGTTTTGCGTCACTTTAGCAAAAGGTGAACTTGAAAAATTATGAAAATTTACTATTTTTTCAATGAGACATAATGACTTCAGAGAATTTAAATTTTCGATACATATACATTTTTAACATCCGAGAAATTCATTATTCAAGTGGAGAATCCACCACCCAGAAAAAGTGATATTTTATGGACTTAATCGTTTTGTAACATGAGAAAAGTTTACTATTTAATTAGCTAACAATGAACTAGTCGAATAAGTGAAAATTTGTCCTCTTTAGCCTCCTGTTACTAGGGCCACAGTTCAATTGGATCATTTTTTAAAGCTGTTTAAACTATGATTGTTCACTAATTCACAATTGGATCATTGTAACTTTTTCAAATTGTTGATATGGTCTAAAAAACAGTAAATTTTCGCTGTTTTAGATTTAGAGAGTACGTAGTCTTTGGACATTCGATCGGCTCGTGCGTCGTTACACTTTTTTTCCGATCGCGGAGGATGTGTACCGGGAGTCTCGTTTTCTTATCAGAAAATTAGAACTTCTTTACTCGGAATTCCCGCCCGTAATTTTTTCTCTCATTAAAAAAAGATTGCGCGGAATTAATAAAATATAAGGAAACAAATGCGCAATTGCTCCGCTTAGTCTGTACTTCTGCGAAATCCGTTGCGTGCGACTCGCCGCGCTTATTATTTATAATTCATTCATGAAAATAAATGCGGAGAAGCCGAAGGACACGGTTTTATGGACGTTGCCTTTCAATTTTGTGGAAGATCCCAAACGAATGACCCACATTACTTACGATCAGTTTACAGGTCGGTGCTCGTCGTCGTTGCACAATATAGGAACAAAATTACGAAAAAAAACGCTCTTTTTCACAAGCGACTATTCAGCACTGCTCGTCCATGGAAAACAATTATTTCGAGCGCAATGAAAGTTCCAGTTTAATTTTAGTAAATTAAGCACGCTTCGCTAATCGAAATTTGCACGCTCTCGTGTCTGATTCGCTGCTGGCTAACGTTTAATTAAACTTATTGATAATAAAAATACAATATAACTAAACTTTCGCACCTCATCGGTGTAGCTTCGTTCGCAGACTGACGCGTATATTTTCTCTTCACACGAGCAACTGCAATTTATATATACGCATCTTGTCCGCATTTCCGTGCAGCTATCCCAACTGTAGTAGTCACGCAAACTTTATAATTTATACCTGATGAGTTTGCTGATAATTTTTAACCGAATGGGTTCAACTTCAGTGACATATATAAATCTCCAATAAATTTTCGAAATTTAAAGAGATGAAAAAAGGTAACCGCTTTCTGTACAAATTGTTTTCGACACAAAATGCACTGTATACCTACGTCATTTTTTACATGAAAAAATTCTAAGCATATAATTCTTCTGTGTATCAATACTTTTATCAGTATTAAAAGTAGAGTAGGTTTCGTGTCTTATTTTTAATGAGCATATGCAGCTACAATTACACGAAGTATATTGAACCCTACAGACACAATAATTATTTTGAAACAAAAACGTAAGTTTCATTATTTTATGATTTATTTTATAATAAAATAATTTGCAATAGCTATGTAATATTTATTATTTAGCTAATACAATTTTTGTTTTTAACGTATGTACAGATTCTCTGCATTTTTATTTGCTTCATAATTTTAATGAGGTCTAAGCAAAAATCAAAATGAATCCTATAGTTTGATAGGAAGCTGTTATAATTATGGAATAGAATCAGATGAATTTTTCACGTAGAACGAGTAATTGTATTCAAACTATAGGAATTCTATGCTTGGATTATATTCGCCATAAAGCTGTCATTCTAACACTTTGACAAATGGCTTACGAAATCGAATGAGTAGGTTACAATCTTTTTTTGTATAAAAAGGTACTCTTGCATTGAGAAACCGAAGGCTCTGAATTGAAATATTGTATAGTTTAAAAATGCACGTAAACGATTATCTGAAAGAATGTTCTTTTGTAAAAATAACAAAATGAAGTACTTACATCGATCAAATGGGGTAATTCCATGTATTTTATTTCACAATTTTTGATTACATAAAAAGACATTATAGAATATATATTGATAATTCATTGAAGTAAAATTTGTATTTATCAAAAATCACTAAACTATAACATAAACGAAGATATGTTTTAGGAGAAGAAATATATTTCTTTGCCAAATCATCTATCAAAACATTACTACAAAGTATTTGTAAAAATAAATATAAAACTAAATTATTTATACTAAGGTTGAAATGAAAAATATATAAAAACTTTGAATTGTTAAAACTATAATACAAAATTGAGATGATTTGAACGAGAAAATCAATATCTTCAAGTAACACACTAATTCAATATAGAAAATAAAGAATGGTTGCATTTCCTATTTATAAAACAAAAAAAGGTGTTTATATTAATCGTATTCAGTACTTATATTGTACAAAATATAGCATCTTTTTATTTATCAAAAATGCTGTAACCATCTATTAAGTTTCCATTGAATTCGAATATTACTTCAATAAGAATATCATATTTTTTGAAAAATACCAAAAAAGTTCGTTAAAATATTATTGTCATGATTTGACATTCGAAACTTAACTCTAATAATTTAATAAAATGATCGTATACACTCAACGTATTCAATCAAATTTTTAAATAATCATATTGTTAAATCATTTTGCATTAAATCAACTTATTCGAATACGACCGTTCCAATGAAACGCCGCAAATTAGTGCGATGTAAATTGTCTTTATATACATATTCATTCATTATTAAGAAACATAAATTCATTGGAAGATGATTTAAAAAGACACAGAATTAATATAGTATATTGACAATAGGAAATAGATTAGCTGAAAATTCATTTAGTATAGATTCAATTCTCAAATTTCCAAAATGAGTTGCTCAAGTATAAAATTAAAAAGCAACACGTAGAATATTTTGTTGAGAAAACTGAATTAAAATTGAAAAATTCATTTTATATTTTAATGTTTAATTTAATTGGTTTTTATTTAATTTAATTCATCCGATTTTAAGAAGAATCGAGAATCTTTGTGAATTTCCAATTCAACTTGTCATATTTTAATTAATTCGAAGTTAATGCTTTTTTAAATCAATGACATTGTATTAAAATACGGGTATGTTCAATTATTCACAAAATGAAACATTAAAATGCGACGCTCATTACAGCGAGTACCTATAATAAGATCTCAACATAGAAACATTTTACTGACTTGCAAATACAGCGATCTAAATTAAAATAAATAATTTATTATTTTATGTAATCCTGAATTTAGATCATTGCTTAGAGTGCTCATTGCAAACAATGATACAACATATAAAGTTATGTAAAAATAAACGCAACATTATATTCAAGATTTCGCAATCTTCAAATTGCTCTTTTTTAACACATTAATGAATATATTTTATTAAAATATATTATTTAGATAGAAGTACTTTATGTAAATCATTAAAAAACTTTTTTTTATAAAGCTGTACAAATTTCTACAACTTTGGTAACCACTTGATAAAATCTCTTTCTCTGTCTGTAATATTTTTTTTTTCATTATTATTTTTGTACTTTTTCTTGTAACATCTTAAATTTGTTTTTTAAACAAAAACATTTTGCAATGTTCTTGGCTATAGAGAAGAAACTTATTCGACAGAAAAAGCAAGTTCTAGCAATGATTCTCAATGTTTTCAATGTATAAGTTGCTCGAACTCTAGATGGAAATTTAAATCTTAATAGGAATTTTTATAAATCCATTGATGAATCACTGCTTGAACATTGTCAATGCTTGTACTTCCCTAAAGCTTTGATATAAACAGAACTGCATGTTCTCTCCCGCTCTATAGTTAACTTTTGTTTGACTATAGTCAAAAATTACTCATCGAATAAAAAGTTCGATCCATCATTTTCATTTATAACAATTGACAATCACAATTCTGCCATAGATCAAAAACGAAAACGTGCTTCTTTTCGTTAAATATTCTTAATTTGTCTTGATTTAACTTATTTACTATTGGTCACCTATAAATAATTGTATCAAAATTGGGTTTTGTGAACTACGAGTACGTAAATCTAACTCCTACTTCCTTACGTTGATTAAGACTTTAAAGAATTCTGTTTTTAAAACATGATAAACTGAGCTTAACTATGGTATATAAAAATCGTTACTATATACAAATGATTTATAAATCTTAGAGAAAAGATTTCTAAAGCTAATGTTAGAATTATAAGAAAATCATATTCATGCATGTCAAAATTAAGATAAAGAATTCAAATCGTTTCCTCATTACGAATAAAGGATTCTTTACATATTTTTAACATTGGCTTTGTCTTTTCTGCTATCCGATGATTTAAATACAAATCAAAATATAAGTTTTGATCTAATATTTCTAACAGCAATGATTACAAAATAACTTGTAAATTGCTTCGATTGATTCAGAATACAGTCAACCTGTTGTAAATCTTTTGAATGCGAAAATTTGTATTCAACTATTATATCTAATATTTCTAACAGCAATGATTACAAAATAACTTGTAAATTGCTTAGTTTGATTCGGAATTCTGTCAACCAGTTGGAAATCTTTTGAATGCGAACATTTCTAACCAACTTTTTAAATCGCATCCAGAATCTATGGTAACTTACATGATTTACTTTGAACGGCGTCTACCAGTAGAGTTCCTCAAAGTCTTCAATGTGTTCATTGATGCTAAAGGATGTGTCTGCTTATTTGCTGGGCAATACTTTATTGTATGCGCATTGTCTCCATTTGCACTGCAAATAGGACAGGTGTAGTTCCTATAATCAAACAATTAAATTTTTCATTTCCATAAACTAAGAAATAAATATAAAAATACAGTGAATGCAAAATTGTACATGTTACATACACACAACACTCACCTTAAAATAGGACAAAGAATTTTTCCATCGGCATCTTTTAACAAGTGATTCTTGTAAATTTTAACATCTTCACCATTATTTTTGCAAAAAACGCACTCGTTCGGAAGTGGCTTCTTGTTCTTTTTCTTACTGGGTTGAGTCGGTACGATTACGTCTAAATCCGGGCAGTACTCGTAATCACGACCATTGTGCTTGAATTCTTCCCAGATGTCATTCGCTAATAACGAAAGAAAAATTAATATTTAAAAACATATAAAAACTAATATTATAAATCATAAATATATAGCAGACGCACGATTTATTTTAAAAACATTGAAAATTTAATGCGGGTTTAAAAAAAAAATTGAACGGAAACATGGGATAATTATTGCGAACTATAAAAAAAGTAAATGTGCTGCTAAAACAATGGCGCCAGTCAAATAGGCGTGAAGAATGTTTGGTCGACTCCCGCATTTCACCCAATCTCTCGTGGTAAAGTGTTTGATGACTTACGTCCTCGACACTCGAGCAGCCGCAGCACGTTTGTCGATCGGTAAATCACGCGTACGACAGAAAGCAATAAAATTTGAGCTCAGCGCCATGACCCCGCAAGGGTCTTTGAAAAATTTTCATCTGCACTCGAACGAGGCATGGAGAAAATAAGTCACGAGTGACTGAAATAATCGTGAAATAAACAAGAATATTTTTTCAGTTTATGATCCTTACAAGAGGGATCAAGTGATCGAGCCTTTTTAAGAGAAACGTAAAATTTTTATCGCTGCATCGATTCAAAAAAATTCACTGAATCCTACAACATTTAAAACTATATTTTTTTTTAAGTAAAATATTAATTTCTTGAATTTCTAAATTCAAATAAAAAATTTAGGTTTTCTCTGATGAGATTAGAAGTAAGAGGTACTGAGCACAACAGCTTTTATAGATGCGTATCCAGCATCCAGTACTCCCCTTGTTCCTCAGCGATATGTATATATAGGCGCCGAGAACGTAAACATAAGCGACGTCACCACCATTAACTCTATCGCATCAACTATAATAAACAGTTTCTCACATTCTCCATTGCAGTTCACTTGAGATCCACAGCTCAAGTCCATCCTTATATAATACGTATAAGCTCGATCGATGGGGACTCGAAATTCGAAAAATAGACTTTGTCGCGTCGGTTGTTTGAAGATCGGAACAATCGATTTTTCGGTATACAGCTGTGTTCCAAAAGGACGCGCGAGAAGAGATGCGAACGATAACATCGTTTCGTTTTCCATCCATTCCATCTCTCGGGCTAATCTGCCTCGCGAAAGTCGATACACAAGACGCAAAGTCTTACAGAGGAGGGGGGGGAGGGGGAATTTTACACTCCCGACTGAACTACTTCGCTGCACCGACACGTGTCGACGAGGACACGCACACGCCGAATCCACGGCAACGCGACACTCATATTTTGCCCAATTCGCAAACAAAATGAAAAAAAGAAGAGTAGTCGGGAAGATAAGAAGTTAATAACGCGAGTGTCGAGTTCGGCTGCGATAATTCGAGAGGCGGCACGTGAGCTGAAAATCTCGACCTCAGCGAAACGAAGCGAAAGATCAATTATTATCTCCGAAGCTTACAGCACATCAAGTATATACAGGGGGCTCCGTAAATATCAGTTTATAGACCATCGCCGCGTATATATACGTATAACAGCAAAGCGTATATGTATTGAGAGCGAAAACAAAAAGGCTAGTTCCAAGAACAGAAGAGGGGGAGTGCTTTTCTTTTCTCGGAATCGCGTAAGTACGCTGCCGATTTTCGTGTTGTCCATATACACTCGCGCACACGCGTATATATACATATAAGCCGCACAGGCGGACGCAAGTAGAAACAAAGGGGGAGAGGCGAAGGTGAGCGACGCGCGCGCCCGAGTTGGGCCGTATATACGTGTATATACTCAAAGGCGTTTGTTTTGATCTGCGACGAGTCGCACCGCGCTTGTTCGCGTCTATATATACAAGTATAGCGGCGCGCGTACAAAGGGACGATGCGTGTTTTCGTTCTCGCGGCGATTTTTCGGCTCGGCTCTTGCGGTTTTACGTGTACGTACACGCGTTGCAGTGGACTATGGCGATGCCGATGCACATCGGGACAAGCAGACGGTAAATTCTTCGGGATTTGTGAGTACCTGCATTGCCAAGTGTACTTTATTGGCTGCACACGGTGTACACAAACATGATTACACAAGAGTGTCACCTCTGTAAAATCGCGATTCTACGGTATCCAGGCAATAACGCACGATACACCGGCGCGAAGAGTTTAAAAGGAAAAGAGTTGATCCGAAATGTTGTTTACACACAATCGATCGGGAGGAATAACACTGGTTTACGGAAAAATTGACGCGAGCGTCGAATCGGCGTAGGTACGGGCCCTCGCGTATAAGCACTAACGAAACGGCACTTATGAGCAGGCGCTGCGCGAGAGCTTGCGCGTCGAGGCGCCGAGAAAGAAGTATAACGAGCGAGTACTTACAGGGCGGCTGGACCGGCGCGTGACTGACGCGGAAGTCGACGAAGAGCCTGTTGAGCTCGTCCTCGAGGCTGGGGTTCAGCGGGAACAGCATGTTCGCCTTGTTATTGTTGTAGTCCTTGTAGCCGCCGTAGTACTGGTGGGCCCGGGGCACCGCTATCGGCATGCTCAGGACTCGCGCCATGTCTGCGGACCTCTTGCCTCTCCTGCTGCGGCGGCCTATCTTCGGGCTGGTGTGGCGAGACGCTTCCTCGGCCAACCGGAGGATCACGTGCATGCAGGTGCGCTGTCGCTGCTGGCGGTCGACGAGGAGACGGCGCGTCCGGAGCCGGCGAGGAGCGACGACCGGGAGAGAACCGAACTACTGCAAGCTCCGTCGAGGAGAAAGAGATCGTGTCTTGTCGCTTTCGTTGCGCGTCGTATAACGAGAGCAAAAAGATCGTCGGATGCTTCGCGCTCGTAGTCCGCGGGAGTAGTGCGTGTGTGTCACCTTCGAGACGCGTTCGAATCTTCGAATTGCCGGCCGGCCGGTGAGGGCGCGTCTCGTCGTCGGTCGTCTCTCGGTGGAAGGGGCTAAACGGACCAATGAGCTCGGCCGAAGGCGGTCGCCGAGAGCGAGAAGCTCGACGAGAGACGCCTGCCTCCTCCTCCTCCTCCCCCTTGAGTTATATGCATGATGTGCGTTGCTTGTTCAATATATATGTATAGCTATAGCTGTATACATGATAGAGATGACTTGTGCACTGCATTGCACAGTATGTGGGCAACGAGATGCGCGAGTTCTTGCTGCGGATGCTGCAGATTTTAAGTACTATTGTTTTTCCGGGCCGGACAAGAAAAATCGGTGATATTTACCCAGATATATGCGAGTGCGCGACAACAATGTTACGTATTTACGCTAACGCTAACTGTGTCTGTGTATATTCTGTGTAGTGCAAAGTGGAAATATACAAACTCGAATAACGCACTGCGTATACTATACGCACATGCAGTTTAGAAGAGCTTCGAGCAAAATCGTTTTACAACTGAGTATATACTTACGTTTACGAGTATGTCAGAGTGCGTGTATTCTTACAATGTTTGTTGGTGTACGAAAAGCTAAAACAAACCGGTAAATACAGTGTATATATACAGACGTTATAGGCGTTTCAAGGGCTTTTTCATTTCTGCAATAGAACTCTGCACTCTCGCTCTCTCTCTCTCTCTGTCTCTCTTTCTCTCTAGTATTGTCTTCTGTCAACACTGCATTCTTTAAATGTTTTTTTATCGTTTGTGTCACGCATTATTTAAGCATGTTTTGAAAGTTTTTTCTCAATTTTGGAATCCCTGCTACCGAGCCTGCTACAAACAAGAATGCACACCTCTACGTAAGTACATACGGAAATCACATCAATTTTTATTTTAAAGATTAAAAATCATTTAAAAAACTGCATAAGTTTAGATACAAGATCGAGTACAAAATAGTTTTAGATACATACACAGAAAGTACCTATGTACGATCTTCATTTTATTGATAATTATAAGGTGACAGTTCGATCACTTTTCTATAGCAGTGGCTTTTAGTCGTTGCAATAACTTCAAGCTATCTATATGCACGAATTTTACAAGCATTAACAATATATAATTTTGACTATATCTATATATCATTGATATCATTGATTCATGAAAATCATGATTTTAGTTTGTTTAATAATGACTCTATCGCTCGATGATGGAATAGTGCGGAAAAAAATTGATGCGTCTCTTCGAGCCAAGTTGTTTATTTAAAAATGCCAAACGTTTCGGGATATTTTTATCCCCTCTTCAGTGGCTAATTTGCAAAACAACTTTCGTGTTTTACATTATTAGAAACGGACCAGAAAAAGGATAAATCGCATATGGCGGGCCTAGGACTCGAGAATTATTATTAAAACAGAACGGATTCACCGGTGCCATAAGGTGGTAATGCGGCACCGGTCGAGGCAGGACATCAACTCAGTTTGGCATTTTTAAATAAACAACTTGGCTCGAAGAGACGCATCAATTTTTTTCCACACCATGATTTTACTTATTTAAACTTGATCATTAAAAAAAACGTGACTTTTTATGGTAATTATAAGGTAGAAATAATTATAAATTACTTTTTAAATAATTAAATAACAAAATTAAATGACAAATTTTATACGCGGTTTATTTTATAGTATTAAAATGATAATTGAACATATACGCGAAATTGTCTTCGCATAATTCTGCGATAATCTAACTTTGCATTATAGTTGATTTTAGCAATAAATAAATTAAACAGCACCATTTTTATTCATAAACAAAAGCAAATTTTACAAAATCATATTTATAAAAGTGGACACGTATACTTATAAGAGCCTCGATTTTCGTGACAAGCCTCGAACGTCCAAACGGCCGCGCAGGCCGAGAGCGCGGCATGCGAAACACGTGTTGGGGGATATATATAGATATACCTACCGTTTACACCTTCGTCCTGCAGCCGCACGAAAAGGACCGGTAGACGCTCGGGCTCGGAGGGTTTTAAACGCTTTGACGCCCCTGCGCTGCTTACTCATAATTTTTTTTCTTATTTACCTATGTACACATGTTTTGGTGCAGTTGGACCGGACCCGTTGGGATTACCGTTTCAACAGTAGAACTTTTTTTTGCGCCATTTCCTCTCGATCCTGACAATTTTCGTCCCTTTTTTTTCGCCGTTATTTAAAAGTCGCACGCGCATTCGAGAGCTTTCTCTTACATGTGTTTACAGCGCATCACCCGTGGAAACATTTTTTTTTTCTAAGAAGGATATGCTCGGTTTTAGTGATCGTAAATTATTTTTTTCTTCGAGCCCAAGCGGACAGAAATTTTTCGAATGCGAACTCGTGGGATTTATGACGATGCTACAAAATATATAGAAAGTATATAGAAGTGCTCAATTTATAGTATATTTAAAAAATCGGAAAGTATTCGTTGATTAGAACCTGATAACTATAATATGAATTGATCTGAAAGTACAACATCAAAATTAAATGTTTATTCAATTGCGGATATAGTTAGTATATGGTAATTGAAAGTTAATTATTTCAATCGTATAATGCTTGATGTGTGTTAAAATTAAATAAATTCTCAATTAATTATGCAAAACAAAATTTTTAATAGTTTCATTGGGACACATGTTTCACAGAAAATTGTTGTTTACATATAATTTAGAAATGATCTTAAGTCTTTATTCACATCGTATGGAGTTGATCTATGAACTACATCGAATAATGAAAACAAAACAGAGTATGTGTATGGTATATGATAAATAAGATTTAGCAAGTTCACTATTCTTCATCTTTATTATTACTGTGTAAATATGTAGGCACTGAACAAATAATGTTTCATAATTTGTTTACAAACATTTACACTTACTGATCTTCATTTGTTCCATTCATCACTTGCGAAGCAGCTCAATCGCGTGGAATTACTTTTACCAAAGCGCGATCGCATCTACTTTTGTAACCATCTCTCAACCCCTTACGAAAAAATCATTTTCAACGCATTTCGCGAAAATCCCTTCTCTTGCTCTTTTAGCATTGTATGCATTTTAATCCAATCTCTAATTGCGATCTTAAATATATATATAATATATATATTTACTTTATACTTTTATGTATATTTTTAATCTTCGTACGCTAGTATATTGTTCTGCTATTTTAAAAATTACCACGAATTAATAATAATAGTAATAATATTAATGATGATAATAATAATAATAACGTATATCCGGCAAATTATAAAAAAAGTCTCGGTAAAGTATAATAGTAGTGAAAAATATTAATTGTACATTATACATATGCTGTGAGTATGAAGAAAAGTTAAGTTATAAGAGGATAAACACAAACTCTAACTTTGGCTAAGAAATGAGGCTTCAAAACTCGCCGAATATCTTTTGTGTCAACACTGCGATAGTATAGGCAAGCTTTGAAGCGTCAGAATAATTGAATCGAAATAGGAAGGTGTAGAGGGAGAAAACGGTATACAGAGTCTTATAGTGTTTCGGATGCTATTAGTGAAAAGATGTATTGTGATTATCGCTCATCGGTGAAATCACATTTTCTATTTTACATAACGATTAACAATTCCAAAATTCATCTTTCATTTCCTTTCATGAATCGTCCTCAAAACCCTTCGCTGTAAATTAATAATTGTCAGATTGGACATTCAAAAATAGCCTCGCAAGTGTAATATGCATCAAGTCCGAAAACTGGTACTCGTACGCGAATAATTAGTTTGATCCTGTTCTGTTTGCAAAATGAATAGTGTACTCGACTGACTTTAACAAAATCACATATTAAGTATCTGCGTCTGTTACCACATAATTAAAATTTATCTTATTTAACACAATTTTATATAGTTCTCAGAGATTTATCTCTTTTTCATCATTTTGATACAGAATATAACTTTACGATATTTTACTTGCTTTTTTAAAACGTACGTGAAAAAAAGCCAGCACTCACATTTACATGCATTTGCTTTTTCATTCATGTATATACGATTCACGGTACTTTCCGCATTTTTCGGTTGGAAAAGTGCGTCTATAAAGCAAGTAAAATTTTCATTCTGAAGTATACAATGCGTCATGCTTATTAAAAACGGTAATAAATTTATGAAAACTGAGTAAAAACGACTTCAAATGATAACTGTTTCTTATATCTTATAAAAGATACGCCGGTCGATTTTGATTCTTGCATCTGTTTGTCAATATTTCATTTGAAGCTTTTGTTGTATACACAGTTAGATAACGATGATCGTATCACATTAACATTTGCGATTAATAACTCTTATTCATTAATTGTTTATACAGTTCATCCCTTCGCTATGGATTCTTGTAATTTAAAAGTCAATCGAGTCATTCTTCTCTCTTTTTTTTTAAGTTGATGCATTACTGTTACACTTTATAACTAAACGGGTTAATGACGTTTGTTCTACAAGTGATGGCTGCACTTTACGCACACGGATTAAATGTAACTTTATACACTGACTCGATAGTATTATATTCCTGTGGATCGTTGAACAAGATAGAGGTAAAGATAGAGAAAGAGAGACGCTTGAAGAGCGATAGAACATTTTGCGGGCTGTCGGTTCTTTGCAAATCCGGTCAAGTCAGTCATGGGCAAATTAAAGCATTGCACTTAATGCACACGATATTATACAAATACTCATTATATGGTACAAAATAATGATATGATGAAAGTGGCTGCATGAATGAAGATAAAAAAATTTTTCTGTAGGTTTGTACTTTTAATGAAAATTATTGATAGACAATAGACAGTTTGTAAATAACGACAACGATTTATTTTGTTCATACTTGATCAGAATAAAAATGGTTTGATTAATTTTTGACAATCATCCTGCTTATACATTAAAAAAGATACTTTCATTTCTCATTTTCGCATGATATAATTCGTTCCATTCTGTATACTTGTTCTGAATCAATCTCGTAATAAATGTATATTGGTATGCCCATGACCGATTACAACGCGCTTCGTCCTTTTATTTATTCATTTAATTTACTTATTTATTTGTCATCACCGATGATGCATGCACGGATGTGTTTATCGATGGTGGTCCGTTCAGATTAGCTACATTATTATTATAAATATATATTATGTATGTATACTTTTTTATATATATGTATAATAGGTCCATGCATTTAACGCGTGTTTAATGCAATGTGTAACGACAGTGAGAGCGTGTATACTATAGGAATGTACATAGCGTACGTAGTTTATATTTAGGTTGTGTATAAAACGATGATATACATTACTATTATTTGCTTATATCAAACGACACATAATTATGATATATATAAATATATATGCATACTTATATATATTTATATACATACTTTTAGTCTCATGGTGTGATAGCCGCATTCAAGCGGCGTATCATATGCCGATAGGCTAGTCTTGTCCTGTTTTCTTATACAATGGTTTTGTAATTTATGCAAACACGCATTCGACGCTCTTTTTCTATTCATTTTTTTCTTTTATATTTTTTTACGATTTGTGAACAGTATACTCCAATGCGTGCATTTTTTATGATACAAAGACATCCGCGCGAGTGGCCATCTTTGGCGTTTTTGCTAAGAGGATTGCATGATTCATTTTTGTTGACTATAGCAACACATACATCCTTTGGTCACCCATGCTTATAATTTTTAAACTTTTCTAGTCAATAAATTTGTTGCATTAATGGGACAGAAAACAAAATGCACTTGTACATTGCAAAATAATAAAGCAATCATTAAGTAATAAAACCAATGTTTGTTTAATTCGCTAGATTAAAAAAAACGAATCTCAATTTTTTATTACATCTATATTTTTTGAAAATACATCTTTACAAAAAAATAAGGTATTTATTTAGAGCAAATTATGATAAATAAAAACATTTGTATCCATTAAAAATCCATCAATGGATCTTTTTACAAGTAATTGAGGTTTATTCATTTACAATTTTCTTAAATCAATTTTTGTATAATGCTTCCAAATATATTTATTTCATAACTAACTTTTAAAAAATGAATCTATAAAAAAATTTGGTCATTTATGTTAATACACTTATTTATTTTTAGCTTAACAAAAAAGTAAAAGTTCACTGTTTCAAACGAAAGGAAGTATAAATACAATATAAAACAGACTTATATGAGGCTAATCAAAATACAACTATCGCTTTGAGCTATCATTGTGGGTAAAAAGTTAAAAAATCTGACATGGGTGACAATGATTAAAAAAAAATAGAATGGCAAATAAAACGTTATGCGTGCAAAAAATAAAAATACGAGGTTGCCTGAAAAAATATAAAAAAAATATGGCCAATCATCGTGGACTGTCTGCATAATATAGATTATTAATATTAAATATTAATACTTCTAGTCGTATACCCTTGCTAGAGTAAAAGTGGTCTTGTGCGCCTCGGTTTTCATTCCATCCGAGACGTGCATAGGCAATACAGAGTGCTTCAGCGCAAATATTTTTTATTTTTACGTTTTCGCTTGCACTCTTGATATGCGATAGTACTATCCTAACAAAAACTTGTCCTTACGTTTCTCATTTGGTATGTCTTAGTCTTATTTTTATTTAAACGCAAGGCTTAGTATTTACTTAATACAGGGGTTTCGATGAGACAAGATGAGTTTTACCGAATGTTTTAAATTATTCGTGACGATGAGCAGATCTACAGTACATTATAGTGTTTCTTTCATTTTTATTTGCCAGTGTCAAGGTAACGAATAACTTATTGAGAAGTGAACAATCGTAAAAAAAGTATAATGGTTACATCATTATAACTGAGAGCGCTTGTAAAGTAATCGAAAGATTCATGATAGTAATAGAATATGAAATTAAGGAGAGAAAAAAACAATACAGCGTGATAGCGAAATAATTCAAATTAAATTAAAACAAATAATAAATAATTTTTTAAAAATTAAACTGTAATCCTTAGCATTAATATAAAATTTGATGCAACACAATATTTGTTTTTTCTGTACTACTTTTGATTTCTATACAATTAAACTGCTGTTTAAAGTGCTTATAAGCTCAACATGTACAGAAAAATGCATTTTGTATCTACAATTTTTAATGTTTATGTACATTCTTATCACCACGCTACACTGCTATGCTTGTGTATGTGTATGTGTTCGTGAATGAGTTCTTTCATTTTTAAATTGAAGAATAGATTCTTTCATTAAAGAACTTTAGCTATGCAAAAAATGCAGAAAACAAATTTTTATTTTATTCTCTTTCGAGTCAGGGAATACACATTTATATCGTTTATTAATATAATCCCTCAGATTACTTTACTAGTACCCTTTTCTATGTATGTTCTGATGCAACTAAGTCTCGCATCATCAAAAATATCAATGGAAATACCTCTACTATATACTTAATTATTAATTAGTTATACCTTCAGCGAACAGGAATACTCATTTCCAGTCATTGTATCGTAAAGTACGATCCTAGAGTGCGGCTTTGTTTTGTCAACTTATTTTTATTAATCTAAACATTCGCATTTTCCTTTTTTGTTTGAATGTGAGTAGGTGCATGATTTTCTTAATTTTTACTGTTTGCTTTAACGTACACAAACTTAAATCGTGATATAATGATTTCGAATGTTTCATCTCCATTTTTTCGTCTTGTTTGTACATATTATATAACAAAAATAAACTAAATTGCATCGCGCACTGGTATATCCGAATAATTAAGGCATTATCGACAAATAAAATTTTTACCTTAACACAAATTTCCATGTTTTTTTCATATATCCTTGTTATCGCGACAAGTGCTTTTTCTTTTCTTTTAAACGCGATTGCACAACATAAAAGCAGGCATACTTATTGGTTTATTTCATTCACTTCTTTCAAAGTTTAAAATAGTACTCAAACACTTTGTGACAAATAAGATTAATTTTAGGTCTCGCTATTGCACCAATATTTACAATGGACGTTATTCTTCGCAATATCTCAAATAAAAACGTCTCTTCAAGATCGATTCGACAGTCATCGTCTATCGGTCGTCTACTTAACCTTGTTTTATAATTATATTTTGTTTAAATAAAAGCCACTTAAAATTTCTATATAAAAAGCTCGCGCATGTATACTCCTAATAACGTTTTGTCTAAAATATCTAAGTGCAGTAATCCTACGCTGTTTATAAAAGAGAAAAATAGAATTGTACCGTCTAACGCGCTTATAGGCAATATAAGTCATCGATTTCCATTTATCTTTTCTTTCTTCCTTTCGTGTATATTTTTATTTGACGCATTTTTAGTTGCAGTTTAGCTTTCAAACTCACACTTTTTTTATTTAATTATTTTGTTCGAGTGCGATTACTTAGGGAGAAAATATGTATCGCCGTTCGAAAGCTAAGCTGCGACCTACAAGACACCCGAAGTCTTCATTTGATTCTTTCTATTCGAGTGGCGTCTTTTTTATTTCATCTCATTTTCCATTTTTTCATTTTAAGGCTTTCCAGCGATCTCATATGAATGTTTTTGTGTTAACTGTTTGGACAGAAACCCAACAAATGCGTTTTAGTATCTTACATCAAACACATGAGAAAAATCGTACTTGTCGTCATAATGAACATCCAAAATGTTACTCCGAAATTATTTATAAAGTGTCAAAGTCTCTTTTTGCGTGTAAACTTCTACTGAAACTTTTAGATACCGCTTTGATAAATTCATTTGTTATAAAGTAAAGATAAGTCTAATTCTATTTTTTTTTCTTTTTTCTTCTTTTTGTATTATCATCATCTAATCAGTATTCTTTTACAAATTCTAAATCATTGGTTTAAAAAGTAACCTTTTTAAAATAAAACATAAAACTCTCTACAAATGTTATATAAAATGGAATAATTTTAATGTTTTTCATAGGCATTTAGATAGAAATGCTGGATTTTAAAAACACATTAAAAAATGTGATATTTATCATAAAACATTTTTTGTAATCTACAGCAGTCTTGTTATTAAAAATAAATAAAATTGTTAGAATAATTGGCTCTTTCAGACTTGGAAATTTTAACAAATGAAAAAATCAATAACGGTATTGCGGTGACCGAGTATACTCGACACGCTCATTTCGCCAGCAACGTCACATAATTTTTGCAAATTTGGATACAACGATTCTAAGATGAATAATCACCCATCCTCGGAATTTTTAAGGCTCCTTTACAGATCGAGTCGTATTGTCGCTCAACGCTCTACCCTAGCAAAGTACTCCGTGTTGATAGGTAGCGTTCAACGCACACAACAACGTAACTTTTTCCTTTTTACGTGTACTAATCAAAAGGAATAATAAATATTATTTATCTTTTTTTGCCATATATGAGCGATTAATGGCAATAAAATATAAAACTTTCTTGAAATTTTGCGGCTCAACCGACTATACCCTATTTCAGATGACAGTTGGCAAAGAACTTGGCAAAAACATTGGAGTAGAGTGTGCGGGGAAATATATCCGCAGTGCCATTGTTATTGTTATTGTTATTATTATTATTATTGTTGTTGTTATTGTTGTTGTTGTTGCTGTTGAAATTGTTTGCGTAATTTGGGTAGCGCGTGCCAACGGGAACGCTGGTTATTCTGAGGCCGGTGCCGCCAAAGTTCGGAGGTGCCAAATACGGCCTGAACAGTTAGGGCTTGCTGATGTCATTGTTAATTGACAGCGTGTCAGCGAGCTTCTGTTGATGCTGTTGTTGATGATGCTGATGCTGTTGCTGCTGAAGTTGCTGTTGCACCGTCGTCTGTGCCGTCACCAACTGTTGCGGTGGTTGGGACTGCTGACTTTGTTGCCCTAGGTCGAGAATTTTGACATTAATTTAAAGCAATTATGTACTCGATTAAGAAAAGACAAAAATACCTAAATGCCAGGATAGTCCCAGCGCAACGTATAAGTAACCGTTGACTATCGAGATCTAAGGCTTCACTTAAGTATTTTTACGTATTTGACAAAAAAAAAAAAAATAAATAAATAAAAGTTGTGCTTTAATTAATTGTAAAAAATGTCATTAACAATTATGTGAATCTTACTCTTTTGACGTCAAAGTAAAATGCACTGTAAGTTTTTATAGTACTTTGAGTCATAATGAATAAGAGAATACATACATCATACAAAATACACATACACTTGAAATATTAAAAAATTTCCACAATCTTTATTTATATTTTACAATTCATAACGTTTAAAAATACTATAAAAGAATTAAAGTGGCACTTTGCACTGATTTTTAAACTCTTGCAGTATAAAATACGATTCGACGCTGATGCTCAAGAAAATTTTAAGTTCATATCTCATCTAATAATAAGCTTCGCTCACACGAAAATGGCACATAAGCTAAGTAACCACCTTTTCTTAAATTTGTTTTGCTTCCACATCGAAATTATGCAACTAATTCTCGATGGATATCGATGGCCCATAAGAACGAAAGAGAATATCGAGTCTTCATCAATAATTATTATTTTTTGTTGTTCGAAAAGTAATTAATCAATTAAAAAACCGAATCAATTATTCGAAAATAACACGTATATCACAATTTCCTTTTTAAACCGAAAGAAAACTGCTTGTAAACCTACGACTGTAGACTGTTTGACTCGTTTAATTTACTTATCCCAAGCACCTTACCATTCTGAGCTTAATTTCTAAGTATACCAATTTCGAAATAATGTGCATCAGGAATCTTTGAAATCACGAAGTCTCGTATTTAATAATTGCTACATATTATTAAGTTGCAGTGTTATAACGCGAATCAGATTTTAAACTACCGAACGCACATGCGCTTATAAGATCAAGCAATCCAGTCGACTCACAGTGTCCTCAAGATGGATCAACCGAAACTTTTAGATGGGACCAGAGATGATCTCTAGTGGGACTAAGTAGCGCAAGAGCAGTACCTAATAAACTCGGATGGATCTGTGGCTGGCCGAGCTCACTGACGGCGCCGCCGCTCATGAGCTTGGCGTTGTTGTTCTCGGTGGCGGTGAGCTTGGTGTACTCGACGCGCTTGCGCTGCATCCCCTCGGTCTTGACGATCGTGATGTCCGGATTGTTCTCGAGAACGCTGCTCGCGGCCTTGGGCACGACGCCGACGGCCGGGAGCTCGACGTAGCCGCCGCCCTCGCGCTTTATCGTCGCGGAGGAGGTGGCCGGCGCGGCGGCCGTCACCACGGCCCCGCCGCTCGCGTTCGCGTTAATCTTCTGCAAAATGTCGTTCATGCTGTCGTTGTTGTCCATCTCGCTGTTGCTCGTCACGTCCATGGGCACGACCGCGCCGGCCGCCGCGACGCTCAGGTCTCCCGCCAGGGAGATGCGGTCCGGGCCCTGCAGCGTCGACAGATACGTGGCCAGCGTGTGGACGGTCACGTTCAGGAACTCGGCCGCGCGAAACAGCGTGATCTCTTTCCGCCGTAGCTTCGCCAGGATCTCCGCCGGGCCGGGCTCCGACCAAAAGTCTCGAACTCTGTTCGTGCGCAAATTGCTGCATTAGTCAAATCTCGAGTACTATTCACATAATTTACATTGTTTCTTTCGCGCAAGAATTTCCTCGACTTAAAACACTTTGAAAGCTCGCAGCAATTAATTTCCATTAAAATTATAATTTAATCAACGGCCCACCTGTAGGGGTGTTTAAGGCATCCGTAACTGTCGCGATATCGGCCGTACAGAGTGCCATAAGAAACGCCGAGGATCTCGGCTGCAGTCTTCATCTCCAGCTCCTTGCTTTTGATAGCGTCCATGACGCGCCTCGTGAAGGGCTCCTCCCAAAACTCTTGCCGCCTTCCCGTTGTCAGATAATCATTCATTTTTATAACATCCCGGAACTGTTCCGGTACTTGCGGGTTCATGGCATTCGAATTTGTCGATGTGTTCGCTGAAAGTCGTTGCGCTGATTGTATTAATCGTGGACAAATCAAAACAAATTAATGGAGCACGTCAGCATCAGATTTACATTCGCCTATTCCGGGAAATCAGTCAACTGCTTGCTTCGGCCGCGCCGGAGAGCTGCACTGCTGTACACACACTGCGCGCGATTAGCTATTCGAGACGGATATTTCAATTTGCGCTAATATACGACAATCAGTGCACGCGCTCTCGGCTATCTAAGAAAGCAGTTTTCGTGAAAACCGGTCTAGACTTATCGAAGATTTATGCGTCGTTCATGCTAACCTTTTTTCTCTTGATCCGACATGCTATCGTCTTTCGGCATGTAAGACAGCTGAAAACAAAAACAACATTTTGCTTTCGTTAAAATACTTTTCGTTAAAATTGATTTGATTGCGGAGGCTCGCGAACAACTTACGATTGGCATTGGAGCTTCGTTACTCTCGGGAACCATCATGTCGTCGTCCCAGCTTTGATCGCCTTCGCTCATCTCCTCCTGCTATTTGCGAAAAGAAAAAAAAGAAGCCGAGGTAAATAACCTTTTCAACGCGGATCCGTTGAATAAAGCAGCGTACGGCTAATGAATGATCATGACAATTAAACGAAGCGCCACTGTGCAATCTCTGCTTGATTAGATACTCGCGACCGTATTTCGCAGTGAATTTACCGTTTGATATCTGACACACGGTATTGTCATTCACGTTACGCGACGAGCATTCGCGTATTAACCAAAATTGCTCGCGCTATAATTCATTTAACGCTTAATACTATCGAGCAGCCGATAATGTTACAAAGTATTGATAATTATGTCAAAATTGATTGCATTAACGAAGATTGAAATCCATCAAGTTTTCCCAACTTATTGTATCATGACAATTGAGCATTTCGAACTGCGCGTTCTGAAGATTAGTAGATTGAAAACGTCCAGTCGACTATGAATTGACGTTAATTAATTTCTCAGTTTCGACACAGCCGCAGCGCACAACCAAGTCTTGTGCTTGAAATCGTCCAATAAAATTAAAAAAAATCCACTGCACAGATTGTCTTGGAACGCACTTTTTTGATCATTCTGTAAAGCTTTTTGGTATCGTGCTTCATAAAAATAATACATAAACTGTTCTCTATCTATCAATTAATACTGCATAAGCGTGATAGTCAAGAAAAACATCTACAAGCCCAGAAATGCACAGCCTTTCTACTCTCTAAATCTAAAACAGCGAAAAATGTACTGTTTGTCATAGTTAAATAGCACAAATAACCTCCCAAATATTGAAATTTTTCACTATTTACACGCAGTACAAAAAATATCATTTTACAAATTAGTGAATATTCACTAATTAATACGGTGCATTGTTGTAAAAATTATAATTCGCTGTGGTACGTAGTGAATAGTCACTGTTTATGAAATGAGTTATCATTTTGCTCATTTCATTGCGTTTACTATCGAATTAGAAAATATTTAGCGATTTAAACGGTAAACAAAAGGTGAACTTGAAAAATGATGACAATTTAATATTTTTTCAGGGAGTCGACTTTTGAGAGAAGTGAAATTTTTGGTACTTATACATGTTTAACAATCGAGAAAATCACTATTCAAAGTGGAGAATCCACCACCCAGAAAAAGTGATATTTTATGGACGTAATCGTTTTGCAACATGAGAAAAATTTACTATTTAATTAGCTAACAGTGAACTAGTAGAATAAGCGAAAATTTATGTCCCTTTTAGCCTCCTGTCACTAGGGCCACACAGTATTTTGAGTAATGTATTTGCAAAAATGTAGGTAGTGTATTTTCACTATTTCAGCTAATGTATATTGCTACCCAAATATTATTTCTATTCACTATTTGCAACGTTCATATTTTCAATTGGTTCATTTTTTTAAACCTGTTTAAACTGTGATTATTCACTAGTTCACAGTTGCACATTTACAACTTTTTCAATTGTTCGCTGTTTCAGATTTAGAGAGCGCAGTGCTCTGAAATAGTATAGCCAACGAATTTACCATGCACAAAATAATCTACACAGACTTAATAAATCATTAAGCGCGATCGATTTCGAAGATCTCACCTTACTTCGGATAAGCTCTAATTTACAGCTCGCGAATGAAGCAACAGCAAAGTTTAGCATATGCGCGAAGTAATGTATGCGCGGACTTAATGGACAGGTATACAGCGAGCGCGATTACAAGGATCCCGGCCTTTTTCCGGAAAATCTCTCGCGTTCGAAAATCATTAACGGCCTATCAGCGAGGGGAAAAAAGGCGAAAAAGCGCAATCGATCCCCCTCAATGAGAGCCGCTCCGCGAAGTTTTCGAAATGGCGAACCGAGAGAAACTCGTTAGTCATAGTTATATGCGCGGAATCTAAATATAGCGCTAAGTAGTTGCACAAGCGCGCGTGAAACGAGAAGGTTGGAACTACAAAACACACCCAGTGAGCCCGGTGCGCGGCAAAACTACGCGAAAAATCAAAACGATCGAGATCTCGGGATAGAGAGAGAGAAAAAAAAAGTCGCGAATCGCGACATGAAGTTTCTAATTGCGTCATTCGATGTGTGCATAGCACCTTATGCTAGCCGCGGCCAACTTGCATCAGCCGTATAACCCATAAGTGCATATAATGTATATAATCCCATAGCCGTAAAGACCCGGCGCGCGAGAGAAAGAGTGAAAGTACGCCGGCTATAGGATAACACAATATTTTCTTATAATCTTCGATCGAGAACGGGTAGGTGCAATAAATAAGGCGGAGAGAAACGTCGGGGGGGAGTCGAGAAAGCGTGTAGCCACAAAACCGATGACTCTTGTACACGTATATAGTGTATAGTGGTGCGGAGATCAGGGCTTCTATACAGAATATTTATTCTGGTGTGTAGTCGATGGAGTTTCTCGTTCGATTTGTCCGAACGGAACACTGGGTGAATGATTTCGATGTGTCGAGTTTCGAAATTAAACTGCTCTTTTTCAAACTTTTACATGGGATATCTCGTGGAATATTGTAAGTCTGCAAATAAGTCTACCCTGTGCAATAGTGGCTGTGAAAAATTGAATTGCTGTTTACCGAGCCTTAAGATTGGACAAAATTGTTTGCCAAATTTTGATAGAAGTTTTATGAAAAAGATGCTTCTATCGCTCGAACGGTGTAATTAGAATAATTGAAAACTATTTTGTAATTTATTTATTTATTTTCTTGTAATTTATTTTTTATTTTGTAATTTTTTGGCTTTGTAGTCCTGATGAGGAGCTGTACAAGCTCGAAACGTTGGCGATAATAAAGTTATATTTGCTCGAAGAGATGCGTAGTTTTCAATTATCCTAATTTAATAGAAGTTATTACTGAGTAGTGGATATGTATCATCAATAATTGTACAAGAAAATATTTTTCTATTTACTTTCTGTTGCACTCCATGTAATTCGTATATTGTTATAAAAACTTTTGGTCCTGAACTTTTCTAGGGAACAAAATGAGTTATGAGTTACGACCGAGTTGGGATCCAATGAAACACCAATAAATTTTCTGGGTTATATTTTAGAATTAATACTTATTTGAAATTAATAGTATTGGCCTATTCCATATTACAATTTATATAAAATCCCATTTACCACACCCAAAAGTAGCTCTGCTAGATAAATAATTATCCTGGTTTGATAAAATGCAACATTTAGAAAGTGAATGGAAAATCATTTTCTTATCCATATTCTACACGACACGAGAGCTTGAACCAAGAATATATTACTTCAATGATTAGGCGATTTTTAAAAATTCACTTATGGCGCAGCTATAGCAGTTTAACATTTAAAGCTCGCAGTACGCGTGCGTTGAGAGGAAGGGGGTAAAAGAGGGTTAAAAAGCTCGAGATTTGGCACGTCGCGCCTCAATTTTTCAAGCTCCTTGTTTCTGCAGTTTAATTTTTGAGTACACGACTATTCGGGGAGAGGATTTGCGGGATACGATGATTCCGAGTCTAAGCTTCTCGGGGCAGTGCTGCTGCGATTTCCTCGGCCTGACAGAGAGAGAGAGGAGAACAGTCTCGGAAAATCCTCGGGCACTGCCCAACGGGATCTCACACGGGCGCACAGACACCAAATCTAGCTAACCTTGCCAACAGATAACGTGCAGTCAGTGCCTACATTGCCGGTGATGCAGGTGATCTTGGGGGTGAAGACGTCGTGGGCCGAGGGCGGATCGTCGAGGGGAGGCCTGCCGCGGCGCCTCTGCTTCGGCGGGGGTGGCTCCTCGGGCTCGGCGCCCTCGCGCAGCACCGTCTCGACGCCGGGCGCCCCCGAGCCGGGACTGTGGCCGCTGTTGCCCAGGTCGTTCTGCGCCGAGTCGCTGCGCCAGCTGACCTCCGCCAGGCCCTTTATGTGCAGGTCCTCCGCCGTCTTCAGCAGGGAGGATAGCCTCGTCTGGAAGGGAGAATTTGGATTAGACGTTATTTTATTTCTGCGAGTATCGAAACTCTTGGGCTTGTTTGCGGCCGTTCGAGTACTCGGGAGTAATGCTCGAGTAAAAATCGGCGGGTATACAAGTTTCTTTTTTTCATGTATCGAAGGATTTAGAGCGTAAAAGGTTCTTTCGGCAGCTTTTGTGTAATCGATTATGGTCGAACGTAACTGTTTCGAGTGTCCTGTAACTTGATTGATGACTTATCTTTGCCTCGTCTTAATTCGTGAGCTTGTTGAAAGGAATTTTTAGTCGCTTTAATTTTCTAACTTGCGCAAATTCTGTACACACCCAACGTTTCGAATACAGAAACAATAAATTAATTTGAAGGAAAAGCTATGCCATCAATGGGCCGTCAAAAGGTTTTTTCTTATCATGTCGGTAAACAATGAAAATTATACGTGACTGCGCAGTACGACGCTTCGATCAAAATTTCATTAAATGATTGTAATTGCTGGCAATTCTCTCTTTCATTTCTCGAAAGTTGAGAATGCGGACTTTCTAATCGAAAGCAAGCGGCCGCAAATAAGCAACCATATCTTGCCTAAATCGAAAATAAGAAAATATAAGGCCTTTAATCAATCTTTCGCTCGACTTCATAGTATAAATAATGTACTTCGTTATTATTTTTTTTCCAATGCAGCTCTAGGTTATACATTGTGCAAGTACTTTTGAAAGTTTTCATATCAACACAGCACACTTTCATTAGAATTCCTAAATGAGAGCATCGGATTTATTAGCATTATGTTTATTGCGCGTACTTTTGCAATAAATTTTAGATTAACGCGAATTAATTTCTAAAAGTAGCATTAAATATTTCAGCTTAATTTATCGTGGCTTGTCGCAAGCCCGAGTAAAATGTGAAAAATTGTACGTATTATAAATTTAATTACAAATAATTTCCATTTGCTATGCCCTGTCGCATTGTACATTTAAATCTGCTTTGCAGTCGAGTATGTACGTCGCCTTCTTCTATGCACGTTGAAATATAAAATACATTGGCTTCAATCAAATTAAGATTCAGAATGACTTTAATAACATTTCGCAAAGTGTCACTTTGAAAATGGAAAATACGTACTTTGTATTGGTATTATAGCTGTTGCGCTTTAAATTTAATTAATCTTGACAAAATTCGCATATCTTGACTACCAATAGCGATAAATTTCAGTTTAATACGACACGATCTGACCCCACACCTCGAACTGTAGATATAATTATTTGCTTGCAGTGTACTTCATAACACATTCAATGATAAATGGACAATTGTTTATTTTTTTATTATTATTGCATAGGTAGAATCGGAACGAGCATATTCGAACAAAGAGTTTTCATTGATTCGATTGCATGAAAAAAGATGTTTGATTGCGAAACAATGTATGCATATGTGAAAGTGAGACTATCAACTTCTTGACTACCAGTTTCATCGTCACCATTGTCTTACGTCACAGTTTTTCATTGTTTGCAAAAAATTACGCACGATTACACAAATGCCAGACTTAATTAGCCAATATAAATAATTATAATGACAAGCTCTGGCAGGACACCGCATTTACGTGGCAGTAACCGAGTCTACAATGTAATTACCTGTACTATTTACGAGCCAAAAGATTTTTGAGGTTCTAGAAGACAGAAAACTCGCCAACCAACCGTTGTAGCTTCGAATTTTCTCTTAATTATCGTTTTTTTTTGTATTTTTTTTTTTTTTAGAAACGTCGAGTTCAGTTGTCAAAAGAAATTCATTCAATTAAATTCACGAAAGCGCGCGCTTGCCGCTGCTTTTTAATTTTTCGCGAATATTCGTAAACCACAATTCATTAGGACCGTAATCCGAAACAATGAAACAGAGAAGCACACAAAGGAATAACAAAAACGAATAAACGCAATTTGGCACGTACGTTTCGGTAAAAATCCGACCAATGAAATTGAAATTCAACGTATATATCGTCGCTCCTAACGAAGACTAGCACACTTAAAAATAAGCCTAAATCGAATGCTATATCGAATCTCTGCGAATAATATAAACTTCTATCTAGACTAATTATCTTACATAAGTTTGTACTAATATTTATCACGTTGTCGTAGTTTAAATTCATTATAAATATATTAACCATTGAAAATCCATCTTTTTGAACTGTGCTATTCGTCGTAATAGGAGCACGATCTATTGGATTCATTCGATAAGTCGCGAATTCGGATTTCTCGGAAAATAAAAAGAGTCGAGATGAGTCGCCCTCAATGACGAGAACCAAGCGAGACATATCCCGCGAAACGTATCGCACTTCGTTGTGCTACAATGATTATGAAGAGTCTTCTTTTTTGCGCGTCATGTTCGGAAAAAAAGGGAGCAGGACAATCGCAGAGGGAGAGAGAGAGAGAAACAAACGAGGGTTGGTACAAAAGGAAGGCGCGTGGAAGCCGATAGACGCTTGCGTGGGAGGCTGCCGTACAATGAATCCAATTATTACTTGCTAATTTTCGCGGAGCGATAATGTCGAGAATGCGGCGCGTACTCCGCTGAATGTCAAATAATGCAGCGGCCCGGCATTGCGAGAGACAGGGAGAAAAGAAGGGAGCGAGCCAGCCGGAACTTTCTATTCTAAAAAACGAAGCCAGCGAAACGACGCTGCTTTTTTTAGAGAGAGAGAGAGAGAGATATCTATATAGAGAGACTTTCGAAGTGAGCTGTATTGTTGAATAAAGTTTTTCTCCCGATCGGGATTATAGAGTTATTCCAGCGCGAGATGAGAGTTACGTATTGTTTTCTAATGCGCCACTTGCTGCTGCTGCTGCTGCGCATTGGTTATTTTGAAGGGGGGGTCTTGAGAGTCGCGAGGGAATTCGAATTTCGCGCCATTTTATGGGAGACGAAAAAACAGCTGATTGTCCGTGCAAGCGTGTGCAATGACGGATATAGAATTACAGTGGACACTAATCCTGCGTTGCGTAACGATCTACGGTTTTGCCAAGTTTTCAAGTTTTAATGCCTCGATAACAAAAAAAAAAAAAAAAACTGTGGCTTATGCGATTTCTGCACATTATTCGAAGTTTTCTCATTTAGATATTAAAGCGCGAATTCGAAACTTCGCGAAATGGTAAATTATGTAACGCGAGGCGAGGATCTCGCGATTTGCTGTAATTTGATTTACGTTGTTACGCAGTTATTATAAGCAAATTAGCTGTTCTTTTTTTTTCGTCTGCTTTATTACGGCGGGAAATTTGAATTTTGAATTAAAAGTTGCTTCCAATTGCTGCAGATTTACACGAAAATAAAATAAGATTTACACTAGTACAGTATACGCGTATCATATATTATATGTTTACGGTAATGAGGTCAATCTAATATAGTTTAGCGCAATTACAAATTAAAGAAGACTCAATCGACCTACGAAAGGAGGCCAGCAATGCAATTTTCGGATTCAGGTAACCGGTATTCAAGGTATAAATAGCGTGAATGAACCAATATTCACTTGTCAGCACTTATTCCATTGGAAATTCATGTCGTTTTGGAGCGATATTCTACATTAGATTGATTTCTTTTTCAAATATATATATATAAAACCAGGCAGCGAGCAAGTACCTAACCTAATTTATCGTTTAAAGCAATCGGGAAGCTAATCAATACCGCCAAATATAACTAGGGTTCACTGACAGAGAGCATTTCACTATTAAAATGGAGCATCGATATAATTTGCCCACTATCGTACGGGAGAAATGAAATTAGCATGAGAATAGCGTTTGCTCTCGACAGAATAGCCAGAATCACTTTGCGCCCTCTCTTCATAACATTCGCGAATCCGCGTTATATAAATAAACCGACGGGCGGAACGACAAGCCGGAGTAGCTGCCAATATTTAAAACAAAAAGAGGAAGAGAGAGAGAGAGAGAGAGAAATTCGACGACTGATCGAGCGCGAAATGACTTTTGCGCCATAATCGCGCGATTGCGAAAAAAGAAACGAAATCGCGCAAACGCCTCGCGCCACTCTGTTTCTCTGTACAACGGCGAGAAAAAAAACACGGACAGACTCTCCGAGAGAGCCTTACATAAAATATAGCGCAGAATTTCTCGGAGACATGCGCCCACCAAAGTCCACTCTCCGCCGCATTGTCTATATATACGTGTGTGTATGCGTACGCGAGTGCCCGCAAACTGCAGTCCGGCTATATACATATGTGTACGCGTGTGTGCGAGCCAGTCTCTCGCGGTGTCCCGTGCTGAATCGGAAAAGCGCACACGTATATAATGTAGGTCAGAGCGAGCGAGCGCGGCCTTCCGCGAGGGAGACAAAGGTGGACTTGCGTCGCCGTACAATGTACGTCGAATACCATGAGAAACGCGCGTGCCTTTTAAGTCGACGATACAGCTCTTCCTCTCGTGACGTATTCCCCCACACCTTTTTTTTTTTTTTTGACACTCGCTGAGAAAATTTACGTTGTATAAAAATTATGCGCGCGATAATTTTTACTGGAGTAACGTATATATATGTGTTATATACTGTAGTGTAGTATAGTGTGACTCGACGTCTATCCCAAAGTCAATTTTACTATTTTACAGTGTAAAGTGTATTAATTTTTATTGAACGGGTTTTTATTAAAACGAGAATAAAGTGCGACTGAAAAATTTATGTGTACGCGGTAAAATTTTTGTCGAGGCAACTTTTATATGCAAATTTTTCTATTGCAATGATAAAAATTACTGCCTGCACAGTGAAAATGGTCGTAAATTGGAGTACGTCCCGTCGTTCCCGCGTGATATAGTAATTTTTTTTTCTTAGAAAGATGGAACGCTTTCGCGGAAGCAGTGCCGGGCTACAGCAGTCGAAAACTCTCGAGTACACAATTAACGAACGATTCTTATGTGCTTAAAAATAAAATATCCGAGGCAGCGTTTTGAATCTCCTTGCCTCGACAGAATACTACAAACACAACTGCTTTGCGACGCGAAAATCAAGTAAATGCAAATTCGAATTTCGCGCCACACCCAGCCGCGGAGTTAAAAAGTATCCTTTCGCGGAATTCGACAGAGACACGCACACGCGCACGATCTTGAAATCGCGGCTTGCGACATTTTCCGAGAGAAAGAGAGAGGAGAGAGAGAGAGAGAAAAAAAATAGCTGCCCTATAGGCTGAATTCTCGCAAGCCGTGGGCACTGCTGCACGTGTGCGTGCGTTTGTTTGCGTCGCGCGGCGCAACCAGGCCGGATCGATCGGATTTTCACGGCTCGTTCGTAGAACTGAAATCCCTGTTTGCGCGAATTCGAATTTCATTCACTTTGGCCTGCGCGTGTGCTCCTCTTTTTTTGCGCTCTCGCGTGTCAGAATTTTTTTTTCTATTTATTTGTCTGTTTGTTTGTTTGTCCCGAAAGTACACACAAAAATAACAACTACAATGTATATAGCATATGTATGGATAACACGTATATAATATATATTATATTATAGTATATATTTCGCTTCTGAGAGAGAGAGAGAGAGAGAGAGAGAGAGAGAGAGAGAGAGAGAGAGAAAGAGAGGTGGAGCTGGATTTAATATTGTTTGAAATCGCTCGAATGAAAAACACTGTTTCGGCGGTCTATGGGCACGAGTGCCATTACTTGCCGTCGATTGATGGAGTATTTCAGGCTCCGGGTAAAACAACGCTCGCGTTGTGACATAAAGTTTCTTTTCACAAATTCAGCGTAAAGTACTAGCTGCACTCGGCTCTTTTTTTTTACAACGGCCGTATATATTGTCAGTCGATTTCACGTCGCTCTCTCTCCCTCTCCCTCTCTCTCTCTCTCTCCCTCTGCTCCTTTAATATTAGCTTAAAAATAACTTTTCCAAAAGTATAGAAATTTTGCTGAACGCCAGCTGGAATTACAGTAATTTCGGGCGTGCAGCTCTGAAATGAAAAATAAAAAAAAAGGAAAAAAGTTCTTGGCCTCCGCGGGAGCAATAGCAAACTCATTTTATTCCGTGATTATGTAGTTGTAAAAAAAAAAACGTGCACGCTTTTTTTCTCTCTTCCCTTCGCTCCTCTTCTTCATTTCGGAGAGCCGTTTGGAGAAAAAAAAACGATAGCAATCAAAAGCGATTTCGGTAATACAAGCAATTTCGAAAACGAGAAAGAATAAACGCTCTCTCGGCGTGCGCGAGCGCGCGCGTACATTTTGAATGCATTATATTCGACGAATAAACAGTCTCCGTTATGTTCCCTCAAAATTTAATCTCTTAATTGAATTAGTACAAACGCGCTGCATAAATTATTTTCATGCTATATTTATGGCTGTAATAACGCGGACATTTATTGCCATATTCCGAAAATTAATTTCCCTACTTGTTATAACATCAAATTATAAACAAACATTAACCCCCCCCCCCCCTCAACTCCAGCTCCGTCGCCGAATGCCGTTTGATTCGAGGCGCATAATGCAATGTATAATGATTAAACAACGAGAGCGCGCAGCCTTATATACACCCGTGTATAAATCGATTCGTCATTGAAAATTGCAAATAATGCAAATCGAACGCCACTGTACACACAAGCATTAGTAGATCTGACGTTAATTGCACAATCGAGCAAATCTAATATTCCCCGGGCGCCGTTGCGTTAAATCGCCGGGGGGAAAAAAAGCGTCAATTTATAAGCGTAAGCCAAACCCGCACGCGTATATATACAGACAGCATCGCGATAGACGCGAATTATTCGCTCGACGCGAGAGCTGCCTCGAGCGTCAAAACAGCTCCCGGCGCGCGCGAGCTTCCCGTCAAAGTCCAGCGCGAAAACGCGCGAGGGTCTGGACGGGTGGGGATAAAAGGCGGCGTGTATATATACGCAGTGTATAAAAGCGAAAAAAAAAATCCAACTTACATGATCGATGTTGATCTCTCCCTTGTACATGAACTCGACGAGTACCTTGATGTCGGAAAATTTGACGTCACGCATGATGACGATTGGATCTTTTTCCTCGTACTGCGACAAGATACTATCGAAGTACGTACTGCACGCAGACAGGACGACCTGTGCAAAAAAAAAAAAAAAAAAATACAGAACAAAACGAAACGTTAGAGGGGATATAAAAGTTTATCACTCGAATGTGACACAAGATCGATGCAAACCAAGCCGCAACTATACACACGCCACACACGGCATATTTCTCTCTCTCTCTCGCGTGTTTTCCCTTTTCGCGTATTTTTTTTCGAATTCATTTCGAAATCGATGCTTTATTTTAACCGGCCCCCGGACACATCGTCGCGCGAGGCTGTACACAGTTCCGGGGGTTTTTTTTTCCCCCTTTTATTTTTTGGAGCGTTAATTTTTATCATTTCGAATTAATGCACGGCGCATTGCCGGGGCTACGCGTGGCCTCGGCGAACGCGACGGTTCGCGAGGAAATTTCGCGTTTCCAACTCGCGGAGTGAAATTAAAATAAAAAAAAATTTTTTTTCCTCCATTAAAAAACGTAGGGGAATGAAAATCGCCGAGTGACGCACCTTGCGGGACGTTGTACGGTCGCTTTTTTGGAAAATATTGTGCGAATCGTCATTAAAGAGCTTGGCTCTCTGGGCATTAAAATAACGGTTCGCCGAAAAGAAATGAAATTTAACGATACGAAATTCTCGTCGATTTATATTGAACGCTTCGAAAGTTTCATTATACCTTTTGAGATTCGCTAAAATTCGCAGCCTTTCCAAATATCGATGAAGTCTCGGAAAGACGATTATTTTAATTGTTATACAAACGTTAGAATCGACTTTCTTGGAATACCTTATAACTTAAAACTACTGCTTCCCCGATATAGAAATTCCAATATCTAATATGGCCTGGAAACAAGGAAATGGATATGAGAAATACTGAGAAGCAAACTTGTGTGATGAAACGCTTTTTCTCGCATTAATCGAGCGTTTAAAGGAATACATATATAACCTCGAGATCTTTATAATAATTATTGTATAGATTAATTGAGTACGTATTTCAATTAAACTTTCAACTGTTTATAAAATTAATAGTCATTATTCAAATGACTTACAAACATATTCATATAATTTTTTCATTTCTTTCAACTTCGCGATCTTAAGATTTATTTCTTGGATAATCGCGTGAAGCTTACTTAGTTAAGCTTAAAAGTTTATGCTGCATTATGAAAGAATTATTGACTTATGCATGAAGCAAGTCAAAAAATTAATAACGAGATTAACAGACTATTACTGATTGATTGCCACTTGTACAGGTTCTTTCTCTCAATCAATAATTATCTGTGTTGTTTAAAATTTATATTAAAAAAACTCGACAGATGGGATAATTGATATTTATATGATACACCAGTTTCAAAAATTAAAAATACGTTGAATCCCTATTACGTCTGTAATTGTTGGGAGTATCGCAGATCAAATTTCAAATTAGTAAACAATAATCGATCTCTCAGTTTTGGAGATTTGAGCTTTTTGATGAAAATCGAAATAACTGATACATTGGACAAAACTTAAAATGTATATTGAATTTTTTCGATATACTGACACGGTAATTCTAGAATTATTAGCGTATAAATTTGCATGCAAAAAACAGTTTCAACAAAAAAATCATAAGGAATGAATATATTATTCCGTATCCCTCATTTATTAGAATTTTATTCGACACTAGAAACGACTAAGAGTTTTCTTTGTTTTGAACAATTCTCAAAAAAAAAGAAAAAAAAGAAAATTATGAGTACAGATACTGTTATTGCCCAAACTCATCTGATAACACAAGCTTAAAGTTCTGCTGCAATAAGCTAATTTCAGAATTTCAAATTTAATAAATATATTTTTAACGTATACGTCAAAATTTCAACTCTCGGTATGTGTTCACACGGCCCGGGAGCCGAGATAAAAGTTTCGATGGAAAAGTTAAAATTGCCTTAAACGCATCCTTGTATGTGTGTGTGTGTATTCGGGGCGTTTTTCTTTTTTCTCAAAAATATCGAGCATTATGTAAATTTATACATTCGAAATTTTCCTTTCGTCCCGTGGTCTTTTAGATAACTTTCGAACTTTCCCTCCACCGCATCTCGCAAATACGTCTTCGGCGTATTTGCATTTTCTTATATTCAAATTCTCGATATTTCAATATTACATAAAACTGCCGCATTCACATATCAATATTCGATAAAGCAGACGGGCACGAAATAAATAATATTGATTGTGAGCAGCTCTCTTTATTAAAATTCACTGGAACCGGAGGGGGGGGGGGAGGGCAGAAAAAAAAATTCGGCGCGCATTTAAAAAAGTTTTTAATGAAAGTTGTAAAATTGATATCGGAGCCCAAAGAAGCCCGTTGCGCTTCTTGCGCTTACCAGGAATCGGTTATTTCCCCGATACACACTGTATTGAAATTCTGAAAATAATCCATGCCAATAGTTTTTTTTCTCTCTCTCTCTCTCCCTCTCCACTTTGAACAAAACACCCTTTTCGTCCGAGCTCGATAATTTGCTCTGCTGATTAAAAATACGCTCGCAGCGAAAAAATAAAGGCAGATGCGGAGTAGCGAGACAGAGCGAACGGGCTCATAAAACTTTGGAAAATTGTTTACAGAGAGCAATAAAGCTGGCGAAGTGACGCGACGGCTCAAAGTTTTAACTATCAAAAAAAAAAAAAAAAAGAAAAAAGTACGGTAATAGATTTGTTGATAGAAGCTCGACTGCTGAACAAACGTATCATTAAAGTTCGAGAAAATCCGGTGGATAGCGAGGCGGGAGAGCGAGGAAAGAAAAAAAAATAAAGCAGCAGCGGCGGCGGCAGCAGCAAGGAATACAAAAGCCATAAACGAACAATTTTACCTCACTCTCCGTACGTTTCACTCGATAAAAGCTCGGCCGGCGGCTGGCTCTGTGCCCCTCTGCCTCCCGCGCTCTCGCCTTCCCCCCCCCCCCCCTCGAGCAAATATATACCCAGCAATTTCCAAAAGCAATAAAACAAAGCTCGCGTCGTAAAGCGGCCATCCTACTAAAGCCTCGGCTAAAACCAAGAGCGAGGATGACTATACGCGCGGCGGCAGCGGCGGATCGCTCGCGCTCAAGGTATATACGCCATTACCGTAAAGGATGACGAAGCTGCGGCGCGCAAGGGCTTCCTCTCCCCCCCCCCCTCCCCGACCGCCCGCAATGATAATACAGCGCGCGAGCGCTCGCGGCATCGATCGCCCTGGCCGCCCGATCAATCAATCAATCAATCAATCAGTCAATTTTTCTCGACTCCGCGGGCGCTGCATGTCCATATATATCGTGTGGCTGCTGAGCATCTCTCTCTCTCTCTCGCTCTTTTCCTAAGTATTATCTGCGTGAGTCCACAGCGTGTATTATATACTGTATCGTGTACTTGCACATGGCACACACAGACTCTCTCGCTCGTGAAACACAGGATATTTCAATTTCCTCCGTCATCGTGTGCCTCGATGTAGAAGTGCAATGACGAGCTCTCGGGTATGTGTCTGTATTACATGTGTGTGCGTGTGTGTTTAAGTGTGCGAGCGCAGAAGCGGAAAGTCTCGCACGTGCGCTTATCGGACGCGAAAAAAAATTCCGGGCTCGAGCCGCGCGCGACGCGCTGCAATTTTGAAAATGCGGACGGCGCGTGTGAATTGTTTTAGAATCTTTAGAAAGTCATCTCTGCCGAGCGATGAGCGACATATAAACGTTTCCGAAAACAGCGCTCGCGCCTACATGGCTATGAGAGCTTTGCTCGATCTGGCGCGAGACGTGAGAAACTTGGGATGGAAAAAGTGGGCTGTCCGCTGCTCGACGGAGCGCGCGTCTGCCTTTCGGCTAATTTATTGTTCCTCTACATATGTATATGCGTCGTATCCATGCGAATTTTGTTTAAGGACGAAATGCATTGGTTGTAGTTTATTTTTCCTCGGCTTATTGAATTAGAAAATTTGACACAGCGCGAAAGCGGATGTTTTCCATGTAAATAAATGTTAACTTCCCCTGTATCGGTACACTGAGAAAACTGTGCGGTAGTAAAATTTAATACATACGAAAAATTACTATTTAAGATAGTAAGGGCGCGATATATTTACGAGATATTAAAAATTACTATTTTGTTTGATTAAATACTAATTTAAAAATTAAATTTTTTTTATGCTTATCTGTTTTATACTTCGTAGAACATTATTATTTTATAATTATTGTTATTTGTATATTAAATTAAATTGAAATGTGAAATTAAATTTTATTTAACTCTGGCGGGATTCGAACCTGGTTCTCCGGGACTGCAGTCGGAAGCGCCAGTCACCTAATCAGGATTCTTACGCGTAAAAGTTTGGATCTAATATATAAATTGAATGTATTAATAATATTAAACAAATAATAAATAATTAAATAATAGAAATTAAAAATATTGTATAATTTCGTAATATCAAATAAACTAAATAAAAGAGTTAAACTAATCTTCATAAGCCGTATAACCTCAAATTTAAAATTTATTTCAAAAATAATTTTTACTACATACACATAATAAAAATGAATAAATTATATCGTAAAAATTGCTATTTAAATAGTAAAATTCTTCATAATAGTCAAGTATGTCACGCGGTCACTATTTTATCTAGTAATTTTTCGTAGATACGTATTAATTTTTAGTTCTCAGTGTTCAACATGAGTATTTTCTGAAACAAGAATATTTTCAAAGTAGGAAAACTCACTTTTTATTGGTCGACCGACCGATAAAATGAATTTCAATTTCCATAGGATAAAATCATTATTCTGCGCAGTCATGATTTTTTCAAAACACACGTGCACGCAACGCTCACCAAGCATATTGCGTAACCAATTTCTAAAAAATCGTGCGCACGCGTTCTTCACGAATTCCATACATACGTGAAAATCGCGCCAAGTTGGCAGGACTCCTTCCTGCCCGAAAATTTTCTGAAATCTCTGACGATATCCGAGCCTCCGAGAGCAAACTTCGCGAGAAAACTCGAAATTTCACCAGCGCAGCCCAAAGCTCCGCTCGACGTGTACCGAGAGCCTCCCCCTCCCCCTCCGACGCGTTATTTCACCATTTTCGCGCTTTCGACCCTGTAAAGCGGCGCAAAGCTCTGCGATCGGCAGTACGGAAAGAGGTGCGTGAGCTTTACCGCGGCTGTATATACGTTCGCAGTTCTATGTACCTTCACAATATCGCGAGTTTTCGCGGGCGTCAAAAGCGGTAGCCCCGCCCGACGTGAGCGAGAGACTTACATTCGAAGAAAAGAGTAAGAAAGGTGGTAGTCGAGGCAGAGAGCGCGCGCGAGAGAGAGAGAGAGAATATGCCGAGGCCAGTCAATAGCCTGAATATTTAATGCCAGGACTTTGGTATTGATTTTCTCGATTTTTATGTCTCCGCAAATAAGATCGTAAAGGCCGCCTTCGGCGCGCCGTTTCTTTTTTTTCCACCCTCCCTCCCTCCCTCCTTCCCTCCCACCCTCCCCCCTCGGGAGAGAGAGAGAGAGAGAGAGAAGCAGCAGCACCACCGGCAGTACTAGCGCCACCCCCTCCCACCCCTTCTTCCCCCCTCGGAGCAGAGCTCCAAGCTGCTCTAGGTATACACTCTTTCTCACTCGAGCGACCGCCCTCCCGCTCACTCCGAGGCAATATAACGCTTTATTATGGCCCGGCGCTTTTTACGGGGGGAAATACGGCGATATAAAAAAATAAATTATACTCGCGAAACTCGCGAGCGAACGAGAGGGTGGGGTGGGAGGGAGGAGGAAAGCCAGCGCACTTTTCATATCGGCTTCATTACGAGCTTTTTCCTTTCCTCTCTCTCTCTCACTCTCTCTCTCCCTCCCTCCCCCCCCCCCCCGAGCTCTTTCTCTTTTTCTCGTTCGCCTCTTCTTTAATGTCGGCGGACATTAAACATTTTATTATGCCGAACAAAGATCTTCATTCCGCTTCGGCGAAGGCGACGCCGGGGGGGGGGGGGGAGGCGGGCGAGGAAACGTGACGGACCGAAGACGACGACGGCGGCGGCGACGACGCCGCACATCGACAGTTAATGAATTCGGGGCCGAGCTTCGCTTTTAATTAAAGGGATTGTGTCGCGATTGTCCATTGTTTATGCGCCAGACCGTATATAATGTATAGGAGCGATGCTGCGAGCCATTCCAGCCCGGGTTATGGCCTCCTCTCTTTCTGCGCGCTCTCGCTTTTATACACACCTCGCCAGAGCTCGGCCATATACGCTGACTCTCGCTCGCAGACGTATAGACACCAACGGCGATGATGAAACTTTCCTGACTATGTTGATTGACGCTTTTTGCCGTCGCGGCCGCCGCCGCCCCGGCTCTCTTTTTCGGAGGAAAGGTCGGACTCGCTCGGCTCTCGGATTTTTTTTTTTTCGCTTTTGCGCGAAATGTTACTTCGGGCTTCGACTGATTAAAAAGCAGCAGCACAGAAAGGAGCGAGCGAGAGAGAGATATCGTATATAGCTCTTGCTCTCTGCGGCTGCTATGGAGCTGCGCCGATGCGCGCGCGCGCGCTTTTTTTCTTTTGGCTTATTTTCAAATAACGGCGGCCCCTCGCGGTATTACTGCACCGCCGCCGCCGAGCTTGAGGAGATTTGCTTAATGCCCTGGACTTTGTGTATGGCTTATTTCCCGACTCGCTAGAAAATTTGCCATTTCGAATGGTCGCCAAGGCAGGGGAAAAAAAATAAAAATAAACAAACGATCGTTTAAGGCGAACAGAACGGTTTACGTTTCATTTAGCCGTTAAGTCCATTAAGCGCGTACTTTTTTGCGCGCGCGCGCAAGAAACGTGGCCTACAATAGTAAGCGAGAAAAAAAGATTCTTTTTGTAAGGGTTTAAATTTCTAACGAGAGTAAGTTAATTTTTTTTGTAAATAGGCTTCTTTATGCGCAGTTACTCGGAAAATCTGGCGAAAGTCTAACCCAAAAAAGCTGTCTTGACAAAAAAATAAAAATACTCGAATGCAAGTCCGCGAACGTATCGATCATTCGAATATTCCAAGGAGTAGTAATCCAGAGGCGCACTGCTCCCAAGCTCGACTCCCGGCCAATTTCGGGTCACCTCTTTACATTCACGCAAGCATTTATACAGCGAAGCTCCGTCGGCGGCGCGGTTCGGATTTTCCTGAAAATTCAATACCGAATTCGAACCTCCAAATTGCAATCCGTCACTTATACGGTAAATTTCTAAAACCAGCGATTCCAAATTCAATATATAAGTTGCCGCAAAATCCAAGACTCGACGTCCTTTCCTTACCCCAACGCCAGAGAACCGGCAAAGCCATGCCACAGAATAATGAGGGATCCTTCGCGTATCTCCAGCGCCGTTGTAACGCTCGCTGTTTAATTTATCGCTCGATACAAATCTGCGCAACGCGGCTCAGCGAACAGTTGCGCAATATGCACTATTGCCGAGCGCGCCAATTCCGTGTAGGAACTGCTCCTGCAGTCGAGCTCTACACATCTCGTCGCCCGAGTGAATAATGAAGCATTATTCAGACGTCATGTCGCGCGTATGACGTGTGTGAAAAATTAGCGCGAGATTATAAATAAAATGGATTCGATTAAACAAGTCGACGGTGCGGTAAACTCCACTGCCAAAGTATGTTGTTTCGTGTGTATTTATATTTTGCCATGTGTGCGCTTATCGAAGATAAGAACAGTCGCGAAGCTTTACAATGATCATCGATGTATAAATTCGAGAATTACAACTGCAGCTCGCGAGCGCGCGCCTCATCGCGTTATGTTTTTCAATATTACGCGCGGTATACAGGTATATTATATACGTACGACGATCGATTGCGTGCTGCATATACCGTTGCCGCCTATATTTCTTGCTGCTTTTCCGTATATTCTACGATTGACTATAAATTCTGCGTTTTGACAGATTGCGCGGATATTTATTGTGACTCAATCTAATAAAGTGTAATATATCACATTTGTTGCTTTTTTTCGTCGACGATAATTACCGGCTGAACGCAGCTCGCGGTCACGCCGGTTTCAAGCTGTTATCAATCTCTTTCTCGTTCTCGCAATGCAACTGCACGCAGTCTCCGTATAATCAATCTTTTCGGAATTCGACTGTAGGTAGTCCTAAATAATCTCTTACCATAATAATCGAATGCATAACAAAGTATCGTTGTTTCGTTCGGCTTATATCTGCGATATTTATCAGAAATATTTATTTCTATAATGTATATTACTGCTGTTCTGGAACTACCCATTATCATTATTCATTATTTTAAGCGATAAAACGTTCGCCCTCTCTCTCGAATCAGTCCCGTCCGCGCTTCTTTTAACAACGAAATCGACAAGAGCAGCGCTCGCGTTTAAACTCTCATACTATTTTTCGCGTTGCGTAAATACAGGTTACTTTCATTAATTCCGGAAAAGGGCGGCTCTCTCTCCTAATAGTCTCGTTCGATCGAGCCATAAGTTACGCGATTCCGCGCGACCGGGGCGCGTGAAAAAACGAAAAAGCAATTTTGAGAAAAGCTCGTAAAGCGATAATCCTGTTTTTTAACTGGTGTACAACATTGGCGTGTGTAACCGCGCGCGCGCGATTCGAAAGAGAGAAAAAAAATAAACTTCATAATATTCCGCGATACGGAAAGCCGGGCTGTCGCCGTAAAACGTTTAGCGATTCCGTTCTCTTCGTTGGCTTTTAGGAAATACAATGCGCCACTCGCGGGCTCTGGATCAGGCGCATATAAATACCGGGCATTTATACTATATATACGCGATACTCGCGCTAACGACGACTCGCACAATTAAAGACGGGGGGGAATAACGAAAGAAACGCGAGATCAATACTTTTCGATCGTATAACGACGACTTAACTTGTGATAAATTGGAAGGCGATAAAAAAAGTTATTGCGACACTGCAGCCGCGCCCGCGCGCGCCAAAGAGCGCAATATTCAAACGGAGCATTAAAGGAAGAAAAAGAAAAAAAAAGCGCGCGGAAAAAAGTCGCGCGCGCGCGCAGCGACAAAGGACCGGGCTATAAATATGAGCGGTAAAAATTATTGCAAAATAGCAATGGCCTCTGCCCCCTCCCTTCCCCTCCCCCACGACAAGGAGTCGCTGTGCTCGCAGCTCAAGCATAGATCTCAATTCTGGCGCGCGCGCGCGGGACGAAGTATAAAAACGCGAGAGAGATATCGCGGGGCAGGGAGGGGGGGGGGATAGAAAAAAAAGGGAAATACTGTAATTGCTTTTACTTTAATAAATTCAAAGCCGTTTCCTCTAATGTCATTTATCATTTTCTTTTCAGGCTCTATACCCGTAATTAGTTTAACAGCCGGGGCATAAAAGGCACAGAGAGTCGGCGTCGCGTCTTAACGGCCGGGCGGCGGCCGTGGCTCGCGCTGATTAAAATTTTTTTTAATTCTCAAAAGCCAATGCGCGCGCGCGCGCGCGCCCCCTTATACCCGATTACAGTCCGCGGAGTAGAGAGAGAGCTGCGAATACGCTGCTTATACCAGCGCGTATAACCTATAACGTAAAGGCAATAACGAATCGCCTTCTTAACCCCCCGCGCGAATATCCCCTCTCTCGCGAGCTGGCTGCTCTCGCCGTAAAGAAAACCTTTCGTTTATTGTTGCATTGTAATTTGCCGTTTTTACAAACGCAGCGCGGACTACGCGATAATAATAAATTTTCCGCCTCGCTCTCCAACCCCCTCCGCCCCTCGTGTATATGTATATATGTAGGCGAGGAGCGCGAAGCAGTAGCGGCGCGCGCGCGCGCGAACGGGCAATCTCGAATATAGCATTTCCCGCGCGCGGAAAGCCTTCGTGGAAGAGCTGCAGACTTAAAAGTTTGATCATAAAAAATTTATGTACAAAGCCGTAAGAAGTATAAAAAGCAGCGACGAAGATAAAAAAATATAAAGCAGTATAGGGGGGCCGCCGCCGCCGCCGCCGGGAGAAAACGAAACGGGGAGGAGGGGGCGGCGGCGGCGGTCGTCGCGGGTGGGAGGACTACTGCTGCTACGACCGAAAATTTCACGTCGAATCGTAAAGCAAAAAAAAACGAGAGAGAGAGAGAGAGCCGGGAGAGAGAAAGGGGGAGGAAAAAAGGAGCCGAGTCATGGCGGCGATCGGCGATATATTGATCGCGCTTTTTTACTGATAATACGCGCGCGCGCGGCCTGAAAAACTAAGCTCTCCTCTCTCCCTCTCTCTCCCTTTCTTTCTCCCGCTCGCGCTCGCGAGAAAAAGCGAGAAAGAAGAGCGGAGAAAGACGAGGCGGGGAGGGAAGTTAAGGAGGTGAAAAAAAAAAAAAATTTCAGTTTTTGCACTTCGCCGGCCTATTTCAGCGACGCGCGAGAGCGAGGCAGCGACGGGCAAAAAGTTCGCGCACACACACACGTAGGCGCGCGCTCGATGTAATACGCGTCGAGAATAGATTGTTCCTTTGAAAATTCCGTTTTGAGAGCGCGCGCGCGCGCTTTGGAAAAAAACGCAAAGCGCTACACTGCGGGATTACGGCGCGCGTGTGCGCCTCGCTCTGGCTTTTATACGCCGAGCTTATTTTCCTATTTCCGACGATGACGGCGCAAAAACTCTCCTGCGCCGCCTTTTTCTCCTCAAAGACGCTGGCTTTTATACACACGCACACGCACACGCACGCACGCACAAACGGGAAGTTTGGTAGTTTTTCTAACAGGCGAGTGATTTTTTTTTTCGACGCTGCGAGAGAGAACCTTCGCATGGCTGGTGGAGATAATCTCGGATTTTAATAATAGTCGCGCGAGGCGAAGAAGTAGGCTATGGTCTCTGTCTCTCTTCTAAAGAATGCACGTGTGTGTGCGTGTGTGTATACGTGTTTTCCGTTTCGAAAATGCACGCGCGTCTTGCGCGCTTAGACATATATACGGCTCGTTCTCGCCGTATGCACACAGCTCGTTCGTGCTTTTCCCTCGTCTTGCGCGCGCGCGCGCACTGTTTTCGTTATTTGCAAAATTTTTCCGCGCCTTTTTCCTTTCCTACAACCGATCCAATAGCTCTAAACGATTCGCAGTACGGACAGTAAGGAGGAGGCATTATTTTTGTATATTGCTTCTTTCTGCTGCGCATAAGTGCGAGTATACCTCTGTCGCTCTTTCTTTTTATCTCCAGATGCTTTTCCACCTCTTCTATTTGCGTCTCCAGCTCCGTGATACGTGCTATGCAAATTTCGTCAGTTGAATTTCGAGTTATTGGATCGTTTTCTGTATCCTTAAGTATATAAAAGGAAATTGTCGAGGACAGCGGCGGGGTACGTAGTCGCGTAAAATTAATCGAAAAAATAATTTCGCCGTAGTCGTAGGTAGACAAGTGAGGCACGATGGGATTGCAGGCCGCGTTATGCAAAACTTTGGATTTGCAAGAAAATGCCAAACGTTTAGCCCACTTTCCGCTTTGATTTTCCGCGAACAAAAGGAGCTGAAGAAACGCTGGAGTAAGAAGCGCGCAAATAAAAAAAAATTGTTTCTTCCAAATATTGAAACGCCGCTGCTGTACTCGCCTTCTTCGCAATGCAATTTTCATACGGGGAAATGAAATTTCACCGCTGTAAAAATAATCGCTTCTTTTTCGAATTTTCGCATCGGTTTTTGCCGCGTGCATTGTTACGATTTCCCGACATGGAGGCGTCGTGTGTAACATATATAGAAGCGCAAAGCTCGTCCACGTGTGCGATTCCGTTTAATTAATTTTCCAAAGACACACATACAAAACGATGGCAATGCCGGGAAAAAAACTTGCTCGGTCGCTCAAGCTCGAGTTATTTCAATTGCAATACTTTTCGGCCGCGCGTGTGTGTCTATACATCGTCGCGAGATCGCCGATTTTAAAATGAATTTCAGCGCTCACGCACGCGCGACGATCAGAAATGTTAAACGTGCGGTGTATACGACAATGCGGTGTACTGCCGGCGTGTACTACACGCAATGTTTATAGGGAAAGCTTTGTTTTGGTGCTTGAGTACGAAAGAGCAAAATGCAGATGTATGGCAAACAATGATTTTTCGGTGAGAGAGAGATAGAGAGAGAGAGAGAGAGAGCACGCAGAGCTAAATTTGAACATCGATTTATATATTTATACGCGAAATTTATTTCTGTCGACGGGGAAAAAAGGAGTTCGATTTTTGTTTGCGCCGCTGTCAGGAATATGCAGATTGTGTAAATTTTTTATTGTGTTTGAGCGTTTAACGAGTGCCGGGTATATATGTTGACATGTTGAAATACGCGGGCTCGCAAATATTTATTGTACGATTTTGAACATTTTACTCGCGCTCGATATCGGCAATCGCCCCGGGTCATGAGATCGCAATTGTGATAATAAAAATTGGCAATTTTTGCACCTACTTTTCCGCAAGCGTCAGTTCTTTGGCGGAAAATTCAGCGAGCCGAACTCGTTAAGAGGGTTCGAACGTCAATCAAAAATTCAAATTTTGCGTCACGATGATGCAGCAGACGAAAAAAAAAACAATTAATTTGCTTGGAACTGACATATCGTTGTGGCATTTACCGCGCGTAATGCTATATACGATGCTTTTGAGCGTTATACGCATTAAAATTATCGTGGACACAGTGTTAAAGTAGAAAAAAGCTTATTTCGACTAAAAAAAAAACAAAAAAAAATGTTAAGAAAGAGCACTTATCGATCAAAATTAATCTATTCAGTTTTTTACGCAATTTCTTGGGGATTGACTTAAAGCGTGTAAACGATGCGTTACAAGTGAGTGACAAATATCGGAGAATCTTATATTAGTTATTAAATGAATTTTTGAGTTGTGAATATCTCACGTTGAAGACAAAGAATACATGTAACGCAAATGAGTGAATCGGTCGATTTTCATAATCTAAAAGTCATCGGTTATAATTAATCCGTTTTTCCTTTAGTCAAAAGAGAGTTGAGCTTTAGCAAAGGCAACACCATCGCTCCACTGAACTGCATCATTATTTATAGTAAAAATTAATGCATATCTACGAAAAATTACTATATGTAAAATAGTAACCGCGTGACATACTTGACTTATGAGAAATTTTACTATTTAAATAGTAATTTTTTCTACTTAAATAGCAATTTTAACTACATAATATATTAATTTTTGTTATGTGTATGTAGTAAAAATTATTTTTATTAAAATTTACTATGTAAAATGTTAAAAATTATTTTTGAAATAAATTAAAAATTTGAGGTTAAGTACGGTTTATAAAGATTAGTTTACTCTTTTAATTAATTTATTTGATAATATGAAATTATACAATATGTTTAACTTCTATTATTTAATTATTACTATTATTTATTATTTGTTTAATATTATGAATACATTCAATTTATATATTAGATCTAAATTTTTACACGTAAGAATCCTGTTTAGGTGAGTAGTTAGCCCTTCTGACTGCAATCCCGGAGATCCAGGTTCGAATCCCGCCAGAGTAAAAAAAAATTTAATTTCACATTTCAATTTAATTTAATATATACATTATACGAGGAATTCAACGCGCGCTGCGGGCGCGATTCGGAGTATGTTTTGGACTCCATGTATATTATCGTAAACTATGAATTATGCTAATCATAATCAAATTTACTTAACATCACTTTTTTAAAGAGGAATACTTCGCGCGAGATTTGGGTTATGTTTTGCACTCAATATATCAGTCATGAACATTGAATCATGGTAACCTTAATCATGTTTACTACATCAGAACTTCGTATTAAATGATTCACAACAAAGGCCATCACTTTTTTTTAAAGAGGAATATCAATAATTATAAAATAATAATGTTCCACAAAGTATAAAACAGATAAACATAAAAAAAATTTTAAATTATTTAAATCAAAATAAAAATTACTTTACTATCTTAAACAGTAATTTTTCTGAGATATGTATTAAATTTTACTACCACAGTTTTCTCAGTGCATAAACTCATACTCATAAAGTCTATTCATTCTTATATAGATGCCGGATTTTGTCTAGCATTCTGAAATGCATTTGCAATAATGATATTATAGCACCGCGTGACCTAATACCGCACCTTTGTCGCGTTTATCTGGGACCTAACCATAAGTAGTCAGACTTAGGGCAAACACATTGTGTCGTATAATGGGTTAAATTATACTCACCGACACGCAAATCATCCTTTCAAATACAATAAAGGAAGAATAGCGTAGTTACGGTGAAAATTATTTTCTGCATAATGCATTTACTTTACATAATACTACGAAATTCACGCATGCCCATTACGCTTGTTAATGAGCCTCTAGTAACTCTTTGGAAAACAAGGATTATTATCTCTTGAGCAGAAATTATCTACAAACTTATTTATTAATTCAGACTTGTTAATTTTTAACCATAAAAGTCAAGAAAATCCATCCTATACGGTTATTATAATTTTTCTAATTTTGTGAAGTACGTAAATAAAAACTCAAAACTAAAATTGAACTTGCTGATGTTTCATTGCCTTTTCGAATGCCCTCTATGGAGTTTAACGTCTTTCATAAAGTATCAAACAGCGAAGCCCAAAAATCCAAAAGCAAATATATTCGTCTTTGTAAATATAGCGGCTGGTCGACGTGGAGCGCCGAAAGCTCTTGAACGCATGCGAGAGACAAAATTAAAAGATGCGGCTATTTAAAAGAAAAGGGATCATATTCAAAAGCGTCGGGCCACCAGGCTCTCGCTCGGGCACAATAAAAATACAGCGATAGCCTGGTTTACGAAAAAGAAGACCCCGAAACAAAAATAAAATTCACCACACGACCCATTTCGAGCAATCGGTCGATATAACGATTAGTTTTTCCTTCTCTCTTGCGCCACTGGTTCGCTCTTGCGATCCTCCGCGCGTATTTACACTCTCTCTGCGCTCCCGTTGCAGAAAAAAAAAGAGAGAACAAAAATTCGCGGGACAGAGGAAAAATGCGGAACAACGAAATGTACATGACGAAATGCGATTTTCAGTGCTCGGCCTTTTTGAGGCTGCTGCTGCTGCTGCTGCTGTCGCACGAGAGGCGAACGACGAAAAAACTCGCCGGCCTTTACTGCAAATATACCATAAAGCATATTTATCGATCGAGAGTAAACAAAGGGAAGGCAAATGATTCCGATAAAAGTGCGGGAGACACGCTGCCGGACAGAAAGAGAAAGAGGGAGGGAGGGGGAGTGGGGGGGGGGGAGGAAAAAAGGAGCGCGAAAAAGACAAAAATGCCTGCATAAAGAATGATTATTTGCGCAAAAAATGCGAGAGGCGAGTAGTACGATAAACGACGTTGTAGGGCCGTTGCATACATAGAACCATAAATTATTCATCGAAAGTTCGCCTCCTTTACCTTTCCTGCAGCGGGCTCGACTCCGCTGTTTCGGACTCTTTTTCTTCATCTTCTGTTCTCTGTGTTCCTTCGCGAGAGACCCTATGATTCGTCGATTTTTTTTCTGTTCTCTTTTTTTCACTCGCCCGCTTTTTGCTCGTTTTCTCCTCTCGCGCGGCCGGGACATTTTTCAAGTGTGTATAGTATACCTTTCGATTTTTACAGCGAAGCACCTATTCCTTGAAATGATTATTATCTGCATCGATATATTTCAAATTTGAATAAGTATATGGGCTATCGGGATTTCGGTATCGCGATAAAGTTTGAAAAGGAATTTTCGAAAACGTTATCTTCCGTTGATTCAGTATTTTAAGTAAAGAATTATTTTTTACTCTCAGGTTCATTTATTTACATCTAATTATTTCATTGATATTAAGTATTTCCATTCACGATCGGTTCGATACACATCTACTCCTATTGCGAAGTCAAGTTTGAATCGAATTGCAAGACACTGATCTCATCTCCCGATAAGATTTGATCAAAATATGTTCTAGTTATGGAATAAAAAAAATATCGAAAGATTTAGTTCAGTGATAAAAAGGAATCTTCAGAGAATCGCACGTCGCTTTGTTTGTTCGGTATTGTACCTTTCGATTTCTTTTTCGTTCTCACACCGGTCGTGAGAAAATAAATAAGTTTTTGAAAAAAAAAGATTAAATAAATAAATGTTGAATGTTGATAATTGCGAGAGAGAGAGAGAGAGAGAGAGAGAGAGAGAGAGAGAGAGAGAGAGAGAGAGAGAGAGAGAGCAAATGCGCTTTTATAACTCATTTCTGTATTTCATTTCATGATTCGCTATAAACACGTGCACCGCAGTATCCGATCCTATTACAGCTTCTTTACTTTTAATAAACGAACTTCTACGCGCAAAAGAATTATTTTATTCGAAGCTATACATATATGTATTCAAAATATTTCCTTTCTTCTCCAAATTAAAAAGTCACTCGCATTCACGTTCCCCCGGCTTTGTTCGGCGCGCAGAACGAATTCGCAAGGGTGCGGAACCCGTTGAACCATCGACGGCTTTTGATCAGCGCAAAAAAAAATATATTCTCATGAATGTAAATTCAAGATGAGAGAATGCGCGAGCGAAAAAGCATCTGGGCAGACTGAAAATTTCGAAATTTATAAAGCTGCAGAAGACTGCAGTGCCCTATATGTATACACAGTATAAGCGTATATAACGCTTTTCGCGCTGGACGCTCGCCGAGAAGCGGCCAAAAAATACGGGAAAGGACTACTGCAATTCAAAGGGAAAAGGGAAGCCAATTTTTTTTTTTTTTTTTTTGAATCGAGGGGAGTGACGAGGGTGCAAAAAGAGCTAGATATAATGCGAGCGAAAAAGTCGGAGCGGGAGATACGACGAGACAGCAGCAGCAGCAGCAGCGGCGGCAGCAGCGATAGGGGGAAAAAGTGAAATAGATAGAGTCGAGCGGGGGGTGGCGGGATATAGAAAGAAAAGGATGCGAAGAAACAAAGAATATAGCGACGCGGACATTTTGAATAATAGCAAGTTCAGAGAGAAGAAGAGCGGGGATAAAAAGACTGTATTAAAAACGGGACGAGGAGACGGAATCGAGGGCGAGTCGAAAGTAAATTGGAGTATAAATTTTATAAGAGCACTAAACGTTTTGAGTGCTTTCTTTTTTAGAATCGCGTTATACTTTATACGGCTCTCACGCAGCGTTCGTATACCCCTTCCTTTTTTCTCTTTTTTTTTCCCCCTCCTTTTTTTTAGTACAGAAATTTTAATTTGCGCTTCCACATTCGCTATATGTATACGTCTATAAGTATACGCGCGGCTATCTGCATTAAATATACGAAAGTTGAAACGGCATTGCATTGCAAGTTGGAAAATCTGATAACTCGCGAAATTTCGTGCGTATATATAGAGCAGCTGCGTTTGCGGGGAGAACAGCATCGCTCCGAGACGAATCGACGTATACGCCGGCAAATTTTTGCTCCCGTATAATCGCAGCAGCGGAGAAGCGATCGCTCCGCGCGCAAGTAGCCGTGGATAACGCGGCGAAACAAAGGAGGAAGGAAGTGGCATTAGAGCGGCGTAGAATTTCCAAATTAAAATTCCTCGATAATCAGAATTGCGAGCCGAGCGAGAAGAGCAGTACATTGACTGCGTATAATACGGCCAGTGTGTGCGGACGATGAATAAAACTCGAACGAAGCCTAATGACACTCGATTCAATTTAGGGAACGAGAGAGAGAGAGAGAGAGAGAGAGAGACAGAGCGAGGAGGAGGGAGAAACGCGGGGACAAAGGCCTCGCCGCAGCGCATGCGGCTCTGTATACGGATCACAGAGAAAGAGAGAAGCGCAGACACAAAGAAGAAAGAGTAAGAGACGGGGGCAGCAGGCACGCACGCACGCAAAATGAAAAACACAAAAAGAGCGAGAGAGATGAAAGCGAGAGCGAAGGAGAAAGTGAAAAAAGATGGCCTGAGGGCGAGCGAGAGAAAGAGAGAGGGAAAGCGGGGACGAAACGAAAAAAAAAAATTAGGGGGATTAAAAGGCGAAGCGGGCGGAGAGAGAGAGAGAGAGAGAGAGCTGTGCTGCACAGTGCATTCGTTCTCTCTCAACGTAAGAAGAACTCGACGTATAGGCCCTACCACCCCCTCCCCTCCCTACATAATGCAGCGGAGCGGCTGGACACACACGTGACGCGCACGCGCTGCCGCTGCTGCTGGCAAATTTTATTTCGCCGAATCGGACGTTGGGGGCCCGCGCGATGAATAAAGAGATATAGAGAAGAGATCTCGCGCGGAGGAGAGCGCCGTTGCAAAAAGCTTTTTCCAAGTGTGTGGACTATGTGTGTGTGTGTGTGTGCTTGTCTGTGTGCCGAAGGGATCGCCCCGATCGACGCTTTTCAAAAGGGGGACGACTCGCTCTCTGTCTCTCTCTCTCTGGGAAAGATTTCTGCTTCGCTGGCGTTTTGTATTAAAATTATAATGAGAACGGCGCGTACACACTGCACAGCGCATGTATTGTTGCGAGGAGATTTTGGGTGGCTCGATGAGGGGGGTGCGCCTGTAGTCTAAATAGACGTTTTAACAATCGTTGCCGCGCTCGAACAATTTGATTTTGTGCGATACGCGAATTTTGTACCTGAAACGTTGTTGGAATTTGATTAATTATAAATGCGCGGGGATAAGCGTATACTTCGATAGATCTGAACGCGTGTAAATTGACACTGCGGGGCGTTCGGCTATCGGGTGTCATTCATATATAGCTGTTCAAGCTCTATCCCACGGTGCGTGTACGAGAGTATTCGTGAAATTAGTTTCAGTTTTTCGGGATTTCGAAATAAAAAGAAAAATGTCGCGCTATGTACGCGTCGATATCGGGCCGTTTTTTTTCTATCGTTTCACGGGAGAGCCGTGGAGAGCGAAGCAAAACAGAGTTCCCGCATGAGATCGGAAGAAAAAAGCGGCTCGGAAAGTGTAGCACGCCCTTCTTTTTTTCTTGCTTGCGTACACACACGAGACGGCAAAAACCAAATTAATTTTACAGATTTTCCTATACACGATTTTTTTCCCACACTAATGGTCGACGGTACGTAATATAGTACTGTTGTTGAAGCTATATGAGAAAAAATTACTTCGCAATACAATATTTGCGTTATCCCACTATTTAAAAAAAGAAAATCTACAGTATCCATTCTCACCGAGTTGCGACGTCGATCGCCCATCGATCTTTACTATAATTTTTACGGCGTATACAGCTGCAAGTCTTTCTCTCCGCAAGAAGACGCTCGATTTTCGCAGTAAGGCATAAGCCCCCCCCCCCTCCCCCATAAAATAATAACGATAAAAGCCAGGGACAACTCGAGCGCGCATCGGGGCGGAATTGCCTTGCGGGGCTTCGTCCGCGTCTTAGCGCGTGAAATCGGGCCCGCGCGAGCGTGCAAAAAGTACAATGCCACCGGAGACATCGCATCATGTATAACATGTAAGTACGGCAATGGAAAACGATCGTATCTCGGGGGTAATACGCGCGCAATGCTCGGGCCCTCTCCTCCTCGGCTAATTTCGTAATTGCGGCTCGCGTTTTCCCACTTACGGCGCGCATATATGTATAGAAAACGCGTATAACGCGTTGTATACGCACTGTATACGTACACACACCGATATGTACATACACGCGCGTGTCGGCTCGTAATGAGCGCATGACTAAAACAGCGCCGCGGCGGCGGCGGCGCGAGCTTGTATACATAATTATATAAGCGTTTATTAGATAGGCTCGAATAATAATTACGCGAAACCCCTCGGAGCATTTTTCCAGCTCCGTATAATGTACAGTATATATATATATATAGTCTTTTTCCTCGCTCGCTTCCGATGCCGATAAAGGTGTACACGCGTATATACGAGCTAAAGACGCCGATCCAGAGCGACTCTTTTCGTTACGTCCATGTGAAAAATTCTCCGCTGACTTTTTCTCTCTCGCTCCTTCCTCTCCCCGGCTTTTCTTACACGCTACGCTGATGAGCATAATGAGAAATGCGTGCCTACGTATATAAGTTCGCGCGTTTATTATAATAAGAAATTCCATTTTTTTCTCTCTCCTTCCGGAGCACGTGTGGAACGCTTGCGCCGCATATATTTTTGTACAGCGGGGCTGTATATATACGCGCGGTATTACAACTCGATGCGTCTGCAATATGTAGTATTGAGTCCTGTAACGAATCGTACACTGGACAAAATGTTCCGTTACAAGCTGTGGATATTAAATTAAAAGGCGCGTTCGAAGGATGAACGGAATTTTTCCGCGCGCGTTTTGATCGGCTTGAAGTCTTCGGAATAAATTATACGTCGATATACACGGGATGTATGCAAAGTTGGATTTTTAAAGGCTTCGACGTGTGCAGCGTTTTCTATATACGTTTGAATTGTCTCAAGTTGAAAACTGAAATTTCGACCAACAAGAGGAGTGTAGGATCTTGGAATAAACGTATTCTTTATTTAAAACGATGGAATGTCACGTAATGTTTCAGTGTGTGTACGTAAATTTATATATTGATTGATATTGACAGACAAGCGAAAAATTGTGTAAAAGGTCCTTCAAGTTTTACCCCAAATAAGGTTCCTTGCAATCACACCATTTGTTGTGCGCTAAGTTTTGTTTGGTTAATTGCAGCGAGTACAGAGCAATTGCACCGAATTGCGCCACTTATACCTAACGTTCGTTGAAATCACAAACTTTTAAAATATCGCTTGAATTTAACGTCTCTTGCATATACAATTACACGCATGCTGCAAATAAAACTTTCGCATCCTCGAGGCCGAAATAATATAATTTTAGAACGAAAATTACGGTGAATTCTAAGAAAACGTGACCGCGAGAAATAACATTAGTTCGAATAATTTTTAAAATTATTGCGCGCCGTTGCGTATTGTGAGATGATTATAGGTGTGCGTTCATTTTAGAGTTTAGTGAACCTCACCCCTGAGGTAATTAAGAACCGCGAAAAATAATCGAAACGCCAGGTGGACACAAAGGTTTAACGACCCTAATAGCAAACGGCAATGACCTTATGTTCTCGAACGTGTTGTCGTGTGTACAATACGTGGTAAAAGTTAAAAGTCGAAAATCAAACACGATTGATATGAATAAATTACGTTTTTCTTTAACGACTTATTTCGTACAGTGATTACGATGGCGTTACAGTTATATGGTTTATAATGAGGAATACTAAGCGTAACAAGAACTTGACTGCATTAATGAAACATAAATTTGATTCGTCGTTAAAACAATTGTGTTCTTTAATCATTTCAAAATATTGCCATATGAAATTTATTTGTAAGTTAACAGGTTGTGAATAGTTTTTTTCTTGTTTTTTTTTATTTTTGCAAAAAAAAACAGATAAATGTGAATCATGGCCTAACAAAAACCGCCGAGCCGTCACATTCATATGGTATTTTAATCTTATGCGATTGTAAAGTCATTCCAATAAATTTACTCATTAATGAGTAAAATCATAGAATTCTATCATTTTATTAGTTTTCCGAGTTATAAAGAAAATTAAAATGTGTAAATACCGCAATTCCGAAGACCAATAAAAAAAACATAGTTACGTGGTCGTATATACAAATACATATAATAAAACATATCCACCTAAAACTAAGCTCTTAAATACAAAATCAGCATCGCAGACCAGTTTTGTAAGGCAAAGTTGAAGCGGCCTCTTAAAAACTTATGTATCGTGAGTCGTCTTCTCGGAAACTTATTGACGCAAATTTTCCTCCTTCCGTTAAATATCATCATCATCACGCGAGAGAGAGAGAGAGAGACGCGGCTGTATTTTCAAAGAAAGGAATTAATCCTCAAATGATAATTTAAAATGGAGCTTACAATACGGACGCGACTCGCAAACACACGCGAAAAAAGAAAAACATGCGCGTATTACTATGTGTACGTACCTATATACGCGTATATACACAAAGCCGCGAGTGAGTCAAGAGTCTAATTTTCAAAAGAGTACGTATTTATTCGAATTCTCGATTACAAGTCCAAGTTTACTCGCTACGCGGAGAGAGAGAGAGAGAGAGAGAAAAATAAAAATTCCACGCGACCTCGAAAAATCCCAGCTTTCCCCGCGCGAGCATTAAAACTCGAATCCGAATTCTCCGAAAAGCATTTTCCACGAACTCCGCCGGCTTCCAGCGCGGCCTCTATATAGTTATCGCCCATATATGCCCATCGCGTGTATATAGCGAGCGCTAGGTACCCGTCGTTATATATATACATACAACGCTTTTGCCGCGAGTCTATACGTTACAGCTGCAGCAGCATCAGAGCGGCATCAGCCTCCCGCGCGGCTCATGCGCTTGTTGACGTTACACTCGCGTCACGTGCTTCACCCCTCCCCCTCCCCTCCCACCCTCACCATCGCTTCGAACTTAGCCTCGTCTCCGCGTATTATATATAAGAAGCGCAGCTCGCTCGCACTCGCTGATGTGTCTTCTCTCGGCTCTCCGTTTATATTGTGCATATATACATGTATATGCTAGACACACACTCGCTCGCGTGTACGCAGAGTGTATACGTGCAGATGCGGGTGTGTTTACGTCGTTAAGATATTCATGAAAAATCGAGTCTGATATAAGTCTTTCGGAAAATACGCGCGGCGAGCGTAACCTTTTTTGTTTCTGTTCTCCATATCCTCCAATGTTCGTAACGATTATGTATGTGTAGCAGGAGAATTAATTACGTTCTCGACGAACGACAAAGCATGTATGTAAGTCGTGTCTCTTCGAATCTTGAGAAAATTTTCCGCGTCTGTGTAAAACCTTCGACAGTATTCACGCCGTGAAAAGAAAAACTATAAGTACTGTATACCATCGGCATTGTCGCGATATTTTCGAGGCGACGAGTCGAATTCGAGACGACGCGCGCGAGACAATATCAAAACAATGAAAAAAAAAGCGCGTGTACGATAGCCACATAACAGTGCTCCGCTACGGTCTAAGATTTCCTTTCTTCTTTTTTCTATCTCAAAGCGCCTCGAAGTGTACAAATACGCGATTGCGTAAAGCAGCGGCGGCGGCCGCGAAAAAAAAACAAAAAAAAAATAAAAAAGGAAAACGAATAACTGCGAAATAAACTATACGCGTTCGAGGCGTCAAAGATGCTACGGCGATTTGAATAATGAATTCCAGCCTTTTGGTTCGGAGCTTTGAATTTCGGTTTTTATGGCTCGTATGGGCTCGGCACGCGCGCACGTGTCGTCTGCGCACGTAGGCGAACGCGCGTTTTTTTTTCCTCTCCTCCATCGACGCTCGCACACGTGCGCTTTGTGTGCGTGTATAACGCGTACGTGTGTCTGCGAGTTTTCGAATCCGAACTGACCCTTCTCTCTCGGCGAGTGTAAGCGCTGTACGGCTTTGGTCGTTCGCGCGGCTTCGCGGAAGCCGAATTAGCATGAGAAAATTTTGAGAAAAACATAACGGAGCCGAGAGAGCGAGAGAGTTTTTGTATTGGAGAGTGAAAACGATCGCCGACGAATTGGTCGAGCGAGTATGACGGTCGTACTTCGATTTGACCTTGTTTCGAGAATCCGAGTGTATATAATAGCGGCGCTACGGTATTTCGTATGTAGTGTAACGAAATTTTTGAGTCGAGCGAGTTTTCGAGCTGGTGGAAAATAAACCGGAAGCCGGATTGCTACACGACTAATATATTTTAAAGGGTTTTTAGTATAACTGGTGTTTATGTTTCCGCTATGGCCTGTCAGTTGACTGAACGTTAAAAATTTTGAAAGAGTTGAAGAACTCTTGAAAATTCTGAAATTTTGAGGCGTTTGTAATAATTTTTAATTAAATTTCACAAAAAGTCCATCGCGTAAATGAATATGTACATCATTTTGATGGTGCATAAATTAATTTTACGAGTAAATAAAAACTTGAACGGAAATTAATAGCAAGAGGTTTTGGAACTTTTCTACGTAAATCATTAATGTAGGCCAACTACGATAGAGAACATGACGAGTTCACAATGAATAAATTCTTCAATCCCCGGCTGATTTCCTTTATTTCGAGAATTTCTAGCCAGGAACTAATTATACAAATTCGAAAATCATCACCAGCGAATCGGTCGAGTGAGCATATAACGGCCGATACGGACACACACTTGAATTCGACCTTGTTTCGAGAAACCGATTAATAACAAGCATAATACAGTATAGTTGCAAAATTTTGGGGAAAAAACGCGCGCGAGTTTTTTGTACACACGGATTCGAAAATCAACGCTGACGAATTGGTCGAACGATCGTGACGACCAAGTGTCACACATTTCGATTTGACCTTGTTTTCAAAATCCGACTAATAATAGGAATAATAGCCGCTGCGGCAGTAGTAGAAAATAATAATAACAGCAGTAGTAGAAAATCCGCGTCTTGGCGTATAGAGAAACAGACGTAGAGAGAGAGAGAGAGAGAGAGAGAGAGACAGAGTGAAAATAGAAAAGAAAGCCCGCGCGCGCGCCGAGAAAATTCAAAATAAATAAAAGAAAATACGGCAGGAGAGTCGCCGTTGGGCTTGGGCTCTCTCGTGCGCGTTTCGAAAAGTCCGCGTGACCCACTTTTACGAAAATTTCCCAACTTGGAAAATGTAGGCGCTTACCATTATTATCCCGCTCTCATCGGCGCGAGCCTCGAACTTTGCGCGTATCGGCTAGGAGAGATCTCCCTGTATATACTCTCGATCGGCGGCGCATATAGTCGGATGCTGGGAAGAGCGAAAAAAAAAAGAGTCACGCGGCACAAGAGAGAAGAGAGAAAAGCCCTTATCAGCCCCGGCGGTCCTTCCTCCCTTTTCCGCGGCTTTCCTCCGGCTGCTATACCTGTATAGCACACGATGTACGTACACCGCTGCACACAGACTGCGACGTGTAGGTACCACAGAGGTGTGTGTTTGTGTGTGTATACCTATATAGAACAGTGTGCCGGCGGCGCTGGCGCGCGCGTTACACGAGAGTTGTAAAACGGTGGGCGGTTATTCACTGGGCGACCTCCGACCGTCGCTCTCTCTCTCTCTCTCTCTCTCTCTCTCTTTCTGCTCTTCATTGACTGCAGCAGCAGCAGCAGCAGCAGCGCAGGAGCGTCAGAGAGAAAGAGAGAGAAGGAGCGAGTCATTGACGCCGGCACGCGCTCTCGAGAGCGTAGTACAACCGCACGAGCTAGCTCTATATAGCTATACAGCCGAGCTCTATAGCTATACGTATACGTGTCTATACATATATATATACGCGTAGCGAGCGCGCCGAGTCGTGCAAGACTGGATATCCGGAATGCACCTCTCTGCGCTCCTCTCCCTCTCTCTCTCTCTCGCTGCGGAGAGCTCGATTCAGTACATAGACGCGCCACAGGAGGTTAGTTTGTGTGTGTGTGTGTGTAACGCGCTGCGACTTTCTCGCGGCGACGACGACGACGACAACGGCGGCGACTCGCGGAAATCAGGGTCGCGAAAGCTCCTTTCCTCTCCTCTCCTCTCTCTCTCTCTCTCGCTCGTGTGTATCCAGAAGCGAGCCGGCATTGTCTTCGCTTATATGCACTCCTAATGCGACATTCTGATGCTAATGCGATTCATCGGAAAGTATGACGCTTTTTCATGGCTCATTTTCCCTCTCTCTCTTTCTCTCTCCCTCTCGCTTCGCCGTACAGCTATGCACCGAAGGTAAAGAGAAAAAAAACGTGTGAAGCGCCGAGCGTGTATGCGTACACTCTATAGAGAGAGATGTGCCCGTTATGTGGCTTCCGGATGTGTCTATATAGTGAAGAAAATTTACCGAGAAAATGCGCTCTTCTAATTAGCCCGACGCGCTCGCCGTGTTTCTCTGCGCCGCGCGATGAAAATGAGCTTAGACTCGGATGCGCTTGTAATTGCGCTGATTCTGCCCGACGATTCCCGCTACTTTTTTTTCTCTTTTTTTTTTTGTTTTCAACAAGTGAACAATGATAGTCGGCGCAGACGAGCCGCTAAAAAGAAATTCAGATTGGGACAGCCGTTCGACTCGGCGATGCCTCTATTGCGCATTGTGTGTGTGTTGCGCGCGAAATTGGGAATAATGATGGGAAAGGAAAATAAAAGACGTGGACGGGAGTATCAACTGAAATGATAATGATTCGGCTGAGTGAGACAAAGTCAACGAAGTAAAAGCGATAAGTGGGTTGAAATTTGCGTTGAATTAAGGGGGGGGGGGGAAGACGAAGCAGTAGTTTTAGGATCGTATTTTCAAAGAAGTATAGGTTACACGCGTATACTGATCAAGAAAGTTTTGACTGTCCAAATTACAAGTGGAAGTCGATGGATCGATATCGATCATAGTCCGATGAACATGTAACACGTGTTCCTCTGTTAGACGATAAAGAAGCCTGGAAATTTAGCTGATACATCGTATTCGTAATTCTCATTTGGTATGAAACATTCAGGTTTTCTGCCTCACATCCAACGATGTTATTACTCATCATCGCTACAGTCATAGTTTTATGGCAGTTACGAAGACTTTTAGACATTTACATTTTTTTAAATACTTTTATTCCAAGGATCTATCGGCTGACCGCACATTGGCTACAAAGTTAAATAAAAAATTAAATATTACGTTTAAACTGGCAAAGTACAGGATGAACATAACCCACGAGAATAAAGGTAGATCAAAAGTTCGAACCAATCAAATACGAAGTCATAAAAATGTACGATAAATAACTAGGCAGAAAATGAAATGTGAGATGACAAACGAAACGAAATCAAATTATTGTACTGCATTAGTATTGTTGTTGTTATTATTACCGTGTCACTATTGCTGCAGCTATTTCTGAGTATTGAATGAGAGAGGAGGGGGCGGGAGGAAAATTTAAACTTTATTACAAGTTTTAATGAAACCTCGCGCGCTACAAAACCTTCATTTGAAAATAAAATTTTTTTTTTTTTACCAACCCTTTCACTGCGGCCAGACAAAAGTTTCGATTTACTGCAAACTTTATTGTCAAGAGCAATAAAGGGATTTTTCGGTACATTTTAGCTCGCGGACTTCCAAATTGCCTTTCGCGTAATAAAATCTAAAACAGTGTATAAAACTTCTTATTACTCGCAAAACTTTTTATCCTTTCGTTGGAATAAAAATTTTTACAAGGAACGAAAAAAAAAAATTTTGTTTTTTGTTTTTCGGGGATTTACAGCCTCGTCGCAGCGGCGGTTTCGACTCCCGCGAAATTCTATATGACGCTTCGTAAAAAGAGTAACTCGCAAATATGCGCAAAAAAGTGTACACGTCCGTGTGTACATCGCATTAGAAGAAATGGGTAAATAAGTGATGCACCAAAGTCTGCGCAGCGACAAATAAGATCGTTTCTTCTTTTTTTTTAAACCGAAATCTGGAACTCGCTCTCCGCGCGGCCGAGGAAAATCAGTGGGCTCTCCGCATCAGGAAACCGCGTGTGCCTTACATTTAATTACGAGCGCATTTGCTCTAATAAATGTTCCTCCGCCGCGGCGGCAGTGCGAAATTGTAATTTTATTCCGCGATGATAAGTTTACGGTCGTAAAAAAAATGCACTAATTACACCCGCAGTAATGAAATGTTGTACGCGAAATTACTTTTTAATGATGATTTACACTAGACTGTGCATTATACAAGTTGAAAAAAAAAGACAATAAAAAAAGAGAGAGAGAAGCCCGGGAGCGCGTCCCACGCGCAAGATAAAGGCTATAAAGAACCCGCGAGCCCTTAAATTACTTACAACATTGCCGCCTCGCTAATATTACAATACACAAATACGGGCGTAACTCAGCTCGAACTTTCTCCCTCCCCCACCTCCCCTCGCCTCTCTCTCTCTCTCTCTCTCGGCTTTATTCCTTTTTTTTCCACGGCAGCACTTCCCTTTTATTTATGCACATGCAGTCCTATCTTCTCGCATTGAAATTCGCGCGCAAAGGGGGCGGAGAGAGAAAAAAAATTCCAATCGTTTGTCAGAACTTCTAACCTCGCCTCTTGCGCGCCGGCAAAAGTCGCGCGCGCGCTTTTGCATTATACGCAGATGTACACCCTGCGCTACACTGTGCACAGGGTCCCCCCCCCCCTCCCCCCTCCCCGATCGATCAAACTTTTTTCGCGCGCGCACATAGACCAGAAGCGCCGGCTGAGAGAACGCACACGAGTATTACCCGTGGAAATAAGCGCAATTCCACGCGGAGTGCCTTCGCCGGCTCCCTTTTAGCCTCGCGCCTCTATGCGCGCGCCGTTTCTTTTTCATTTCCAAGCTCTTTCTCGCTCGCAATCCACCTGGATGCAGGTGCCCCCGCGAAACAGCTGTCTCTCTCCTCGCGACTTCTGCTTTTTACGCGCCACGCTCGTCGTCCCTCTCTTGTTCTCTCGAAAAATCGCTCATTGTGCGCTCAGCTGGATCTCCGCGCAGTCCTTTTTCGTCGCTCTTTTTTTCCTTCCTTCGTCGCGGCTTGTTCCTTTTTTGTTTTTTTTTTTTTTGCTTTACATTTTTCCCCTCGTTTTTCGCAGTGGCAACGAACTACTGCTGCTCCACCTCCTCCTCCTCCGATCGCGTAACGAACGGCTTCTTTGTCGAGGGGGAGGGGGGGGGGGGCTATCGTGCAGTGAACTCTCTGTGTCTCCGCGTCGCCCGGGCCAAGCGCAAGAATCATATCAGTGCCAAGTTTTTTGTCCCCTCGGCTATGCACGGCAATACACGAAATAAAAGCTCCGCTGCCGAAGAAATATTTTTACCGGCTGTATACGGCCTCTCCTCCGTGGGTTTAGCTATGGCTCGACGGCGTTTGCGCGCGTACGCGTCTGTAGAGCAGTGCGCGCAGCACTATGTCGTACTGGCCGGGTGTGTACCGCGTGTATTGTTGTGCTCCGAGCTATTAAATTGAAATATTATGCCAGTCTCCATTGTTTGCGGGTAAAATTTGATAGTAAAAGTCGCGTGTAGTACAGTGACGAAGCGCCGCGTATTTGTATAATCGGGCGGCTTTGCCGAAGCGATGAATATTCTAATAAATGCCGGCTATATACCGTAATAAACGAACAATGCGCCAGCGGCAGGGCTGGGATTTACGCGGCGCTTATATTATTATACGCGCTGTACTTTTCTATCAGTCGCGCTTAACGGAGAATTTGACTTTTTGACATCGATGATTAATGCTTGAGTTATGATTTTTTTGTTTTTTTTTATGCCGACGACTGACGCCCCTAACATTGTGCTTCAATCGACGATTCGAACGAAGCGAACAATCGAAAACTGGGTAGGCTCTATAATCTACTGTCGAGACGCGCGATAGCCGTGGAATATATAACGTGAAAAATGTGATACTTGCGAAATCAAATTCAGACTGAAGATTCCGGTTAGTCGGATTAATTTTGCAGCAATTTTTGTTAGCAACCATTGCTGAATATTAAAGCCCTTTTAAGGGAAAACTGCAGTTTCCAGTTTTTGGTTAAAAAAGATTGTCCGTTTTTTTATTTCGAATAAAATGATCTCGATGATATCGAGTTTAAAATCTGTTTTACAGAGGAAAGATGTGTTTAAAAAAAAATACGTCCGTAAAAAGTATATAGACAAATAAATATTTCTGTAAAAATGTGTTTTTCGTAGAGTAGAGTTTTTCTTTCATGCAGCCTTTTAAAAGCTCAAAATTTTTTATACTTCTGTATGCGCTTTCCAGCGAAAGGTCTTTAAATCTTTTACCGCGCGGTTTTGTTTGATAATGATGAAAAATGAAAATATCCTATCGTGATTTATTTCAACTCACTTTGTTATAAATAATAAAATATTACATTGTAATTGCATATAAATAAGTATCCGCAACGTATCCCGTAATCAAAGCTGAATAGAAATTTGTGCTACTTCAATGCTTAGAAGAAAAAAGAATTAAAAAATGTAAAATGTTACAAGGTACAAATAGTCGAGTATAATGCTCTTAAAAAAAATCATAATGAAATCACGCAAGAGTTATATAGCTCCGATCGTCATTCGTGGCTAAAAAAAAAAGAAAAATCTAGGATAGACAATAGAGAATAATTTCTTTCGCATGTACACTCCAATGGCTAAAGGCACGCTCGCGCGGGTTTTAATAGCGGCGAAACAAAAATAGCGAATTAAAATAGTCTAGCTTTTATCGGCGCGGCGTGCAGAGCCACTCTCGGGCTATCGATTTTCACATAGACGGCTCTTTTTTTTAACCTACAATCGTCCCATGGATTTTTCAGACCTTTTCGAATGGACAATCAAAGTATATATAGCTATACCACTACTTTTTTATTCATAACGGATCCATCGATTTTTTTCAAGAACAAAAAGACCTCCCTCTTCGGCGTATACCTGCTGCGCAGTATATGTTTCTAATATTTTTCAAAATGATGTGGAAATTGAATTTTTTTTCTGTTGTGATTATCCGCTTTTTGACGGAGTCATAGTACATCGAAAAAACTACCCCAGGATGCCAACTTTGTTTAATCCACTCTCTAAATATAAAACAGTGAAAATTCACTGGTTTTTAGTCCGTATTAACAATTTCAAAAAGTTATAATGATGCAACTGTGAACTAGTGAATAATCACAGTTTAAACAGGCTAAAAAAAATGAACCAATTGAGAAAGTGCAGAAGGACTACCTAAAATAGTAAATATGAACATCGTGAAAAGTAAATATAAACATTGCAAATAGTGAATAAAAATAATATTTGGATAGCAATATACATTAGCTGAAATAGTGAAAATACACTACCACAATGCTGCAAATACATTACTCAAACTAGTGTATGGCCCTAGTAACAGGAGGCTAAAAGGGACATAAATTATCGCTTATTCTGCAAGTTCATTGTTAGTTAATTAAATAGTAAATTTTTCTCATGTTGCAAAAGTCCATAAAATTTCACTTTTTCTAGGTGGTGGATTCTCTACTTAAATAGTGAATTTCTGGGATGTTAAAAATGTATAAGTACCGAAAATTTCACTTCTCTTAAAAGTCACTCATGACTCATTGAAAAATAGTAAATTTTCATAATTTTTCAAATTCACCTTTTGCTAAAGTCATTATGTACTGGATAATGAGTACAAATACTTTCTACTGTTTGAATCAATAAATATTTACTAATTCGATAGTAAACGCAATAAAATGAGCAAAATGATAACTCATTTCATAAACAGTGACTATTCACTGCGTACTAATTACTAATTTGTAAAATGATATTTTTTGTACTACGTATAATATTGAAAAATTTCACCGTTTGAAAGATTAATACTATTTAACCATAAGAAATAAAAAATTTTTCGCTGTTTTAGATTAAGAGAGCACTCACCCATGTGGATTACGGTGATTAAACTGCAAAATTTCACACTGTCGTTCTTCGAATTAAAAAAGAACAAAAAAAATTATAACTTGGGCATTAGCCGACTCATTTCAGTACAACGGTCGCACAGTCTTTGGACTCGCCAGTTTCGCCCCGCGGCGACGATAAACAACAGCGGCCCTCGTCAACGAGAAACTCGCCACGGCGCGAGGGATGAAAAATTCCAAGACATCCGAGACGGGACAGAGGCTTCGATTGGCCACGGCGCAGCAGCAGCAGCAGCACACAGGCCGCGAGGGCAAAAAGCCACTTCCCTCGAGGTACATAAACAAAGCTCGATCCGTTGCAATAGCGGCCAATAACCTGCCGCCGCCACAAGAGCAGCGTCACGACGGTCCGCGCGCATTGTTCTCTCCGGCTGCCTAGCTCAAGCCAAGTCAAGTCTCTCGCGCCAAGATTTGAAAGAGGAGGGCAGGGGGGGGGGCTCCTGTTGTGTGTGTGTGTATCAACGCAATCCTGCACGCCAGCGCGCGAATGATGAGTCGACGCGCAAAAAGTCGCGAGAGGTCGACGCACTGCCCCAGGGGGGGGGGGGGGAGGATCAATTTTTTTTTCTCGCCCGGCTTTTCTCCGCGCGCTCGTCGTCCCTCCCGGATCCTTTTGTGACGAAGCCTTTGTGGACATTAATTTGTCGCTGATCGATGCCAGAGCGAGCGAGGGGGTGGGGGGAGGAGGGGGAGTTCGATGAACCTCGGCTTTTGGAAATTTCCCAGCGAGAGGACGAGGCGAGCCCCTTCGCGTTATTCCTTTGCATAAAAGTCAGTGTCGAGGTTTAATCGATTCGGCGATTCGGACAGTTTTCGCTGGGGATACGCGTGTGTGTGTGGGCTGTAGGTGGGATGACGTAATGGCTGGCTTTCGTGCGAATGAAGAAATTGAAAGATTGCATGATATTATTCGCGGAATGTCCGGATGGAATGCGTTACGATTATCGGTAGGATTGCGAATACGTTCGATTAATTAACAGAAATCGCGATAAGTGTTGAATGGCGATCGGGCGATGATAATGGCAGCAGTTTAATTTCGGTAACGGTATGCAAATAAAAAAGCACGTGTCATTTCTCCGGTTTCGCGTATTTAAATCAATATGAGTATTCGCGTTTCACGCAACGAAGCTCGAGTCTTCGGACTTTGAGTTCCAGAAAGAAAAAATCAAAGTACAGTCTAAAATCCCTGCGGGGCCTCGAGGGACGCGAAGGGGATGATTTCTGGGACAGATAAGGCGCGTGTGAACAGGGTATAACGACGCGATTTTCTACGTAATGAGAGCGGCCGGTGACTCATCGCAAAAGATTTTTCGAACCGTATAGACTGTGTAGGAGGTATGTATACGTGCAGGGCTGATTATGAGGCAGGATGAATTAATTAACGTCGACTCGGGCTGTGACCGTTTGTACATGGATACGCGTGTTCGAAGCGGGTGTGTATACGTCATGCTTAGGTGAACAAGCGAGTTAACGCGAGATGTTGGTTATAGAGCGTGTATACGAGGGAGAGAGCAAAAAGAACGGCTCGCGCGAAAGGGGTGGAAGTGGCAGAGGGGACAGAGGGGGGCGGCCTAGGAGGGAGCGAGAGAGAAGAGAGAGAGAGAGAGAGAGAGACCGACGGCGGAGGGGGGCTTCGAGTATAAGCAGCGAACGGGGAGGCAAGAGCGAGGGACAGGGGGTAGAAGCGAAAAGCCAATGTTTGGAGCAAGGCATTCTAAATTTAGGAGGAAGTATTGATTTTACAATTTGGACCTCCGCCCAAAGTAAAAAATAAACCAAGCTAAATGTACTCTACTTTGATAGAGTGCCTCTCTCCTCGCCCTCTCTCTCTCTCTCCTCGTCTTTCAACGCGTAGGCTCTCGTCTCTCTCTCTTTTTCTCTCTCTCTCGCTGTTGCTGCCCCGCTGCAAACTGTCCGCGGGCTCGTCGCGAGGGGGATGGGGGGGGGGGGAGAGAGGAGCGCGAGAAAGACAGGTAAAAGGTGGAGGGGTTGAAGAGCAGATGAGAGAAAGAAGCTGATGCAGTCGCAGAAAGGGGATGAACGCAATTGGCGCACGTGGTGTACAGAGAGAGAGAGAGAGAACCGAAGAAAGCCGGGGGTGGTGGCGTTGAGGGGCTCAAGGGGGTCTACGACGAAAGAGAGGCAAGAAAGGTGAAATGCCGGAGAGCTCCTTCGTGGTAAGAAACAAAGAACAGAAAATTGATCGTTTGTCAAGTTTTATGTTCTCTCTCTCTCTTCTCTCTCTCTCTCTCCCCCGGTCCCTCTCGCTCGTCGGGGCAAAAAGAGAGAGGGAGAGACACGGTCGTGGAGTGAGCATCTACAGCGAGAGAAAGACCCGCTTCTCCGCTGCAATAAGACGACTACTCGGGCGCGGAAATTCTCCGCTGGTTCGTTCAAGAGCCCACGAAAAAGTGGAGAAGAGACACACGGGGAAGAGGAGACGGCTGGACCAAAGAGAGAGAGAGAGAGAGAGAGAGAGAGAGAGAGAGAGAGAGAGAGAGTTGGAGGAGGAAACTGCTGCTCGCGGAGGGGAAATGTATATACTCCGCAAGAAACGGGACTCGAACGAGTCGATAGAACCGAGTCCGACGAGATTGCCCTCGCTTCTTTTTTCTTTCTCTCCTACTCTCTTTCGAATTTCTTTTTTCCTCCGCTCTGCAGCTTCTCTCTCTCTCTCTCTCTCGTCGGCGACGTACAGACAGAGACCCAATATACGTACTTGTATCTGAGGAAATCTTTTTAGGATCGATTCTTCCGCGGGGTTGGGAAAACGGGCAATTTTCGAGATGGGCCGCCGTGTACATCTTTCAGGCAACTTTTGTTTAATTCACCGGCTCGCGCACTGCGCGAAAAACTTGAGGGAGTACGAGGTGGTTTTTTTTTGGCTCGCTTCGGGTTGAAACGTGGAACGGGGAATTTTATTCTTTGCACAACGACGTACTTGTGCCCATTGCTTGAAAGCCCAAACAAAACGAAAAAAAAAGTGATTCGATACGAAACACAAAATGCGCAAAAAGATCTTCAATTTAAAAATAAAATTTACTCAAGTTGGATGCACTGGTCGAAGCATTGAATACAGCGAAAGATTATGAATTTCTGCGTATGCGGAATATACATAAATCGATATTTCACGGTTTTTTTTTTTTTAATGCTATCGTTTCTTGCTCCGATTCCACAAGAATGACTGTTTCGTCCGGCAGAGTCTGCCTCCGAACAGATTGTTCGATTCATGTTTAAATGTATAAGGCTCGAAATTAATTGAAGTGCATGCCTTAGAAAATAGTGTCACATAAGGTGTTCCTTCTCGTTGCTTTGGTTGCTTCTCTTACAGTTTATGAAGCTCAGCGAATGAATTAAAAGAGTTCTGGATAATGTGCTCTGTCATCTGCGCCCGGATAATCCGATTTGATTTGCGCTTCTTTTTTTAAAAATCGATCATCTCGTCACCTGCCTCTAAGTGGCAATCTTAAAAATGCTCTCCTCTCGCACATGCTTTTTAAAAGAGGACTGAAAACGAGATGGAACGGGCGTGTCGCCGTATACTGTCGTGTTTTAATTGCTTTACGCCAATCACAGCGCACACAGACTAAACACTCGAGTTCTAAATTGATCAATCTATAAATTGATCAACGGCAAGTTAAAAGCGCTGCGCGTTAATCAAGTAATCATTAATTCATTAAACGTTACCCGCGGCTGCATAGCTATACACTCCGAGGCAATATAGCTCAATAGACAATGCACAACTTTTGCCCTCCGAAAACTAACGAGTTTGCCCCACTGCATTGTAAAGTTATGAATGCAATGAATCCAGAGCGCAGAATGCAGTTAACGAGTTATAATAATATTGAATAGCAATTAACGCTCTCGAATATTAATTGAAAACGAATATATATATAACCTCAATTTAATTTCCCAGGTGTATGTGCTGCGCTACAAATTACGCGATTGTCATACAAATTTGTAATTACGACCGATTCGTATATAATGTACGTATTATATGCAATTTCGTACTTTTACACAGTGCCTGCACGGCGCATACGTGAGCTATGGCAAATAATGCAGAGTCGCATAATTAAACTAAATGTAATCGACAATAAATGGCCAGATAATATAATATTCTACGCGCACGGTCGAATAGAGGGAGAAATACGCTTCGAATTGCCTGCTTGTAGTTTGCATCGTTGTGCGCGTCGTCGGCAGACTGTCGTTGAACGTCGGGTGGTCACTTGTGAAAAGGAAAAAATGAAAAATCAAACGTTATGCTGTGTATACTCTCGCTCTTCGGTTCAACGCCCGATACGAAAGAACATCCACGAAAACAGTATATATATAACACACATTTCGTTGAGAATCGAACATGGAACACTGACGGTTCAACGACACTCGCCTCGCTAATCTCTCTTAAATGCGCAGTTGGAGGGGGATGACGACGACGAGGGGAGGGGTAGGGGGGGGGGAGGATAACAAGCGAATAGCAAATGGCTTACCTTGTGGGCTCTGAGGGTCTTTCCCTCGCAGGCGAGCGTCACGTCGCAGTAGGCCTGCCTCTCGAGCAATTGCGAGAACATTGTTTGCAAATTGCTGTGATGGTACTTCCACCGCAGGCAATACTGTTGAGGAAACATGTTGCTATTGTTGTTCGAGTTGGCTGCCGGCGGCGTCACTGGGCCCGGGCAGCTGCCTTGCTGCAGCATAAGCGTGTCGGCAGCCGCTAAGGCTCTGCGATTGCTTAGTGACCCTCTCGCCGCCAAGGACGATACACCGGCCGCCACCACTGCGGCCTACTCCGCTGCTTCGCCGCCGAGGCTGACGCCGACGACGAAGACTTCGGCCTCCTCCACTTATCTGCGGAGACGAAAGTTTCATTTGCCACGGTCGAACGGTTATTTTTTCTCTGATTTAAGCGCGAGAGCCCGCTTCATTGCTGAGGGATAGGCGTAATCGAGCGTAGAAGCGATTGCAAATTTGAATTTCGCGCCACACGTATTATACGCTGGAGTTTCAAGTTTGTATTGAAATGTTTTAGCAAACTGTACTTCAATGATTCTGAGATAGGTTTCAAGATAGACTTCTGGAGATAAATATCTATAGTAATAATTTTTTTCTTTTATTGTATATTTGTTATATAAACTACTCAAGCTACATTTCGCCTATGGTATTGCGGCAGGAAACCTAAATTTTTTATTGACTATGAACCTTCCTTGAGAAGCGCTATTAAAATTCGATTCTATTAAAAATCAGGTCATTGTAATATTCTGTTTTATATTTTTTTTTTATTTGATTGACACAGTAAAAAAATATATGCTGTAAATTTAAGATCTCTTTTATGCGATATAATTAAAAGTTAACACGAAAGAAAAATTATAGAAATAAAAAACTTTCGAGTGAAACCGATCCCGGTTTTATAGATTTCATCCCTATATTATTATTATTGTCGTACGTAAAAAAAAGTAAAATGATATACTTCGATTTGGGCTCGAAATGAGTGCCACGGAGAAAATCATGTTTAACGATCAAACTCAGTAGATTCAAAGCTTTAGTTCACAAATAATTAAAAATTTGCTGTTAATAAACAATCTAAAAAGTGACATTCAAAGTTTTGACAAAGTTATACAAAAATTCATGCAATTCCCATACGATTCATTGATTCGACCCTTGATCAATACCAGAAATATCCGAAAACTATGTTGTATATAATGTATATGTTTGTGTACATTGTATACAATTGCAGTAAGGTATACGTCTGATTTCCACGATAGTCGTCCTTTGAAGCGCAGCTCAGGATTGAGCGTAGCGCTCTATATTTAAAGTGTGTCACACAACGCTTATCCTAGACGGGAATTCACCTTGGACTCGGATGAAAATAAATTTGGCCTTCATTACCTTGATTCGCGCTTATCACAAATGTACCTTTGTCGCGATTAAATATTCATCATCGTTCAAAAACACTTTTAAATGACCCAGTTCTTCGGCGTTTTATCGGAAACTGAGCGGGAGATCAGTTCGAGAGCATTTGAAAATGAATTTTTCAGCACCGGTTCAACGGCGTATCTTTGCGCTTTTTTTAACTATAGATAGCTACATCGACTGGATGTATTTAGAGCTTTTCATAGCTCATTTGTATACAATACATTTTCTTTTTGTTAGTACCAGCTAGTAGAGGTGCTCTGCACTCTCATTTTTTTTTTAATTTCACTTTTAGATGTTATGGTTGCCAAGTACTTAGTGAGATTCTGTTTACGTTTTCGGTATAGATTATTGTAGAGTAAATACAGTTTAAGTAATTCTGCATAAATACATTTTCGATGCATTAATAAATCAAGTGGGTCTAAAAATTATTAAAAAATTCAAATCTCGCGCCATAACGTAGCTACGAAAAGCAAGTAAATTACACTTATAACTAATAATAGAAATTAAATTACAAAGAACCGCGAGATGTTTGCCCCCCGTTGTGTAATTATCCGCCATTTAACAAAGTTTCGTGAGTTAATATCTTATTACCTGAACAAAGAAACTTTGAACAAAGTGCACGAAATCAAGTTGTTCAAACTTTTTTCTTTTAAGATATTAAAATACAAATTCAAAACTTTCTAAAACGACAAGATATTAACAAAGGACAGCAAAGGCACCTCGTAGCTTATTTTACTTCGATTTCCATCATTACTTTTCAATTTCATTATTCAGTTCTTTATTATTCTTGTATAGTGTATACTCTCGTAAACAATACCTGGAGTACACATTGAAATAGGCCAACAACCCTGAATTTTTCGCGACGAATCAATCGGACGACATACCTATCACCAAGATAAGACAGAAGCTAAGTGAAACTCGATCGTTCCCACAACAGCGCGACGATATTCATTTTATCCACTCGCCTATCACGATGTTCCCCGATAAAATTCCCACGAATCACTATTCAGGAACGATTATTTACCTCCTAGCCTTCTGGCTCAAACGACCAGTCTGCGAGCGTTCCTTCGCACGACAAGTGGTCCGAATCTCCTGGTACGATCTGGACTGACGTGGCCTCGGTATCTTCAAGGTGTCGCCAACTCCACCCGTTCGTTTTTTCCGCGCTAATCTCTTATCTTGCGCTTCAGCACGGCGACGTCGAGCACCTCCAAAGACTCCTCCCTTCGATTCCTGGACCAGTTGAGCTTACGGCTGATTGTTTTACTGCAACAGAAACGATGATTTTCTCACCTTAGTGTCCACAATCGCACACAATATACGCGTATTGTTGAAATTTTAATTTACGAAACGCCCATGCGGATTTTCGGTTATTCAGGCGTACACTTTTATGTATATACCGTCGATAAAGGAGTGTGCGCAGGAAGAAGGAGAATCGCACGGTTGAAACGAACTGTAAGGCGGTCGCGCGGGGCTTTTTACGGACGAAACAATCAATCCGGCCGAAGGGAAATTTCTCCGAAAAGCGCGAGTACGAGCCGAGAGAGCGAGCGTATACTCGCCGTACATTGCGGACATGTATATATACGCACAAACACACAAATAGACCTTAATTAAGGTCACAGACTATACGAGAGAGTGAGAGAGAGAGAACTCGGTATCTCTTTCCTGCTCCCTCGCTCGGGCTCTCGCTGCCGCCTATATACGTATACACAACATGTATTCGCTGTCCTTCTTTCTCCCGATAAATTCGAAACGTCGACGGCCCGTGTAATAAACTCAAAGGGTGGAGAGAGAGAGAGAGAGAAAAAAAAAGGCAAAGGAGGAAGAATGGTACAAATGGAAGTAAAGAAAGCGCGGAAGGCTGAGAAACCGGGTGGCGCTGGAAGGGGGGGGGGGCAATAAGACCGGTCACGTTCGATCGGTTTTGTTCGGCAGCTGTGTATGTATATACATTACACACACACACACATACACACACACACAGCCGTATGCACGAGGAAAAGGTAAAGGTGAGGAGGTGGAGGATAAGGAGGAGGAGGAGGACGACGACGATGGATTAAGAGCGTCTGCAGCCGTATATTTTCAGCCTCCCGCTCTTTCGGCCTTCATTCGCGGAAATTCGAATTTTCAGTCGCCTCACGTTATAGAACGAGGCAGGCGTACTTTAATTTAGATTTATGATGAGCTCGGCATACGGATTTCGATTCTGGCCTTTTTACGCGCGCGCGCGCGCACCCGCTTTTCAATCGGCAAGTAGCAGAGAGGAAAGCGAGGGAGACACAGAGAGAGAGAGAGAGAGAGAGAGAGAGAGAAGAGAGAGGAAGTCATGCATTTTTCATTCGCGACTACGTTTTTCATTTTGCAACTCTCCTCGCGCCTCCTTTCATAGTCGCTCCTTCGCTCTTGCTTTTCTTGCCACGGCGATACTCGCCCGGATAATTGAGTCGAAGAGCTTCTGCTGCTGCAGCTTTCCTTTGCGATATTTCCCCGCCTGGCTCGACTACGGCTCTCGCCTTACACTCGCTTTTTATAATAAGTATAATTTGATTTTGATTCCGCCTCGCGCATATCGTAGCGCCGTGAAGGGGGGGGGGGGGCGAGCTTTGTAACGATGAATATTTTCGAATTGAACATTGGAATGGATTTGCAGAGTCGGAGAGGAAGATTTTCGCGTTCGTCTCGCGCGTTGCGCGGCAAACGGAAAAATACTTGTTTTTTTACTTTTCGAAAATAATTGCTTTCTTCGATTCGCCCCGAAGATATGCAAATGCATACTGCGTTATAATACTCTCCGAAAAACCGGTATTCCGAAAGTGCGTCCGATTTAATCAAGTATCGTTATTTTCAGTTTGAAATTGCTGATTTGCAAAATAACTTTATGTGAGTTTCAATAATATATAATATATGTGAACCGTTATACTTCTGTGAATTGCAGAAAAGTTTTTGCAGACATTCCCGTCTCAACGAGAATAATACATCGGGCGCTCTTTCAGATATACGATTGAACAGTTCTCTCCTGCATTTTTGTAAATATCTCTCGGTAAAAATCGTGTTCGCGCTGAATTTCCATTGAAAACGCGCATCCGTTCGAAGAATAATAATAAAGAGAAAAAATATTCTTCGAGAAAGCACTTGGGCCGCTTTAGCTGCTGGGCAGCGTTTTTTGTTTTCTTATCGACAAAGATTGTCGAAAGAAATGGCCAGTGAAAATAGCCCGCGGTAATAGCGAAATCGTTGAAACCAAATAACTTTTACGCGTATACGGAGCGGCCGTAGCTTGATTTATTTGAAATGAACTCAGGTGTATGTGGGCAGCGTGTACGAATATAGGTATTTGATATCCCTCGGAATTTATCGCAACTGCCTTAAGGCTGCGCAGCGAGAAAGAGATGAGAGGAGAGCGTATAATTATATCGGTAAAAAAATCGAACGTCGCGTTCCGTTATATTTTAAGGCAACGTGCGCGCGCGCGCGCGAGGGAGAGAGAGAGCGCTATGGCAATTTGCGAAAAATAATATGCGTTGAAGTCATGCATCAATTGCTGGCATGTACGTCTATGGCTTTCGAAATTTCTACATTTTTATTCCCCCCCGCAGCCCGTTACGTCTCTGATACACTTGTGTATATAGTATATACAGTATAATACCGCGCGCACCAACTCACGTCGCTCTCGTGATTATCTCTTGTGCGCCCATAGGACTGTTCTCTCCTTCTGTCTCTCTCGTCGTCCCGACTTCGTTTCTCGCTTTTTGCGCGAGAGAGAAAAAAGAGTTACAAGTGTATTAGCGCAAGCGCAAAAAAGCGTTAACTTTCTAAAATGATTGACTGGCTGCAATAATGTAAACAGCCAACAAATGTAACATTCGTCTATGGAGGAGAGAATTATCCGGCGGAGTATAATAAAGCGGCAATGAGTTTAACGCGCGGCAGATGGAAGAGGTTAGGATGAAAACTGTGTGTACGTATATGTATGTACGTGTAGTGTAATACACACAATTGCCGGAATTCAGGTCTCCGAGTATACGTGTATGTATATGTATGTACTACATACTGACGTTTATCCTCAATTCCGAACGTACTTTCTATTGTGTTTACGGAACTGCTTTTGAGAACCGGAAAAATTCTTCCTTTTGGCCTCTCCGCCGCGTACAAACGTCTAACTCGAGCTGCTCGGCTTGTTTATCTATCGCAGATCGACATGTTTTCCAAGCCCCCCCCCCCCGTACGTCTCTCTCTCTCTCTATGTTTATTTTTCTTCTATGCCGGGACTCCCCGTACAATTTGCGGATTTTCTCAGACGAATCGCTTTAATTAATCAAAACATTATCTGTACGGGCGGAAACATCGCGGCCGAGAGTACAGCGAAATTCTTTTTTTCTCTTTCTCCTCCTGTGCCTACCACTGAAAAAGATTGCCTCGTTCCATTACGCGTTTGGGTGTATAATATGGCGCGTATAATACAGCCCAGAACGCGAACCCTCCCGCGCGAGGCGTTGCGTTATATAGGCGCGCGGAAAACAAATTTAAGTTGCCGGCAACTTGGCGTTTTATACAAGCCGTGTAACGAAGACGAGATAATCCGCGGAGAATAATGGGTCGAGGCTGCCGAATGAAAATAGTGTACTGCACAATTTTGCAGAGAGAATCGCGCATTAATGGTAATTGTCCTCTGATTATGCCTACGTTTGAGAACCGCAAAATATTTTTGAGTTTGCGCGTATGTGAGTTTCGCTCGATGTCGCTGTGGAGGCTGAATGCGGGCGCGCAATAATGTATATAGTGTGTACTATACACATTTTAAATTGAAAGAAAATATTGTTTTTGTAAAACGTCAGCGAGACGAGTGAGAAAACACGTCGACGATATATCGGGAAGACGGAAAGAATTGTCACAATGTGGAAATGTGGCTTTAATTTGCATACGGACAATTTAATAATTACACAATGTAAACTACAGGTGTTTTACAGGTGACCGTACACAGAGATAACGCACGTGTACAGGAAGTAAGAAAATGACGACGTATTCCAGAATGTTTGCTTGGCGAGGCATCACGGCCCCCGTAAAATTCGGCGGGCTTTCAATTGAGATTTCGCGATAAAATTTCAATTAAAACAATTTTAAATACCCGCGGCCGAACTTTACAAGTCAGGCGACGAAATTTCCATGACAAAATTGCCTTTTGAATCTTCGATCTTATACATTCGATTCCCGCGAAGATATTGTCCCGCTGTGTTCGCGCCCGTATATGTATACAAATGAAAATTCAAGTCTAACCAAAGAGCAAGCGCGTACACGATACACAGATTTTTTTTTATCAATTATCGTAAACTTCAGAAACGACGAGGCAGCAGCGGCAGCAGTTTTTTCGGTGCGCAATTCAAAAAGCGCACACGAGACTGTCGAAATGAAATCTCGTAAAGCGTCCTATCACGAAAGTGTATATAGCGAGTTGGCGCTTGACTCGCGATAGTCCGCGCGCAGTTCACTTGCCGAGGTCGCGTGTGCGTTTCTCGCTGCTTATCAGCTGTTTACACCGCTGCTCTATATATGCTGTTTTGGATGGCATCGTAAGTATCTCTCTCTCTCTCTCTCTCTCTCTCTCTCTCTTCCTCGCTCTCGCCGTCCTTCTATATATATATATACATATCGCTCTCTGTTGCGCTTGTGTGCACTTTGCAGCTGTGCGCCGTCTCTTCTCTTGCAATAAAAATGGGGGACGCGAATTTCTGAATGCAAGAGAAATTGCGCGCGATTACACTGGGATCGACGGGAAATCCTTGCAGCTGTCGCTGCACGTCGTCGGATTTATAAATTTTCAACGCTCGATTTCTTGTCCACCGCCTCGTGTTCTCACTCACTTGATTTTCACGGATAGCGAGACTCGCGCAAAGACGTCATTCGCGCGTATATCTCGATTCTCGGCGTGCGCACGAATCGAAGATGCTCGACTCGATACATATCGACTCTGATATTTAGGCGATAAACGCAAAAGCAATAATCACGAAATAATTTATTGGCACACACACACACACACACACACATAGGCAACGGTTTGCTCTCCTGTGCGTTAAAATTTTTTTTTTAATTTACTAATTTACGGCACAATTATATCGGATAAGATAAGATAAATTTCATTCTCTACTAGCAGAGAAATACACAAAAAGTACACATGCAAACCAACAGTGCAATAAAAAATCATTTCCCCGCATAAAATAACGTGTATATACATTTAAAATTTAGTATACACACTGCGGGTGTTTTATGCCTCTCTGTGTAAATTTTGAGAAAGACGAAATCATTTATAAATATTTTTCACCACATTTTGTATCCACTTGTTTGTTGGCTTCTAAAACAATCTTCGAAAACAACCTATATAGCACCGAATGCAATAGCTTCAACTTTTGAGGCTAGCATATAAATGAAGATAGCTTCACTCAATTTTCAAAACTAATATATTTTTCAAACAAAAATTTAAATTAGTATAATTACGAAATCATAAATATACGCTCGCCGTCATTCAAGTTCAGATATATTGAATTTTAAACTGCCTCCGTACTCCAAACCGGAATCCATATACCCATCGCCCGCCAAACGTCTTCATTATCCGCTCTTCTAATCAGAACGCATTATTAAAGGCTCGAAAACATCCGGCCCGCGGGATCGACAATTAAAGAGCGTCAGTCTTAATTATCGGCGACGCGCCGAGATCGCGCGCGAAAAAGCAAGCCAAAAGTCGATCTATAATAAATACTTGTGTTATTCCACGGCATGGGAAAAGACGACGGCGCGTATCCGAGGCAGTGCACAGCCCTGATGGCTACCGGCAATTACAGGCGTAGCGCTCGCAGAACGGAATCTAACGGAGACTTGCGGTCGCGCGGAGAGATGCTGCCTGTACCGGTACAGGATCCTCGGCAAATCCATGAAATCCACCGGCGACGGATTATTGCCCGTGAACATTGGCTCTCTTTGCTCTTCGAGACTTACCTTCGCGATTTTATTGCGGAGTCGCGGAAAATCGGCGGCGGCGGCGGCGACGACGATAATTATTCCCGTCCGGGTTTACGGCTGCGAGAGGGCATATAGGAAATGCAAATATTGTACGTTTCTAAATAATTTAATAAACGCGGACGGCTCTGGAAGAGTTTACGGGCCTGCGTCACCTAATAGACGCGTAATATAAGCAAGAGTCTCGTGAATGAGCGCAAAACACATGTGTCCGCTTTGTTGATCGCGCGTCGAACGTCGTCGCAGCGCAGGTGCAATATCGCAAATGACTTTGGGTTGACAAATAGAATGAGTTGGCAGAACTTGGCGGAGATGAGTTAAGGACTGCATTTCAAGTATGAGCGAGCAACATCGCGCGGACATGATTGCGTTATCGTATATAGGGCAGAATGACTTTCCGGCTTTTGTGTATCCTGTTAAGGATCGGCCGAGCGGACTTGTTAAGAAGTTAGTATGAATTGACGTTAATTGTATGGGGAAAGTAATGATTTTAAAAAAGTCAAGAGTAATCAGTGAATGAAATACTTAACAGGCGGGAAAATATTATACTTTGACGAAATTACTTGAATGAAAAAAAAAGTGTTTGCTTTAGCGCCTTGTGTTTCTGATTTTGTATATCGTATTACCGAGCATCAAGAGCTGTAGTGTAAGAAATATAAATCAATCAAACATCTAGCTTTTGTTATCTAGCGGGAGATTGTGATTTTAGATCTGTGGGAACGCTCGCGCGGTGCAAGTGTTTTTCTTCCTTTTTTTTTCCAATTTGAAAAATTGTTTTCCTTACAGTGTCCAAAAAGTCTCGTATTTACTCTTTTACATTGATTAATTTCCTTTCGAAAAACATCTTTCAAGGCAAAATATCGTTTTTCACTTGTTGCTTTACTCCGTCGACTTGTTCGAGAACACTATACAACGCAATTGTAATTCTCGTATTTTTCTTCGCTATCTTATCGCTACCAAAAAAAATTATTGTAAACAATGAGCATCAATGCGTCATTGTATGAAATCACGAAACGTATAAGGTTCTTTTTGAATAAAATTTCAAGTTCGCCGCGTAATCGTGAGCTGGCAATTTTAAAAGTGTTTCATTTTAAAATTAGCGAATCGATCGATCAAAATGGCTCTGACTTTCTACGACAGGACACGTCGCCTCGAAATAGCGTAAATCCAAGTGTTTACGAGATTTTTCGACGATTTCCATTATAAATTGACATTTACAATATTCAACGAAGCAAGTTGAACAAGCTGCAGCACACGACTGCGCAGAGGACAAAGCAATATTCTGTCCTCAGAGTCGTAATTTTGCCGGAGTGTATTTTCAACATTTTTCTTGATGAGTCGCGCAGTAAAGAGCAACACTTTCCATAGCTCAGCACCACTGCATACACACGGCGAGCTTAACGATTGGCAGATGGCGATGCGATTGCGCCAGACTTCCCGCGAATGATCGATTTTCGAGAAGTGCCGATAAGCGCGGGAAAAAAACGCCGACTCGCTCGAATCCGAGTCATCGTTTGAAAAATGAGAAAAAAAAACGAAATTCGCTTCCTACGGACTAGCGGCTGCTGCTGCTGCTCGTCGCGGGTTTTTTTTTCGCGTTAGAGACTGTATGCGAAGGAGGAACGATGCGCCGTGCGATTTCTCGCTTGCATTTGTTATTTATGCGCGCAAAAGCGAGTTGAATTGAACGGCAAAAGAGAGAGAGAGAGAGAGAGAGAGAAAGATGAAGATAAAACGCTGCGACGGCGAGTTGAATGAACGGGCGTGACGCGATAAAGCAAGCGTATCGCGAATGAACGAGAGCGAGAGAAGAAAAGAGAGTGGAGGCATTTTCGGCCTCGGAAGTCCTCTCCGTACAAAAAGAAGTGCGTACATTCGTCGGAAAAGGCGCAGTTGACGGCGTTTAGCGTCAGGCGCGACGTTATATATTTTACCGTCGCCGAGCGAAATTCGCGGCGCGATTTCGACGCTTCGCTCATATACGCAGAATGTAATGCAATGTAACGTAATGCATTGCGCAATGTTGACAAGGTGCAATTTAAAATGTAACGCGCGGCGGCTGAATAAATACTTTAGATTCGCGAGGTGTACTTGCGCCAATGAATGTAGCAGTTTTCGAACTGATTTACGTTCAAGAGTCGATGCCATAAATTATTCATCGCCGCCGACTGTTATATATTGGAAAATTTTCGAAAAGAAAGCTCAATAAATGTGAGCTCTTTTTAAGCGTGCGGAGGGGGGGGGGGGATTGGAGAACAAAATGTACGGATTTGCATTGCCGCGGATATAAATTATTCAACGCAATTGTCAAGTATTATTTTGTGAAATTTCGAGAACGAAATACATCGGCAGAAATTCAATTTCATAATTTTAAGGTTTTATAACATTTGCGAGCGGGAGAAAGAGAGAGACAGACAGACAGAGAGAGAGAGAGAGAGAGAGAGAGAGAGAGAGAGAGAAGGGGGAGAGCGAGAGAAAGAGAGACATTTTTCATTTATATGCTAATTAGTTAGGATGAATAATTTATCGAATTTTATTTAAATAAAAATAATTGAATTAACTCAATTACGACAGGCCTTTGGAAAATCTGGCTTCATTTTTATAATATAACAGCAGGGTGCATACATGAATTTAAATTTGAATTATAATTTGTTGTGTCGCGTTGCAATTTTGAAAAATCGCACGCCGGCCCGTACAAATAACGAGAGTCTGAAGATTAATGCATTCCCAGCGAATATTTACATTCGATATTCTGTAATAAATATGCATTTATTTTATCGATTTACCGCGAGCAATTTTTGTTATTCAAAATTCGAATTAACGACAAGTGCAGTTTTCGGAAATTAAAGCAACGCCCCGTCGAAAGCGCGCTCTCGCAAATGCATCGGTTAGCCCCGTGGACGAACAGATAACAAAAGAAAAAAAAACGCTGCCAATTTGTAATTTATTGTTTCTGTATTTGTAATATACTGCAGTTTTTATTTTTCTACAGAACTTTGCTACCCTCCAAACTTATGAAATCGTCATAAAACGGAAACGTTTCGACGAGTTCATATAAAATTCCTTTTAATTTCACAATTTTATGGAAGTACGAAAGAGATGAGCTGCGATACGCGTAGCCAAAAAGTTTAAAAAAAAAATTTAAACCTTAATATCTTTGAACGTATAATCGACTTTAGAAGTTGCGCAAATAACTCACCCGAGATACACATAAAATATCTGTCTTTTTCGAACTCCCGAGCTCGTTTGACATAGAAAACTGTTTTTTTTTTCCTGTTTTTTTCGATTTTTGCTCATTATACAATTGGCACATGCAATTAACTGAAATTTTCCCAACTAGCAGCTATTACAATCATTACCCATTTTTAGAAACAAAACGTACAGTTTCGCCAAGTGTAAAATCCGTCGTTTAGAAAAACTCGAGGAGAAATTTTCCGTGAATCGAAAACGCGAAATGAAAATTGTATCCTGCCCCTCGATGCGCGTAAAAAAAAGGGGGTAAAACAGCGAATGGTTATTGGTCGATGAAAATTCGAGTTGCAGCGCGTGTGGAAACATTCGCGGGAGAAGATCTTCCGAAATCCCGCGCGATTCGCGCGTTTTCCACGACTCGCTTCCATCACGTTTCCATGAGGCCATCGCGAGGCGGAGTTAAAATTCAGCTATTGCGAGAAAAGGAGGAAAACGGGGTGAAGGATCAAGGGAGATAGTAAAAGATTGTAGCGCAAGTGGCGAGGTAAGGAGAAAAGGGTGTACTAGCGCAACGGAGCAACAGACAGAGTTAGACGCACGTATACATGTAGATAGTGAGAAAGAGAGAGAAGGCGAGCGAACAAGTTTGCAGAGGCGCCGCCGGTATAGCGCGAATTTTCCTCGCTTAGCGAGGGAGGGGGGGCTTCGAGGGCTTCGCACAGCTGCACAGTAGAAAAAGGGAGGGGAAGTTCAGACGGAGAGCGAAAGGGCGAGGGCGCGTTAACCCGTGCGCTGAAAAGAGAGAATAAAAAGAGCGAGCTAGAGAGAGAACAGATGCGAGGAGAGGAGAACGAGAGAAAGAGTTGGAGCATCGAAGGGACAGTGAAAGGGAAAACTGTGAAAGAGAGGCGCCAGCCACCCAGCGACCCAACGCAGTCTGCCTCCGCTCCAGACTCCGCGTATACCTATATAGCAGCGTCTGTCTATATAGCTATATACGAGCTGCGGCGCGCGCGTAGAAAAGTGAAAACGCCCTGCTGCTGCTGCCGCTGAGAAATCTCGTGAGCGAGCTTGGAAAATACCGCGAAGGGCAAATCGATGGGAGGAAAAGGGAAATTTCGAGGGCCGGCCCCGCGCGCTCTATACACTCGTGAAAGTTGAATTTCGCGCGGCTTTCGCAAGGCGGAGCGCGAGAAGGCCTTTTCGATGCGATTAAACTCGAATCGAACGAAAATTTCGCTTCTCATTCTCTGTCTCTCTCTCTCGTTCTCGCGCTGTTTGTTGTGCCACGCGGCCGTGACGGAACGCAGCCGATGTTTTGAGCTTTGTTTTTTTATTCGTCTTTTGCGAGATTTGCATTTTAAGATGCGACGCCTCTCGGGGAATAATTTTAATGCGCCGCGAGAGAGACTCGGGGAGAACAACAGAATCCGGCGGAGAGAACGGGAGGAAGCCGAGTGCTTACGTGGAATTGCACACACGCGCAGTGATCTTGGACAATTACTCTTGTGTAAATAGAATTGAACGACGATATACGGCGCTCTAAAAATATCTCGGCGACGAGGAAACGCTCGAAAAGCGAGGGACCGCCGAGATTACAAATTTTTTCTGTTTATCGAAATGGGAAGTTTAAAAACTTTGAATACACACTCTCTCTCTCTCTCTCTTTTTTACGAAAAGGGCAGCAGACGCATACACTATGGGTTTCGAAGGCGTCAATGGAACCGAAGCAGACGCGATAGGGATTATCTCTCTCTCTCTCTCATGTTCGATGATAAAAATAGAACGATAAAATACAAAGACGTTTTTTTTTTCGACCCAGTCAGTCAGTGTAAAGACGCGTCGCGCTGGCCACATGCATTTTCCTCATTATTCATTCTTATTATACGCACTCGTTGATACCGCGGTACTTCAGACGGCGCTTCGCGCGCCGGCCATTTTTTTCCACGTCTCGGAGTCGCGAAAAACATGAAAAATCGAAACAAAAAACCATCCGAGTACGCGCATACACGCGCTTACTATCGCAATCTCGAAGAAGCGCGCGATAGCGGACCGGATTTCATTTTGCAATGCGTCTGCAACGCGATTATGCGCGCTAATAAATAAAAAGAAGAGAGAGAGAGAGAGAGCGTAAAAAAGAAGGCGAACGCTTATATGCGGCCGCGAATTTTGCAAAACATCCGCGCGCGGAGAGCGAACATTTTCATCCGCGCTGCAGCGCAAAAAATGCTTAGGCTGCGGAGTATTACATACACGCGGCAAGAGAACCGCCTGAGAGAGAGAGAGCTTGTTTGTACGAATGCGAGATGAAAAGATGAGGCGAGAAAGAGCACTTTATGCTCTTGTACAGTTATAAGCGAGCGAGCGCGCGCGCGGCTGTTTGACGTCAGCTTGAGATTTCGAAATTCTCTCTCTCTCTCTCTCTCTCTCACTCACTCTCTCGAATCGTCTGTGTGTATACGTGTGTTTCTCTCTTTCTCTCTCTCTCTTTTCTCCTTTGTCGCCGCTTTTTCGGGGGAAGCCGCTCGACAGCGGATTTCTTCGACTTTTTACGAATTTCCGGTTAAGCCGAGATTCTCAAAGGCCGAATTCGCCGATAAAGACGCGCGTTCGTCGAAACGGCTCGCCGCCGTCGTCGTCTGTGTTTAGCGCAGAAACGCACGCGTCTCGCGTTTATAGCTTCTACATATCCGTCACAATAATTAGTAAATCAACAGCTGATGTAATTACTCTCGATAACGTCGAAAATATCACTCGCGCTCTCCGGCCGCTGCTGCTGCTGCTGCCGCATTTATTGCGGCCCCGAAGCTTCCTATATACGGCGATTTCGCAATTTCAAGCGCGCGTGTACAGCGCGAGAAGAGGCGCGATTTAATTTTCGAATTTTCGGAATATCGATGATTAAGATACGCGCAATTTCATCCCGCAATAGCCGTAAGGCATTTCTCGAATTATTTTAATGCACTGCGGAAATCGCTCGATTCGCCGATTACACGCCGCGGAGCGCGTGTACAGTGACGTCCAATTGGAATTACATAATTTATCGCCGGCGACGAGGCGCGCGATGCGCCGAGAATTCGAAACGTTTCGCTAAACGCATACACGCACGCGTCCCGGCGCGCGAACGCATCGCTATTGCTTCGACTTTATTCGACTATGACGCCGAGGAGCACGAGCGAGGCCTGCTGCACCAAAAACAAAATCATTATCTCGTTATGCGCGGCCCGAAATATTATATGCCGGCGCGTCAAAAGTACGAGATTAAAAATTCAAAGTCGTAAGCACACACTCGCGAGTTACAGCGGAGATTATACAGCAGTGCATCGGCGCGGCTGCGGCGACCGATCCCCGACGTCGAAATTCGAGGCATACTAAGGACAAAAAAGCGGAGTCTCGGCGCGCAAACACGATTTTCGAAATTCTCTCGTCGATGCAAATGACAAGGATTCACTCCAACTCCGCGCGATCAGATGTGCGTCACCATTGTATTCAAGGCTTCTTCACTGATTCTCCAAACGCACGGTCACACACAGACACACACACGTATATACGCGCGCGCACATTTCTCGAACTCGGTGCCAAAGACCCTCCTTTATTTTATTTGCCTTTTTTTCCCTTCGCTTTTTATTTTCTTAATCGCGCCTCGTAAACGTCCCGAAGTTACGGAGCGCGTCAGATCCGTTGACGATCGTCGTCGTCGTCGTCGTCGTCGTCGTGGAACACCAGACACAAGAATTCCTATACAGCAGGGCCGGGCAGCGTTCGAGAAAAACAAAATTCCTCGCTGTAAGCTCATGAATGAACGGCTCCCACGTTCAAAATTCCGAGCGTGAGCCCCTTTTCCCACACTCGAAAATTTCGAGCGCGGCCTGTACGGCCGTAAGTGTATACTTATAAAAAAAAAAAACTCGAGTCGCGTATACAGCGCTCGCTTCTCCGAAAAGCCGAGCGGCGTCATCGCGAAGGACAAAGAGAAAGAGAGAGAGAGAGAGAGAGAAAGCAGCGATCGCGTTAATACAAGGAAAACAATGTGTATACAAGTATATAAACTGAAATGTATATCAACGTACGGTTCGGGGAATCCTCGGAACCGACATGCTCCGCGTGCAGTTCCTGGATGCCGAGCGAAAAAGCATCAGCAGCAGCGGCGGCGGCGGCGGCGGCAGTCAGCAGCAATAGCAGCAGAAGCAGATCGAGACTCATTCACAAGAGTCGCGCGCGCGCGCACACACTCACACACCCACACACATATATATGTATATACATGTGTATATACGAGTACAGGTTAACGCACGCACTTTCCTTCTCGCTCTCCGGCTCTCTGGCGGCAGTCAAGTGTGTAGCGTGTCATATATACATGCAGAGAGGTGTCGGAGCAGCGGCAGCGGCGGCGGCGGCACGCGCGCAGCAGGTTACATGTGTGCTCGTCTGTGTGCGCGTGTGTGTATGTGTGTGTGTGTGTGTGTCGCGCGGATTTTCGGCGCGCTCGCCCACGCGTTCGCTGTAAACACAGAGTAGAGAAGTCGGTCACGTGCAGGCGCCACCGCAGTCGCCGCCGGCGTCGATGCTGGCGCGCACGCGGTCTCCTCGCGCGCGCTCCTCTCCTCGCTGTAACAACGCTGTACTACTGCCGTGCGCGCCGATGCGGGCTGCACGACGACGTCACACTGACCGCTGGATTTTCAAAACCCAACTGAAAATTTTCACGCGCGCCTACGACGACGACGACGCAGTCTCTTCCGCGAGCTGCGCCGCTCACGCACTCCCTATCACTTTTTTCCTTATCGCGGTGAGCACACAAAGCGAGAGAGAGACGGACAGACAGAGAGAGAGAGAGAGAGAGCGAGAGAAAGACAGCTGCGCCGAGGGAGATCGGTCGAACTCGCTTTCCTCAACGGCTCCGTATTATGTTATACGTACAACGCACTAGTCACTTTGGCAGCGCGCGGCGCATCCCCCGACACGCGTCCGTCCGCAGCCTTACCTGCCCAGCCGCAGGAGAGCAGGAGAATAAACAAACACGAGTTGAATGTGCATTGTGCGCAGGCTGCAGGCTGACGGTCCGTCTTCTCTCTCTACGGACACTCGTTCTCCACTGCGTGTATCGTATTCGTGTATCGAGCGACGCTCTCGCTCGCTCGCTCGATGCGGAGAGCAGACGCGCACTGATAGTGTGCTCGCCGAATGGCAGTATAGTGCGTGCACGAGTGAAATATTTTTGCCCCAGGGGTGGGGGGGCTGCTCGCGGCACTAGCAGCAGAGCAGCAGCAGCAGCAGCAGCAGCAGCACCGGCACTGTGTAACAAAACAACGTACGTAGTATGTAGAGACACTGCACGCACACAACACTTATGCTCCTCGGCTCGTCGATGCCGGAGCTGTGGCGAACCAGTGATCGGCGGCGGAGGCAGTCGAAGTAGCAGCAGAAACAGCAGCAGCGGCGGCGGCCGTCGTGATAGCGGCGTGCAGGTCGCGCGCGGCTCGCGTCATCGCGCTCACTCGCGTCTCTCTCCGTGCGGAAATTAAGAAGTTACGTTATAAAACGCAACGACCTACAATGCTACAAATGCCGAGGGATCTCGCGCCGCCGCCTTCCTTCCTCCGCCGCGACCGCCGCCCTCCCCTCCGCTCGATTCCCCACCACCGACCGCGTAACCCCCACCCGCGGCCGCCGCTCCGAAACGCGCGCGTATATACCTGCCCCCCCCCCCTCCGCCGCCGCCGCCGCCGACAACCTCCTCTCTGGGGCGCTTGTTTTTTTGGATCGCTGTACGTCTCGCTTGTTTTTGCGTCTCTCGCTCCCTGTGTGCGCGCTGCACGATGTCGTTCGCTTCCCCCCCCCCTCCCTCCTCTCCCCTCCTCCGGCCGGCCTATCCCCACCACCGGGACACCGCTCGGCACCTCCGCCGCCTCCTCCGCCGCCTTTCAGCCTTTGCACCCCCATACAGTCGGACTGCGCGCCTTTGTGTTCGACGTCCGTGTGCGCCTCGGCGCTCTCTGTCCCCTTCTTAGGCCAATGTTCCTATCCCCCCGCGTCCGCCCGACCCCTCCAGCCGATACTTCTTCTTTCTGCTATGCCCCCCTCCCCTTCCGCCTTTCTTTGCCCTCCCTCCTTTTAGGAAAGCGCGCGCAGACGGTGTGTGAATGTCTGCGCGCCTCTGTGTGTGTGTGTGTGTGTGTGTGTGTGTGTGTGAACGCGCGCGTATATGTACGTGTGGATGCTAGCGAGCGCGCGCTATGCCGTGCAGCAGCCAACTCGCTTTTGCCGCTGTTGATACACCGAACTATGCGCGCTTTATATACCTGTAGATATAGACGAGCGCATTCGTATAGTGAAACACGCTTTGTAACAGATAAGTGCTCTGTATACGCTACGTGTTCTTATCCCCCGTAGAAGTACTCCGAGGGTTCACTTATGTTATAGGAAGAGCCGTTGTATGAGAAACTATCGACTGTCGCAAAACGCGCGCTTATTTGTCAACAAAAATCGTTCGTCTATTGTGCAAAAATCTGATCGGAGGTCGTTGAAGTTGCTGCGGTTCAATTAATCAGATATATATTGTACTGTATCGCTAACGTGGAATTAATTTTCAAGCGAAAAAACGGAAAATGTTCGTTTTTACGTTGAAAGATTCAAGCGAAACAAAATATTATTATTGCACGGCTGGCATTAAGATTAATTACAGTCATTTCCTGTTACAGCGATGTGGTGGAAAATTCAGTACAGGTGCTATTGCAGCGGCAACGTGTCAATGAATTTGGAATTAATGATCAAATACTCGAAATCAGTGTTTTGCGCACTGTTTAAAAATGCGCTAATTTTATAAGTATAGCATTGCTAATGCTTCGAATATTTAATAAATATTAACAGACATTAAAAATTCATATCACTTGTTCTAGCTCGTAAAGCTAACAATGCGATTTAAAAGATCTTATCTCTTTATTATCTATGACACAAATTTGGGTTGACAGTAAATATTTTTTTCACTTTTATCACTACAAAAGAATTTTAAAAGATTGTATTTATTGATATAATGGTATGTAAGATTGTAACTATGGTATTAAATCGTCGATTCATCGATGTAGGCTGTAGATGACAGCTTAATTCATTTTTAAATATTGAATGACAGAAAGGCTAAAATGCAACACATTTAGTTTTAATTATCAGCTTAGATTAGAAATTTATCTTTGGAAAAAGTAAAGTATGAAAGTTGACGTAAACTGCTAAGTGCTTAGGCTTCAGTATGTGAAAAGTAAACTGATGATTAAGAAAATAATGATTAATTCATGAAAAAAATGATAATTAAAAAACGTATTTATAGAAATTTTAAAATTCATAAAAATCTATAAATCTAAAGGAAATTTTAAGATTTACTGATTGCTGTAGATTATATGGTTATCATTTTAAGCAATTAGTTTTATACATATATTAAGGAAGTGAAATCAACTAATAGTTCCAAATCGTATTGATCATATATTTCGTTTATTTATTTCTCCATAAATATAATATATAATAAAAATACTAATAATAATAGTAAGTACATTTTTTTCCATTTCCAATTCTAATAGTATTACTTAAATAAGAGCTTAAAATAAAAGTTAAAACAAGATAAATATGATAGAATATTCAGAGCAAAATTTACTATTTCAGAGAAAACGAAAATAACAAAAGAATTAGTGAAAATAAAAAGAAAATTTATTTCTTTCGTGCTATTTATATTTGCACATGCAGTGCACTACATCGAATAAGTATGTAAGAGCTACAGAGAAGTGGAAGGAGATAGCGAAAGTGACACAGACAAGTAGCTTACATTCAGTCCAGCAGTGAGTCTACAGTATACGCATTTCGAGTTGTTAATTTATTCATCTAATTATCAATCAAACGAAATTAGGTCAGACTAAGAACTTTTTCAATGGACTGACGCAAAGTAAATAAGTATTAAAACTAGATGCGGATAAAAAAGAGGTTCGAAAGACAGAAGATTTTTTTAAACCTTTGATCGCTAATTAATTTATGCGAAGTTATATATTCTTGAATTTTCCAAAAGCGATAAAGTGATATTCAAGCCTTTCAAATTCAACTACTTTTAATTCAAAGCCGAACCCCTATCTGATTCTTTCAAGGAATGAATTGATTAACAATCCTTTATCCATTTCTTTTCAGTGTAACGACAATCGATAGGTTTGATAAGCACAAAATATTACGCAGTTTCTACATTATAAAGCAGATTGCCATCAAAATCAGAATGAGTAATGAAAGAGACAATCATTATTTAGGTCAAAATGCTGAAGACGACAGAATGTTGCGATTTCTGCGAAATCGATTTTTAATTTATACGCTTTCTGCTTCGAAGGATACGCGTTTTCATTCTGCAATGAATTTTCAATATTCATTTTGGTAAATTGTTTTTTTTTTACACGACAACGAAGATTTCAGTTAAAAAAAAAATGTTATTCTTAGAACATTTCAACAGCCGACAATTAAGTCTTTTCGCGAGACTGTCTAATGGCAAGTCGAGAGCGCGCGTGACGCCGAACATCCGTTCCCGAGGAAAAGCCGTCCGCTGCAGCAGATGGAAAAAGCTCTCGCAATAGCGCCGCAGCCGCATTGGCGCACTGAATCTTCGAAAATCGACATCACGTCTCTATTGTGCGAGTAGCAGAGTCTGCGCGCCGCAGAATGGGACGAAAGGTGGTATACGTATATAGGAAAATCGAGAGGTCAACTAGGATAAAAAGAAAGCGACGAGGCGGAGAGAGAGAGAGAGAGTCAAAGGGAGAACGAAGGAAGCTGCAGGAGAGGAGGCGAGAAAAAGAGTGGAAAAGCCCGCTGGAAAATGATAATAATTTTTGTAGCGTCCAAGAAATGGTCGGCCAGCAGCAGTCTCGGGGTGCGCAGTGCTGCAGAGAGAGAGAGAGAGAGCAGACGACCCCAGCTGTATATAGCCCTCGCGCCGCCGCCGTCCCGACGAGAGAGAGAGAGAGAGAGAGAGAGAGAGAGAGAGAATCGTCAATTTGGCGCGCCTCAAAAGAGGGAGAGAGAGACGGCCATAATCGATCGTTCTCGTTTGCTTCGGTTTTCTCTTTCCCTTTTTTGCTTTTCTCTCCCCCGTCGCCCGTTCGCCCGTACTATAACGTATACTATCGCGCGCTCTCTCTCTCTCTCTCCCTCTCCAACTCTTTTTCTACTTTCTTCTTTTTTTATATTCGTGTCGAGGAGAGATTTCGAGTGGGTGCGCGCGCGCGCGCGCGCCACGACAGAGAAAGAGCAGAGGCGAAATTGACGGCGACAGAAACGGGAGAGAAATAGAGAATGCGAGGGTGGGAGAGCCAGAGCGAGAGAGGCGAAGGAAGGCAGAAGAAAAAGAAGTATGGGCGGCCAGATATAGAGGATGGGAGACAGAAGGGGCGCAATCGAAGAGAAAAAGAGTAACGCGCGCGCGCTCCCGGAGAGATTGAGGGGAAAGAGGGTGGCAACTGTCGTTATGATTTTACTTTTTGCCCCTTTCTCGCTGCTGCTGCCGCCGCCGCCGCTACTGCTCCGTACACGACGAAATTATCATGTTGTTCAGACGCGCGTATAGTCTCTCTGTATTTTCCTTCTGGGGCTCTGGTGTACAGCGCGCGCGCCTGTCGCGCAAAAAAGCCAAGCTCCGCGCGCACAGCCCGATTATACATTTTTGCGAAATTTCAAATTTAACGGCTCGGAAACGGCTTGCGCTTCTCTCCCTCCTCGGTACGCCCTCGTGTATACGCGATCGATACTTTAGAAGCGCGAAATATATGCGGACATCGCGTCGCTTTTTTTCCATGCAAATTCAAAGCCGGGACGCTCTCCCGATACGAAGTCTCGGCGATGCAATTATCTCCCGCTCGACTCGCGGGAGCTTATTAGAAAACCTTTCATAACGAAGGCGTTTTTTTAGCCGGAGGCGAGGGTGGAGTTTGAAAATTTTGACTGTCGAAGCGTTGCAATCGCGTTTGCGCTTTGCCGCGCGCAGAGACGAGTCGCGTGGAAAAGCGCGCTATATTACAGATTTACGCCTAATGTGGATATCTGGATGTGTGCGATTAAACTTTCAGGCTATCGTCGAGATCCTAATGTCATTAAAGCCGTATACGTTTTAATGTGGGCAAGTCTGCAATCGATCCTCGAACTAAGCACATTTGCACGCGCGGAGTTGGACAATCGGCTTTTGATCAATTGATTAATTAAGCTGGTTATCTTCGAAATTTCAAAAACGCTCTGTGTTTACCGAGATGTATACAGATTAAAGTGTGTAATTCTATAGCTGTGCGTGAAGAACGAGAAATTTATTCCAATGAAATTGTAAAAAAACGCTTATAGACGGCTCTGATGACTGGTGTTTTGACACAAGCGATAAATCGGAATTTTTTGTGACGCAGACTTTAACATTTTTGTTTCGACTGAAGAAATAAAATCGCGCATTAATTTAATAACAGTTCTGAAATCCACTAATTTTATTTAAGTTATATTTAAACGCTTCTTCAAAACTTTTCTAAATAATTTTAGCTTTTTGATTAACTCATTGCGAGCTTAAAATTTGAGATTAAATAATAAAAGTACCACAACAACATCTCCGCGGTAAAAATAAATAAATCATTCGTTATCATTGCGTATATTACAGCTTTGATAAGTTCATTTCACTTATCATCAAAACAATTCATAAAGGTATGCGCAAAAGTTGGAAAGTAAAATATTTTCAAAATTACTTCCAAACTCGTAACTATTACAATCATATATATTCGTCGGAATTGCCGCTTTGACGTGGAGTCGTTGAACGCCAAAATTCTACGCGAAAAATGTCCATTCATACTCGACCAAGTGGAGTTATGAAAAAAATGCTCAGTACGCAATAATATTTTTGTTACCAGCCGTCCGCTGTTGCACAATAATCGACTCTCCTTGCACATGCGTATTCCGACGAACACGAGGAAGATGAATGAACGATACACAATATATGTATAATATATATAAATATACGCGATAACGTACACGTACGTATTATCTTCCAAGCAATTTGAGGAGAGGTCTTGTCTATCAATCCGATACTCCTTCCAAGCGAGCCAAATGACATTCCAAAACTCTGAAGCGTCATTACATCACGATATAAATATCCGGCTACTTCCGAAAATAAAAAAAAAACGCGCGAAGGAGCTCGTATTTTCAGTTGGCTTCGTGCGCGCGACGCCCTCAAAAATCTTACAACCGTCGCTTTATTTTCAAACAGCGCATTCGCGCGATTTTAGACGGGAAGAGGGTAGTAGTAATTTTTTGAGAAATGTCAATAATCAGATGGGTTATTTTTTTTTTTTTTGAGAAAATTACCGCGCAGACGAAGAAAAGTCTATTCTAACATCGATTTGGCATGTACGCCTGAACGCATGGAATTCAGAACAAATGGAACAACAATAGAAGAAAAGCATTTCAATTTTCATAAAAACGTGAAATTCCTTAGAATTAATTTAAAAAATATTTAGCATGGAAATATTAAATTAAAATTGCGCAAAGTTCTGATGTGCTGCAGTTTTACAAGTTAAATATATAAATAAAAATTCATATAACACAAGTTTTACACTCGGTTTTACAGCAAATAAGAATGAAGTAAGCTCATGTTAAAGCTTATATGCAAAGATTAGCATATTCAAAAACGAATAATCAGTATCTACCAGTAGTTGCAATAAGTAGTTTTAAGAGCTTTCGCATAAGCTCTACTTTACTTACTCCACCAGGTATAACAGTGTAGCTACGCTATTTTTCTCTCCGCGAATAAGATTAAAAATACAAAATGTTTACCCAAGCTCAATCTCGCAGACACGTCGAATTCCGTCGGCATAATAAAAATTACGTTCCACGCAATAATTCGACTTTGAAAAATAGTCAAGTCCACGACGCCTGCCAGAAAAACCACTCCGTCTATGAATATTGACCTTCCCTATAAATTACCACCCCCCCCCCCCCAAAAGAGCACGGGCACTAGCCTCCCCAGAACACCGCGTATCCCAACAAGAGGCGAACTTTCGATATGATTCACGAGAGCAAGCTGCCCACCGCCGTGTAGTATACGCGTCGTTCCATTTGGTTCGGCGGGTCGAGCTTGGCCGACCTGAAACAAGAGGCGGCCGCCCGTATGGTATATAGAGTCCCGATTCACGACGTGCGCGCAGATAAAATAAGATAAGTCGTTGCGGCCGGTGAAAAACAGAAATTTTTATCGGCTCGCGTCTGGCGGCGTGGGCGCGGTCGAAACCGGCCCCGCGGCCGATCGATGCGGATCGGAAAAGTTTTTTGCTTTTCTCCCTGTTCGTCGGGGGAGTGCAGAGGTGGGGGTGATCGGGGGGTTGGGAGGCACTTGGTATTATTGGACGACCAAATTGACGCGTAACCGAGTGCGGCTCATATCAGTTTTTCCTTTGCAATATTAAGCAGGATCTCGTGTTTTTATTTTGCCCCGACTTTTAATGGACGCGCGATTTCGCGTTATAATTGACCCGCCCGCGAGTCGGTTTTTTTTCAATTTTTTTCGTCGATACTCCGTTTTTAGACGTTGGCCTGAAAACCTGGGACGGCCGAGCCCTCGTTTCTCTTCCGCAGGCTGCTGCGCCGGGTATTTTAACTTGGACGTGATATCGCTCTTTGTTGCCGCGCACACGTGACGGAGATTATTAAATCAGTAGGAATTAATGTTCGGTATTTATATTGGCTTTGACTGGTGAGAAATTAAAATTGGAATTTTTATGAAAAGATTTATTCACTTTCGTGCCCTCCCCCCCTTGGAGGGCTTGTGAAGGAAGCAAATCGGGATTTGGAAGGATGTTAAGTAATGATTTAAAAAAAAGTGTCATGATTCAAGTAAGTAGCCTCTGCTATAGAGTAATTGATTCTTTTTGATAAATATTATTCTGAAATAATATACTAACGAAAAATTATGATAAACCCAACGAAAGAAGCCTTAAAAGATGGCAAAGCAAACCGTATACCTATGAGTGTATTATGTTTGAGTTTAGTATTCAATCTCCTATACATAACAGCTAAAGTTAGAGCAACAAATACTAAAAAATACACAAAATGTTACATCCTTACAATTATATTAAAAATTATATTATTATACTTACACGTAATCTAAAAAATCAAAGATTAAAAATAGAAGTATGAATTACATTAAAATGTTGAAATTTACGACGTTTACGCACTAAATTACCCAATCGTATAGCCGCGAATCTTGGCTTCACAAATCCGGTCGTGCCTTTTTTTCTTAATAGACTGGTTAAATCATTTCAATTTCTTTTTTTTCAATAAATTCATATTACCGTGAGCTTAAAATACATAGCCATCCGTCCCAATACTGGTGGTCATCGCAAGCAGCATATCACTCGGTTACAGAGGAGAAATGAAATCCAGAGCGGAGAGCGACAGCCGAGAAGCTTATCGTATAATTCGTGAATTTTAATTCGCGAGAGCTTGTTTTATTCGGCAAACTAATCTTCCGAGCGCATATACTCTGCATACTCGATCGTAATCCCCTTAAAAACTACGCGATTCATCAAATCAAATCATCGCTGTAAAAATATGAGGCTCGCCGTAACAGTTAGTCAATATAAACCCTACGCGCCAGTTTCGCAGATCATCGAGCACGTCGCCTCTTCATACGCGGTATTCCTAATATCGAGCGTGTCCCTCCTGTTCCCCGGCACTTGGCCGCGATCAGTGATTCATCAACTCAACGTGACGCGCGCGCATTCGAGCTCTCGTGTGTCCGGTTACACCGGCGAGGGAGAGAGAGAGTGAGAGAGCGGCAGAGAAAGAGAGAGCGCGCGAAAGCGCATAAACGAATAAACGCCGCCCCCGCGAGCTTTTGCACATGAAAATCCCTCCGGCTCTATATCTCTCTATCTCCCTCTCTCTCTCTCTCTCTCACTCTCTCTCTCTCTCTTCCGAGTTCGCTACTATACTGCCAAATTGACTTTGCGAATAGCCCTGCCAATATCGGCTACGGGTTATCTACCTGTCTGCGGTCGAACGCTCAGATCAATGGGGAGAAGAATTGTGGAGTCACGTGCGTGGATACGTATATGGGTGTGCGTTGGACACACGTGTGGCAGCGAAAAGGGGGCCTTTATAATATATACCTGTAGCTTCCTGGAAGAACGACGTAAGTGATAGGAGAAGAAGCGATTTTAATGATCGCGGTAATACGAGAAATCGAAATGTTTGAGATGAAATCGGGGCTCGAATCGGGGTTGATGCGGCCGCCTATTCGATACCGTGTATCGAGTGTCAGTACGAATCGTAAATTTTAAAATATAGCTCAAGGAATATTAAGAAATACCGTTCTTTTTGCGAACGCATATGCTGCACGTAGATAACAATTTTACGAACGTTATAATTAAAAAAGAAAAAATACCTGTATCGGCTGTTTTGATAAGAAAGTTCGTAGTGTTTGAAAATGTCAATAAATTTTGCAAAAAAAATTGTTATTTGGTAAACGCTACCCAACAGCGTAACTGTTGCTGATTACGTAACAAAATGCGGTTGTAATTAATTTACATGATCCCAGAAAAATAACTTTAATTAAAAAAAAACTCATAAAACTCAGATGAAAATATGAAAATTTGTAATAAACCATGGAAGTTCAAGGGAATCCACATGCAAATTAACGCAGACAACTTTTTGTTAGTGCATCCAATCTGAAGATTTTTTTTATTGAAGTTATTTTCTTGCACTATGTAATGTGTATCAATATAGATATATTGCCGAAATGTGCACGAATTATTATGTACCTCACTGGTATTTAAATATAAATTTGTTTCAAAATTTTCTGTGATGTGTACATGTATATGGGTGATTCTCTGTAAGATCGCCTGGCCGAAAGTTTTTGTATCTCCAAAATATGATAAATTTCTTCTACTCAGTGTCATACACCTTTCTGAATTTTTTCTTATGAGAAATTTGAGAAAACTTCCTTGCAAAAATATTCTATGCATTTTCGACGAAAAATGCATCCCTCAGAAGCTATGAATTTTTGAAAATTTCCAAAAAAAAAGAAAAAAATGCTTAAAATCCCAACTTTGATCGTCTGTAGTTCGAAAATTCATGCAGGAAGGTGTATGACACTAAGAAGAAATTTATCATATTTTGAAGGGAAAAACATTTTCGGCCAGACGATCTTACAGAGAAACACTCATGTACAGAAAAAGAGTTATGAAAACATATAAAACGAATTTGATATGAAATTTTTCGAAAAAAGCTACTTATATGTTACTCTTTGCATAAGTCACCGATATAATATAATCGTGTTATAAAGCGATAAAAGCAACCAAGCTCGAAACCAAGTCTAATCTTATTGATGCTGCTGGTCATGGTTTAAATTTTGATAGTAACTGTCGGCGCTCACTCACTAATGAATAACTATTAGATTTTGTTTAATGTTTCACTTAATCCGAAGAATATTGATTCGTTAATCAGTTCTAAATTACAGACTAAATATTATATTACAATCCGTCTCTATGAACTGTAAGTATTTTATAAGAGCTGAATAAATCGTCCATGTAATTTACGGATGATCCCATACTAGAGAGATACAGATGCTCATAGCCTTATTTTATTTAAATTCTATCAAATATTACGATTTCTTAATGAAAGAAAAAATTCGTTAAATAAAAAATTCAGATGATTTCAGATTATTTAAAAAAATTTGCAGATAAAATAAGATAAGTCGTTGTGGCCAGTGAAAAACAAAAATTATTGTTATGAGTAGCAATTCAACAAATAAAGAGATTGTCTCGAAAACGAGAAATGATAGAATACTTTTGTAATCTACTTATTAAAAACAATTAAATGATGGTTTGAGCGAAATTTGAGCGAAATAATGACAATAATTCCAGCAACTGTTATCAACTAAAGTGATAATTATCTACTGCAGTCAGAACAAAGAATACCCAAAGTTTCTTCAAGACAATCCGTAAGAAAAACGTTTCGCAAATATTAACTAAAAAGTAAATTACATTGAAAGAGTTTTTTTTAATGCGAACGTCGATGCAGTTAACAATTAGCATACGAAATTTTCGAGCGGTAAATGCGCGCGACGTGTCATAAAAGTTCGATATTGTATACACACTACACACGGACATGACCGTCAGTTATATAAATTTGGACGGACGAAGAATCGAAGTGGTCCGCCCATTCGTCAGAATCAATAGAATATTTTTAAGCTGGCTGATATAATAATAACAATAATAACACTAATAATAATAATAATAATAATAATAATAATAATAATAATAATAATAACAATGTCGACCCGCTATCGACGCCCCTAAAATGAATTCCGAGCATCGGACAGAGATGAGGGTGTGCGTATGTGTGTGTGGCTGTGGGAGGGGGGGAGGGGATGGCAAAAAATTTCTTTACTCCCATATCAAATATTCGATATCTGTCTAGGACTTTTCCGTATAACTCCCTGTGTGTACGACTCCTCTTTCGTTGCAAAAAGAGAGAAAGAAACACGAGCGCGAGCGCGCGGTAGAGGGAGAGAGAGAAAGAAGGAGAGAGGGAGTTAGAAAATGAAAAACAAGTAACACGACGAAGGGGCTGGAAGAGGAGGAGGAGGAGGAGGAGGAGTAGACGAAAAAAGCGAGATCGATGCAAATATGAGCTCTCGGTCTGTCTCTCTCTCGCTCTTCTTTCTCCCTTGGCCGCTGTGTGGTTTTTATATGAAAGAAAGGAGAGGAGGGGTGGGGGCTATAGGGGGTCGGGGACGAAAGATTCCGAGCATGGTGCTATGACCCGAAAGTTTTGCACGCCATCAGGAAGGGCTAACGAACTCGTCGGCGTCTTCGGCGTCTTTTCCTCCTATCCTCGACGTAAGCGAGCCAATGCTACCCCCCGCCACCCGCCCCCTCCCTACCTCACTTACTCTCGTTCCACGCTACCCCCTTCACTTTTCTCACTATATATATTATACTAGTTCTCGCTCCCTTTCGCTCTCTTTATCGTGCGGAAATCCTCGAACTTGCGTTCTGTGGCCGTGAATATCGCGCAGCCCTTAAGGTACTTGCCGCAGAAACGAGTCGCTCAGAAATTCATTTATTTGTTACCCCTGTAACTTATGTTTCTTTAGGGTACACGAATTTAATTCTTATTTTAGATTTGTTAGAATAATTCCATGAAATAAAGCTTATCTCTTATCACACAAGTGCAAATATTTTTTTATGTGTACACTGTACATATATTGTACATTTTAATGTATCTTTTGAGATTCCGTTAGGCTTTTACGATAATAAAATTCTCCAATCTCTAGGCTGTCCAAAGATCAATTAAATTGACAAAATCGTGACATCATCTGCAAAAATAGTGATTTCATTTATCGCAAGAGCAAAGCACTCATCCTTGCGGTACTCCATTATCTGTCGTGTGCAGGTCTAAAACTGTACCACTGACTTTGACTTGGAATTTTCCTTTCTCAAAAAGTTTTTAATAAAAGAGAATATACGTTTGTATTTTAGCAGGATTGCAAGAATTCTCCGCCGCCAGCTTAAGAAAAACGAAGAAAACTTAAAATAATGAAAGCTTTAAAGTTAAGCTACACTAGACTCGTCGAGCTTATCCATAATGAACGTTCACTTGCCCACCAAAGCGTACACATCGTCGTGTCATAGTTTACAAGCCATGACCGCTTACACATCCGGCATTTCCTACCCCGACCGTATCATCGCGAAGTCAAACCTGTGGAATTGGTCTGGACGCGGGCGACGCAGCAGCCGAAAGTGCTCGCATTACGACGGGAGACAAAGTCGACGCGACTGCCGCGTATATATAGCAGGCGAAGCGCGACGGCGACGAGGACTACGACGACGACAACGACGACGACGATAAGCGGTTGCACGCGAGCAAGAGACAGCGCTTGCGGTCGTCGTTTTTCCTCGCTTAGACTGACCGAGCGGCACATTGTACTCCAATTCAGCGGATGAAGGCCTTATCTCGCATGTACAATCGGCCGTAATTGCGCTTGGAATTCGCGTGTTTCGCTCTTCGAGGAATATAAGGCAGGGGGGGGGGGAGAGGAGAGAGAAAAGTTTTTTTTCCACATCGAAATCTTATTGTTAATTTTTATACGGCGGCGCGAGGGCGCTCACCTCGCAATCTCCTCTACGATTCCGCCTTGTTTTATTTTTCCTTGGCGCGCGCGCGGCGACGGCAACGCCGTGGTGCTCTTTAAATGTATAGATATACACACGCGTATACGTGTGTACCGTTGTACACCGTTCGCGCAGAGCCGAAGGCAAGGGTGGAATATTATTATTGCGACTGCCAACTTTTAATTGCGCCATTCAAATTGAAAATGTAGTCGTGATTTGCGTTATGATTTTTCTTCTCTCCTCGAGACTACTGCCGGGAAAGGTTCTTTTATTTTAATGCCGCTCTCTCTCTCTCTCTCTGCCCCACCCCAACCCCCCACCCGCCTTTCTTAAGATCCCTCTGCGCGCGTAAAACGCCCGGATAAATTTATTCGCGAATCTGATTATTTTTGCAGTAAATACGGAGTGCTCTCGGCGAAAAGGAGAAATCGCTACTTTTCTGCCTTTTCGGTTTTGCGATCGCTTTCTTGCCGCTCGCAAGTATTTTATTACGCGCGCATACCTTGTTATACAGCTTTTATTCAATTTCTCGGAAATTTCGTACCTAAGTGATTGTCAGTTTTACTTCGATTTCCACGTTAGATTATATACATATATTTGTGGAAGCAAACGCGTGGCCGCATATGCATAATGGAACTCCGCTGCAATTTTATGTACGAGCGCCGGATAAACCCGCACTCGAGTATTTATGCCTTCGATCAAACTAGAAAAGTGCAGAATCTACGAGAGAGATAGATATTAGAAAATTTATACTGTTTACATTTGTGAAAAATTTTCCTGGAAGTTTGTATTACGTTCTGTGTTTTCCGTCTAAGTTAGATTTCTGACCTTATAGTATCTGCATTGTATACACATAAAAAATACACAAGAATGAAAGGAAATTGAAATTTTTTTAACAGGTAACGATAATAGTCAAATCTAGATCTCTAACAGGCAATTAAGAATTCTAAACGCTCACTTAAACAAGATCATTGCATGTGAAATTCCAGATCTGATCTGATATAATAATATTCAAAATTAACAGTAAACAATAAAAAATGACAGTAGTTAAAAAAGGCAAAAAATAATCTATCCTTCTAGAAAAATTAATTGTGATAAATTAAATAAGTATCTGCTGTATAGAGTATTTCTAAAGTATGTTTCTACAATAAAATGTACTCGAAAATGTATCAAAGAGCAATTCACTTGTTAATACAATTATTACGGCCTATTTTCCTCGGTGTATCCATTACAATGAATAATTTTTAATTTGCTTGGTTGCAAATGGCTGAAAAGCGCTTGTTACAGAAGTTTAAATTGATCAGTTGAAACGCTTCACGAAAATAAAACTTTCGACGCTGATGAAGTCCAACAGATGAATGCAGCTAACTATACGAACGGAATTAAAACGAGACGGAAAATTAAAAGTAATGATTCTTTAGTATTGCAAAATAATGCGCTAATTAACCTCCGATCGGACATGATAGAGCCGTAAAAAGATTATCTAATGTATAACAATGAAAAACTAATGCGGTAAAATGTATGACCTTACATACATTATAGCCAGAATTCAAATCACGATTATGTTTTACTTCTTGTATTACACGCGCTGCTCCATTATTTATAGTATACGAGTGATTCTCGGTGAAATCAAGAGGCAAGAAAATAAACATCGCCGTTACTCTCAGAATGTGTTCTATCGTCGTCCCGATATCCTGTGAATTGTTTCAAGTTTTTCACGTCAATCGAGTCACAAAAGATCGACATTTATGAAAAATACTTCCATCAGGAGCTGCGAATTGATAAAAATAAATCGAAAATGCTAAAATTTGCAATTACTGCACTTGATGGAAAATCTGAAAAAATCAGAGGACACGGTGACAACCCATAGAAAAATTCTGAAAGTCATAGCGAAATTTATTTTCTTCCCTGCCGTTTTCACGAGGAATCACCCGTATACGCGCGCACCACGCGTATCAAAAAAAAGATAATTAATTTCTTCATTCACTATAATTAAAGCAGGCATCATCCGCTCTGCTTCTCGATTCGAAATGCGCACTTGAACTGTTTTATCATATTTTAGCTTTATCCTATTCCAATCAGATGCATCCATATTCATAAGGCAAACATAATGCACTCTACAAATAAATTGCAAAGTTTATTGGACTTATTTACTGCAACCTTTTCACATATACTTTATACTGCTCTAATATTCGCTACTCTACCGAATGCCAAGTTGGCGATGGAGTCATTTGCGGAAGAGGCATTATTTTCCATTGCAATATACACAACAAATACAAAGCCAGTTTATTTTTCCACAGTTTCGCGTGCATATTTTTCCTCTTCTGCGCGAGAAAGAGAGAAAGAGAGGGAAAAAGTAGTCGCGGCAACTACCGGAAAAGCCGTTATTAGCAATAATTTATTCGAATTTTAATATGTTTATCTTTTATGTCGTTACCGGGAAATACAATTGCCTCTCTCTCTCTCTCCCTCTCTCGCGAGAGAGAGTGCCATCGACCGAACGAGAAGCGGCGCGCAATTTCGAAAATCATTCTCCGCGGCCTCGGAAAGCTTTGCATTATTGCAGGAACTTGGACATTATCCCCGCGTAGCCGTATAGCAGGACTCGAAACTTCTTGTGTACACTGACAAACTCTCGGGCTCTCTCGGAGATATTTATATCTGGAAAAAAAACGCGAAGCGAGAGAGAGAGATCACCGTTATATAAACGCTCCGAGAGCATTGTATCGTGAAATCGTTCGACATGGAATTAGACACAACTCGTTATACCGAAGCCGACGGGAGACTCCGAGAATGTAGGATAAACGGAGCGAAGGAGAAATATAGAGAGAAAGAGAGAGAGGTGGACAAAGATAAAAAATACGAGAGAGAGAGAGAGAGAGAGAAGAGAAAGACGGCGGCCGAAGGAAAAACGACTCGCGAGAGAGAGAAGCGAGATAGATGCGCACTCACGGAGATTGAGAGAAAAGAGAGCCTCCGCAAGTTTTTGATGCTGCGCACTGCTATCCTCTTCCTGGAACTTATCGATCTCTTTTTGAGAGAGAGAGAGAGAAAGAGAAGGACGACGTGCCAATGAAAATTTAGTGCTAAGTGCTCCAGCCGGAGAAATCACGGTCTAATGGAATATCTCTTTTAAAAGCCGAATGTTATGTGCCGAGTATGCATTGGCGATTCGCCTCCCGGTCTCTCTAATAAAAAAAGTTTCTTTTTTGCTTTTCCTATTTTTTGGGGGGGCGAGTGGGGAGATCCGATCGAAATGAAAACGTGAAAATACGAATTAAGGAAAAGGCGCAGTCTTATTCCGCGGTAATGAAAGCATCTCTATATCTCTGCAAGGTCTGTTGACTTCGGTTGTTTGCTTAACATTTGAAATCCTAATGTTACACGAGCGATAAAGCAAAAATTAAGGTTACACATGTAGGACGTATATTTTACTTTTGAAATTAGTTTTAGTACGATTGCCCCGCGTTTTGTGTAACGCCAAAGTCGAAAGTCTATGCGCGCGAACTTTAGATTCAAAGTTTTTAATTAATTAAATCTTTCAACGTGTATATATATATATATACACGCTCTTGCACCGTTTTTCAAGTATAAAGTAGAAAAGTATTAATCTCTCGTAGAAACGGTGTATATATACAGTCCGCTTACCGGCCACTTTCCGAGCTGTCAATTTGAGAACAAAATGCTCGGCAACCTAATTAGCTCTTTTCTATAATATGCGAGATCCATAATGACGGCTCGAAGATTGAAAACGACCAATCGCGAGCGCAATTGCAAATCGCAATTTACAGCCGGAATATGAAATATAAGTAATAAGTATACACGTGCAAGATCTTTCGAAAATGATATTTCACGAGGAAATTCGAACTGCCGATTCGCGCGGGACTGATGGATATGTACGTAAGATCCGAGGTAAGATCGCGTAGGCCTGTACCACCGAGTTAATTAAGTCATGCACTCGCTCCACCGCAACGGCGAGTCAGGAGTTATACGCCGTGCGTTAAAGTTGATAATCTTATATATTCACTGTGAAAACGGTCCTTCGCGCTCTCGAAGTAAAATTTCTCATCTCGCGCCACGCGAAGTGACATTGCTTTTTCCATACAGAATGATATTCTCCAAGTGCTATTTTTAAGTGGAAATCCTCGTACTCGTTGGCAGATTCTCGTTTTGGTACAGGGAAGACGATTTTCTAAACGATCCCGAGCACGAGCTCTTTAACGATAATTTTGCATCTTGTTTATATATTTCGGATAATTCATTAAGGAGCTCCGAAAGACAATTAAAACTTTGAATTTCGCGCCTTAATTTAGGACACGACCTCCACAGCGACTTATCATTTCCTTGTAACTGTATAATAACAAAAAACTTAAATCGCAACAAACCATTTTATAAAGTTTTGAGTTTGCATTTTAATATCACCCGAGCGAAACAGAACTGCAAAAATCTTCAGAAATCGCCTTATAAAAAGTTGCTTCATTAAAACATTAAAGTGAACGAATTTGCATTTCGAAAACTTTGATAAATTATAAAACATCCGAGAACAGATGCCTCGTGGCCCGTTGCGATTGGACTTCTATATATCGTTGCAGTTGCGCGTAAACCAGCTGTTTTTTTCGCGCGTCCGCTGCGTATTACGGCGCGAAATTCGAATTTTTAATTAAAAATACCGTATTATACGTATACTTTCCACTCAGCCGAAGAACAACGAAACGGAGAAGAGAGAGAGAGAGAGAAAAAAAACCCGTATCACTATGAATCGCCTGAAAAACTTTCTCTATGGCTATGCGCTCGTCCGATGCATCAAGCGCGAATATCGTGTCAGCGCATTTTCTCCGGCGGGAAAATTGCCTACACGTATACACAGACACACACACATAAACATACCGACAGAGTCTCGGATGAGTAGCGAGCGGCGAACCGGTTTCCGCGAGGAGCTTCGCTCCGCTTTTCGAAAACAACGAACTGAAAAAGAGAAGAAGGCAAAAAGAGAGAGAGAGAGAGACGAACGAGAAAAAACAACGAAAAAATGAACCAGTTTATATAGAATGAAGAAAGACCATTCCGGCCTCCCCCGTCGTTCCGCCGTGTGTCTCGCGAGCCTAGAAACGACGTATACCGCGTATATATACACAAGGAGGAGAGAGCGAGAGAGACGGAAAGAACAAACCAGCTTGCTTTGCTTTTTTTTCTCTCCTCGCTTTCTTGCTGCGCTCGCTCGCTCTATACCTTTATCCCCCCCCCCCTCCTCCCCTCCCGCGAGAGGAGGACGCGCATAAAGGCGAACATCATGGGAACAAAGCTCTTATAGTCCGCGGCTGCATGTGACCGCGCGGCTACGTGTGCATACCTGTACGGCGACGGCGAAATTCTTCCAGGGCATTTCTGAGTTTCGATAAAGGTCTTTCTTGCGCGCGCGCGCGCGCGCCCACGCCGCCGCGAACGATCTTCCCCGCAGTTTTTGCATCGCTTTAATGAAGTAATTTATTTATGGATTTTCTTTTGCCGAGACGAGCGAGCTGCCCGGCAGCGATGCCAGGCCACGACGTTTCGAGGAGGGATTGTCCGTTCGATATATATAGTCGTGTATATTATACGGGCGCACGTGTGTATTATACACACCGATGTACAATGAGCTCTTAAATTAAGAGCGGAGTCGAGGATTGCATTTGATGCCGTTTTTTTTTTTTTTTTGAAGCTATACGGAATTTCGAGGAAAGAAGGGGCTTTATAATAAGCAGCGCGTCGGCATCGCAAAGGTATTTTTTTTTTATCTTGAAATACTATTTTATACATGGGAGTATACGAGATGGATGGAACGGTGGCGGGACTCGATGGTATTTTAATTTTTGTTTTGTACTGAGATAGAGAGAGTATGTTGGAAAATCGATGATCGCGTGGGAAAAATGACTATTTCATGTACGAAGTCGTAATCTAAAAAATGTAATTATACATTTAATTCCGTAATTTTTATTTATTGTTGTAAATTTATCGACTTGATGTTTATTAACCACATCTCATCAATTTATTATTTGTTTTCATTTCTTTTTAATGCCAACGAAATAAGGTGACCCGCTGGCCTCTCGCGCAAATATAGTGATGCTCAACCCAAAATTAATAATAGCGCAGCGCACTCAATAAATAACAATAGCGCAGTAAAAATTTTTATTAGTCGTACTAATTTTTGCTCTACGATTTCTCCCAGGAAACACACACACACACACACAAACATAGTGTCGCCGAAGCAAATAACCAATTTATACGTTTCGGCGGCATGAAAAAGTAAATGGCAAATAAAAATTGTTGCGCGTATCGTACATAGTTTTGAAATGAAACAGTGCCGTGTCTACGGCAATGCATATTCGAAATTGGAAATCGGAAAGTTTGAAAAATCGCGTACAAGAAAATGCAATTTCGCGAAAATCAATAAAGTTATGTACGTCGACGTTTAAGTGACACGACTATACACACACACACGCACATATACGTATGAAATTAATACACGGACGGATTCACGCACATACATACGCATAACGCGCACGGACGCGAGCGCAAAGTCCATAAATCCGCGATTCTTTTGATACAAAAATGGCAAACGTCATCAAATAGTGAATATCGATTTCCATGCAAATTTCAATTGAAAATATTTGCCATTGTTTTCGACTTGCGCTAACAAATATTATCGCTCGCGCGCGCGCTACAAATCAAGTGCGCGCGTAGCCGTGAGCGCCGCTATTCTAATTCGATTGCAAAAAAGCGAAACGTCTATAATTGAAAACACAACGCGCGCGACGCGCGTCCGTATGCGTGAGACGTATATGTATATATATATAAAGCGCACCTTGCGTTTATGCTATATTACTGGCGAAACCTTATTCGACAATACGTTAGGTATTATTGTAACTTTTTTTTCTCGGTCACTGCGGATTGTCCGCAAGCTCGAAGTTCTGGTGGGCGAGAAAGCAAGCAAATTTTGCTAATGATAGAATATGAAATTGCGACAAACGAATTGGCGTAAGGTATGTCTGATGCCGCGATCACCTTTATTAGAAATTCAAACTAGTTGGCAAATATTTTTCTGAAGGACAGTGGAATTACGCGTTTATTTTTTAGTTTTCAAATGTCTGCGAGCTATCTTAATTCATAAAATTGAAGATAATCACGTGGCGTAAGAAAGCAACCGCATTTTCATTTTAGAGATTGTACATATACTTATTTATATTTTTTATAAGTACATTAGTTCCATTTTCAGTCAACTTTTGGCGTGAGATTTCAATTTTTTTTTTTTACATTCAACTATCTATCCCCAAGATTATTATAACGATGCCGTTTCTGTCGTCTCATCGATTGTCAAAATATTGAATTTAAATAATTAAACGCGTTCATTTAATCGACTTACTACCTTTAAAATAAATTTAACTATATAATTTCGATTTTTGTTTTATTTTAAGAGTAGAGTAGAATCGAGTAAATCGAAATTTAATAGAATTTCATGTAATTTTCTCCTTCGCACTATTTTTATCGTATAGTTTTTGAACCTGCTCTACTTACATATATTACGCGACATTCTAATAACTCATTTATGCCACGACTGCACTCTTTCATTAAATTACAGTCTTTTGAAAACAAATTTTACTCACTTTTAATGTTCTACGAACGGTCTCGGGCACAGTAGCATTTTTGCGATTCCATATCTCTCACAACAAAAACGAAGCCAGCGCAGTCTATGAAATGGACCCTCCTCCCCCCCCCTCCCCCCTCTGCAATTGCACTTTATCGACTGCGCGATCTCGGTATCCCGGAGAAGACATATCGAAGTCCGGTATATAGAGGCAGGTACACATATATAGCTCGTCGCTCTCAACTCGTGGAATTCGCCCGACAAAGTTTCGGGGGGAGGAGGGGGGGGGGGGAGCTGCAGCAGGGCACATAGTTGGACTGCGCGCGAGAAACTTTGGCGAGTTGTGTGGGTGTGGGTGTGTGTGTGTGTGTGTGTGGGTGAGCGCGCGCGCAAAATTCGCGGGGAGAAATTTCCAAGATCTGCCTAAAAATGTCTACTCGTCTTCGGCGCTTGTGTCGCGCCCCGAAAGTTTAGATGAAACATTTTTGAAATTTCCCGGAGAAATCTTCGGAATACTTTTCTCCGACTTCGAAGAAATGCCATTTTCGAGATAGAGAGAAGGAGCGCGCGCTCTCGTGGAGTGGCAGCAGCGGCAGCGACGCCTCGACGCGATTTTTCGCTTTTCCGCCGCGGCGGAGCGTGGGAGCTCGTCGAATGGAAAATCGAAGTGTGTTAATGATCCTCGGCTAGAAAGTTATACGCCGCCTTCCGAGGAGAAGAGCGCGCGCGCGCCGCATATAGAGAGTTTATTCATTATGTTATTTATTTTTAAATTGCGAGAAAATTTTATCGGCCGGTAATTAATAGGCTTTTGTGGCTCTCGCGGATGTTGCTCCTTCTTTTGAGCCGCGCGCGAGGCGACTCTGCTCGTGTATATATGGGTGATTCTCCGTGAGGTCGACCGGCTAAAACTTTTTTTTTTTTATTCAAATTGTCGTGAATCTCTTCTACTCGGAGAAATACGACTACTCGATTTTTTTTAGATTTTTTAGACCTTTCGAGCTGCAGAGCGTCAAAATTGGTGAAATCAGCATTTTCTTCATTTTCTGCGAATTTAAAAAAAAATCATAGATCCCGAGAGAAGCGTTTTTCGCCGAAAATGCGTAGAATACTTGTTCAAGGAAATTTTTTCTACGAAAAATACTTCCAATGTGGCATATATACGTTTGTATGCGCTAGTTAGACATTGAATTTGAAATTTTCCAAGGTTTGATCCTACGGATTGAGATCAAAAATTTGTAAAGATAGCTTTTTTTAATACAAAAGTATCTAGATATTTCCCAATACGTGAATAAAAGTTTTAGACCACTTAAAATAATAATTATAAAATAATCATAATTATAATAATTATTATTACTATTATTATATCACATTGGAAGTATTTTTCGTAGAAACAAGAGAAAATTTCCTTGAAAAAGTATTCTATGCATTTTTGAAAATTTGCAGAAAATGAAGAAAATGCTGATTTCACCAATTTTGATCCTCCATAGCTTGAAGGAAAAAATCTCAAAAATTTTGGGAAGTTGTATTTCCCCATGTAGAAGAGATTTCGGATAGTTTGAATAAAAAAAAATTTTTTAGCCGGTCCATCTCACAAAGAATCACCCATATATACACATAGGGAAAATTAACCGACGAAAATGACTGTGTGTTGTACGTACAGACGTTCTCGTTGGCGCAGGTGAAACGAAACTGATAAAATACATGTATTCTGTAGATAAATTTGTGCCGTTACACCGCGTTTACACGATGTTGTGAATTTTGCGCAAATCTGACGCGGGAAAATTGAAAAATGATTGTGCACTGAATATTGGAATGTCTACTACCTATGTAAAATGTATACGTACATAAGAAAGTCAAGCTCGCCTGAGTCTTCGCCTGCGCGCGGAGAAAAATCTCAAATAAAATTTGCATAGTTTGGCCATGTAAATTTTACATATTCTTGTGACTGAGTAAAATCTACTTAGCTGACTATGTAAAGCTTGCGCAGCGTGTATGTAATATACTCACAGCAGAAATTCAAACGCATAACGAACTCGTGAAAAAGTAAGTTAGTAAATTTATTCATAACGAATTGATTTTTAAGCTTTATAGCCAAAAAAAAAACCAAGTACAACTTACGAAAACTTGCATATGAATATGACACATGTACGCACCGAGAAGAAAATGTCATTGCAGTAGGCTAAAATAATGTGTTACTAATTAAACTTTTACTACTCTCTAAGTCTAAAGCAATGAAAATTCACTGTTTTTTAGTCCATATTAACAATTTGAAAAAGTCATAATGGTGCAACTGTGAACTAGTGAATAATCACACTTTAAACAGGTTAAAAAAATGTACATTAGCTGAAATAGTAAAAATACACTACCTACAATGTTGCAAATACGTTACTCAAAATAGTACTGTGGCCCTAGTAATAGGAGGCTAAAGGGGACATACAATTTTGCTTTTTCTACAAGTTCATTCTTAGCTAATTAAATAGTAAATTTTTCTCATGTTGCAAAACAATTAAGTCCATAAAGTTTCACTTTTTCTGGATGGTGGATTCTCCACTTGAATACTGAATTTCTCAGATGTGAAAAATGTATAAGTACCGAAAATTTCACTTGTCTTAAAAGTCATAATGACTCACTGAAAAAATCGTAAATTTTCATTATTTTTCAAGTTCACCTTTTGCTAAAGTGATTATGTATTGGATAATCAGTGTTCCAGTGACAATTTAATGCAAATACTTTCTACTGTTTGAATCAGTAAATATTTACTAATTCGATAGCAAACGCAATGAAATGAGCAAAATGATAACTCATTTCATAAACAGTGACTATTCACTACGTACTATAGCGAATTATAATTTTTGCAACAATGCACCGTATTAATTAGTGAATATTCACTAATTTCTAAAATGATATTTTTTTACCACGTGTACAGATAAATAAAAAATATTTTTCAGATTCACGTGGCCTGAGCTTCTAAAGCCGTGTCTACGATTGAAAATCCCGAGCCATCGAAAGAGCCGAAAATTAAGAAGCCGCAAGCCCACCCTCATCGCGACGGGCAATACAACGAAAACTTACCGACAACGAGCGAGCGAACGAGCATCCGAGCAGAGAGAGCACAACAAGGCAGCATAGACGGAATAAAAGTCGGAAAATCAGGAAGATAAACATAGCATACTCTCGGAACAGCAGCAGCAGCAGCAGCAGCAGACCGGCAGCAATCGATTAATTCGTCCACTCGCGGGAAGGAAGCCGAGCAATAAAAGTACCGCACACGCGAGCTTTATTCCGGCCGCACGCGCTACACTATATACATACACCGCGCTGCGTCCCTGTGTATTTAGCTCGTACACAGACGCGCGCAGGGCTACGCAGACTATACGCGCCGCGCGCGAGGGCGAAAGCGAGCGGAAGAGAGAGAGAGAGGCAGCGGCAAAAAAGGAGCAGATAAACAGACGGATGAACGGATTGCTCGCGATCGCGTATAGCTCGGCGGACAGCAGAGCGCGCGGGCTTTGCGGCCTGGAGAATTAGAAAAATCGATGTAATGCCGATCGTCCGAATATCAAATGTTATATCCGTACCTCCTCGCCGTTCGACGCCCAGTGTTATATATGTACGAATCGGACGTACAATGTGTGTACGCGTCGGACAATATCTGAATTTTTCTCCTGCGTGTGCGAGTATTGATTGAAGCGACGAAAAGAGGCAGCGTTGATCGAATGCTATTCAATTTTCGTCCGAGCCACTGTGTTTTTTTTTTTTTATTGGTCTTGATTTAGTTTTACGCGGAGAAAACAGGTCTATTAATTTTTACAATACTGTCGAGAGTAACGCGGCTGCGTACAGTGTAACAACTAAAAATATTCCTAGATTTTCAATAAAATTTACTAGACTAACGCGTAAATTTTACCTTTCAGTATAGTAATTTTTATGGTTTTGAGACTGTATGGCTGCGTTACTCGAAAGTATAACAATTTTTATAGTCTGTATTGTAATCTTTCGTAGAACTGTTTTCTCAGTGTAAGAATAATTTGATTTGTATTCTATGCTGGTGTCAGCGGAGAACGAGTGTGAAGATATGAAAAACAATTGAATTGTTGTAAGGAGCTGATTCCCACAAACGTGAAATATTTATTTGTATTTTCTGCGATGCTCAGATTCTAAGTGGATTTGCCATATATGTTCGTAAAAGCAAAATATCACTGATTTACTCTTCGAGAACTGTTTGCGCGTGATGCAATGGCATAATTTTACTGCGTCATTTCTCAGTACGCACTTTTTCAACAAAACGTAGGCGAGCGGAAAAATGCTCTGAAATTTTTCATTTTTTCTAACAATCTGAGACGCGTATCTGTACATCCTTAAGGCGATTCGACAAAGCCTTTGCGCACTTTTATAATTCCGCGAGTACGGAAATTATAACAAAGGAACATCCATTCCAATGTAAGCTTTAACTTTGCAATTTGAGCCTCTTGAAAACTCCTGATTTTCCGCACTTTAACAATCCGGATTTAACTTTGCGAAACTTTCCATCGTTGTTTCGCCGTGAAAATTTCCATTTGTTCGCGGTTCGCCAATCTGCAAAGCGTTAATGTCCAAGATCATGGAAATGTTATGCGGCGCCGCTTTTCAAATCAGATTTTACATTGCAATTAGCCGGGAAAATCGTTCAATTTGCAGCGGCGGAAAATCTTGCGGAGGCGGGTATACTAGACACACGTACGCGAGTTAGAAGGAAGTGATAATTTCCGAAATTTCGAAATATCGATTAGACCTGATAATCTTGACGATTAAATAGTTAAATTACGTGAACGAGCGTCAAAATGAGAGCCTCGGGCAGACTCTCTCGTACTTCTCGTGTAGCTCGAGCGGCGCCAAGTGACTCGCGAACTTAAACTTAATTACTGGCGGATCGCTAATACCTTCGACTCTAATGGAGTTAGTCTCGAATTTCGAAAACGTGATTTCCGTGCAATTTTTACTTGCTATTACAAACGCTTGTCATTATTACTAAAATTATTATTGTGTTTTTTTTTTTCATAAAGTTTGAATGTAAAGTTAAGTCTAAAAGTTTCATCTATTTTCTTATTACGAATATAATACGTTAGCATATATCTAAGGAAGAAAATTGCTTGTGAAACCCTTGACTACCACTCGGGCTCGATTATCATCCTCCCTGGAAATAAATGCGTCTTTGCCTTTATTACTAATCTTGCTTTTCATAAACAGTGTTCCATAATAACTAATCATGCAGTAGATAGACATACTTTCTGTCCAAAAATTTTCCAGCATTATTCAAAATTCAACTTATTTATTTAATTTTTTGCTCGCATAATAAGCGACGCAGACAAATACTCAGAGGGAACTTTTTCACTTTTGCAAACTTTTTAAAATTGAGTCTTACCTCGACATTGTGTTGCCCAGTGTACATGTGCTTAGGGCTCTTAGTGGCGCCCAATTTGAAAAGTATTGAAATAATCTCATGTTTAGATTCCACCACAATATTAAAACATTAATAGCTTATATTATTGTATGTATAATAATTAATTATAAGTTTCAGTTCAATTATGAGGATCGCTTACAATTATTCAACGCCGCACATTATTCTTTCATATACGTCAATCTCGTGCGGTGCAGAATCACGTGAATTGGAGACTTACGGAGTCAACTTGAGAGGGTAAAAGGTCAAAAGCACGGGTCGTTGATATCCGCAGGGTTGTTAACCCAACTCATTCTGCAAAAATCTATTTTTAGAGAGGAAAGCGAATTATCGCGAAAAACGGGAACTCACCAAAATCCGTCGAATAAAACGACTATCAGCGCTTGCGATCAGTTCGAATCCGATGGTTAGCATCCAATACCGTTGTAATAGGAAAGAATTAACGATTATCCATCACGGCGATTCGCTGAGAAGCGAAACGTCGATAAGTTGGAGCAGGAAATTTGATACGTCATAGAAAATCAATTCCCCGCCCCGCGCTCTTCCAGGCGGAAAAGCTCCGCGGAACTCGGTATAATTGTCACGATTCTTCGCAGAAAATTTGAATTTCAATATTTCGCCTCAAACGGATTCGAGCTTAACAACCCCTATATATACGCGCGCATACACATATATATCTGTACGTATATATATAATACATTCACGCGACTGTCAGGCATTTTAATTTGAATTCCAAATTGAATTTAAATTCGTAATTATAAAAAGGACAGAATTATACGAATGAAATTTCAATTTTTAATTCCGCTAAAAGAATTTCAAATTAATGCTTAATTTCCAATCGCGCGCGCAGTGATCGAATCAACCGAAATCTGCGCGCGGACGCACGCGGCGGCGACCGGGCGCGCGTCAGCTCAGCCGCGCAAACCTCGGCGGATTTGCAATGACACGTCAAAAATTCGGAAAATGCGCGCGGGCTCAAAACAACAATATTCGCGGGGCGCGTTACGAGAATTTTCATTTATCCGCGCGCGCGCGCGCGCGGCTCTTCTCGATTGAAAAAAGAAAAAAAAAAGCGAAAGGAGCGGGGAGGCCGCGAAATTACAGTCGAACGAATATTACGCGCGGGGGAGGGGGGGGGGGCGGGCGACGCGGCTTTTCAACTTTCCTAATTGAAAAATGTTTTTTCCCGGGGCAAACGGCCCAATTAAAAAAGCTTCAGCCAAAGTCCAAATAGTCCAGTTTAATTACAAAAAGAGGTTAAGGGGGTTGGGGGGGGGGTGGAAAGGAGCGGGAGAGTAAGGGGGGGGGTGGAAGAAAGGAAGAGAGAAGAGTAAAAAAGCGAGGCAGCAGCAGCGGCGACGGCGACGGCGGCGGCGGCAGCAGCAGCCGAAGGGGGAAAAGAAAATGCGAAATAACTCTCCGGGGGCCCCTCGAGAGAATTAAATACTTGGCGCAAAAAAAAAAGGGAAGGCCTCTGCCGCGCAGTGTCTGCGAAAGGTCATATTTCGTTGCGTCGCGCGTCTTTCTCCCCTCCGTGCGCGCGTTTTAAAAGCGGCCGGGCGGCAAGGAGACTCGGAAAGAGAGAGAGAGAGAGAGAAGAAGACAGAGACAGAATTGCTGCGGCTGTCGGCTGAAAAACCGAGGGGTGGAAGGCGCGGGTAATTTTGTCGGCTGGGCCTCCTCGGATGCTTCCTCTATCTCTCTCTCTCTTGCTCGCGCACTTCCGTTGGCGAAAGAGCAGTAAAGAGAGCGAGAGGTAGAGGGGGCGGCAGACAGGCTTCAAGGGGGAGGGGGGGGGACTGCTTATTGATTTTCGAATTGGTTCAAAATTTCCATAATGGCGCCGCCACTGCCGCGCGCACTTTTTCTCCGCTCGCGCTCTCCCAGTGGCGCCCCGAGCGCCGCGCAACCCCCTTCGAAGACCTGCCTATATATACGTATATACCGAGTGTATAGACGTACGTATAAATGTGTACGGCTGCTATCGGGAGGGAAAGGCGCGGAGTGATCGGAGAGAGAGAGAGAGAGAGAATGTTCGGAAGTTGGCAAAGTTCAGAGTAGTCTGCGCGCTGGACGAAATCCCCAGGTATCCTCTCCCTTTTCTATCGCTCTCTGGCTTTCTCTCTCTCTCTCTCACCCTTGCACGGAATACACTATACGGACGTACACGGCTATATACGCGCGCAGGAGTTTCTGATGAAATGTACACAATGTGGGCTTCGCAGCCCTGCGTAAATGGCAAATTACACGGGCATCAATGGGATCATTGTATTATATTTTCTGACTCGCTCGTATATACGTTCTGAGAAATTGTACCTATTATTTGGTGTATAAGCAATGGGAGAAGCGATGTTATAGAAATATTGCTGTTTGCGCCTCGAGAAAAATTGCCTACACAGGCGACGACTCCAACAATTATTTCGAAAATTGATTCCACGAATATATGTTTGCCGAATACTCGAGAGTTCGGAAATTCGTCGTATAAATACGTATTGATCTTACGTCGCAGCTTTTCGCAAACTATTATATATGATACTATAATTTAGCATTAACACACAGAGACTTTTTTTATACGTATTCGCCAAACTTCGGTTAATTCCACCACCTTAACATTTTATCCGTAGTAAAGGAACGCGTCTGCGTTTCACGGATTTTAATGCACATCCAGATTCTACGTATAATGCTTAATATCGTGTGTTTTATTGCTCTATCGGAGAATTGCATTTTTTATTCCCTTTCGAGCGTCATTCCAACATTTTCTCAGGCGTGCAACTGTGCAGCTACTTTCTGCTTTTTCCTTACGCTTTATGTTTCAGAGAAGAAATTTTAAATAAAATTTACGCAATTCCATATAAAATCCCCTTTTATTTCTTGTACACCTTTTGCTCTTGTTGAATTAATTCAGATGAAATTTCCATTTCTAGACTCGTGAAGGATTATTCAAAATGCACACGTATACCAGAAATGGATATTTGTTACTGAGAAAATGTTGGCAGTGAGAGATCGATACTTGTTGTGTTATTCTTTATTAGCAAAGCTGTAACTCACTTTACGAAATGACGCCAGACTGAATTGGATCTGAAACATAAGAAAATTCCTTATTAATAATCGATCATGCGATGTATATGTATAAAAATTGATTTTGCAATGCTGTTCGAAAAATTATAATTCAATTTTCTTTGATCGCAAAAACGTTTTTATTGCTTGCAGTTAACGGGAGTACGTGTAAGAGGCATAAAATTATACTATTCCGATCAATATCTACTAATAAAAATGGGTTTATTTCTTTTTCTCGAATCACTTCATTTATAATCACTGTAGTTAAATAACAACTGCAAAGTTTCAAGTGTACTTTTCTTGAAATGAAGTTTTAAAGCTAAAAACGGATTATCGTTGTACGCTACGCTGATAAGGTTCACAACCTCTAGCTCGCGAATTCTCCTTCTATAAATGCATTAGCAGGGCCTGGATTATTTATTAAAAAAAAGAATAGTTAACATTTAGTTGAAAAAAAATTGCGGCCAATTTACTGATATTTAATTTTCTTAAAACAAGATTTTGCTATTTGTATACTGAATGTGCTGATTTGGCTTTTGAAACAATTTCTGCATTTATTTATGTGTATTTTATATATCTGTAAATATTTGGAATGTATATTCGAAAATTTATTTGACGAATAAATCAAATTCCACGAATTAAATGAAATTAAATTTTATCAGATGTGTCATGTTATTTCTTCACGTTGAAGATATTAACAAATTAAAGCGTTTGCTCATCAGCTTCGTCAAAGTCTTGTAACAATCCTCTTTGTCATATTTTCACAACTAAAAATTTTAATCGGTTCACATAGATTTCATTTTTTTTTTGTTTGCGATTTTGTAATTAAAAAATGTAATTATTATTATTAAAATTTACAGTGTATAAACGTCCTGTAAAAACTTCAAAGGTGTCGAAATTCATTTAAATATTTCAATTAAAAAATGTCTGTACCGCTCCTAGTCTCGCTGAGAGAGCAAATATTCTGGTTAAAACAAAAAATTCAAGCAAAACTTTATTATTGTCTGTTGTCACCCAGGTACAGCTGGATGGATAATAAAATCGTTAAAATCGAAATTTTACCAAGTTTCAAAATGCTCTAACAAAATTGAATATTACACTACTCTACGGAGTAAACAAATGAAACGCAAGTAGCGATGGTACTAACTACTGCAACAAAATACCATTTTTGTTGAGCCCACGAATAATAAAATCAAGCAATAAAGCGGCTTAGGAACAAAACGAGACCAGTATGACTTTTCTTAGTGCATGTATATATATTCGCCTACGAACTAGTACGTGAGCCGGCTTTGTATACTTTTTGCCTTCTCTCAAGTGAGGTATTACGGATTTACTGCTACAACGTTGAGTGCAAGAGACTGACTGAACCTGGACTTTATTTATATACACGGTCTAGCCTATTATATGCGTCCTGCGCGCATACGAAGACGCAGTGGCTCGACTCTTCATGACTGAAAAACTATTGCGAATAGTTCTGGTACTTTACAATCGTCGTGTGTCTCGAGTGAATATAGACACTCAATTTCTTTGGTTCTTAAATGTTGATTTAAGCATACGCATTGATACAGTATCTATTGTTAATTATTGCCTCGATAAATCGTAAAATTTATGGTTATGGGGGGTCGTGAAATTTACTACACCATCTAACATGTCAATCCATTGGTAATTAGCTTTATTCAAACTCGTTGTAGTTTTCATATGTAAAATTTACTGATTTAAAATTTAATAAAATATATTCCTACACTGTGTTAGCTTTTTAAATATTTGTAATTATTACTGATAGCATTTTAAATATGATATTGGATAGTATTATAATTACATTAACCAATTATTGGTCATGCAAGTAAGTCTGTGCATAACTTAAAAGACAAAATAAATTATTGAAATTACATCAGGTATGTTCCATACAATTATAAATAGTAATTTCCTGCATTATGTGTCGTAGAGATGACTTAACAAATGTTTAAGTCATGTACTCAAATATTAATATAACTTTATTATTTAATAAGTAAAATTAAAATTGATCGTTTTTTATACCATAATCGTCAGTTCGTGCAATGAAATAAATTTATAAAGGAATGTATTTTTTTCTTGAATGAGAAATAAAATCATATAGTATATACATCAGATTTTATGGATATTGATAGATTACTTTCACAGATACCACCGATAATATTAAAACGTAATGTTAAAAATGTAAAACGATTTCAAAGACATATCCTATAGCAATATTATTCTTAATTTTATTCAACAAATATAAATCTTTATATCAGATTACAAAAAATTAAAAAGTATACAATGGACACGCAATAATCTCTTCTGAATAGAAGTGCTCTTGGGATGATTTAATCGATGAAACGCAGTATTTAAAAGTAGCTAAGTTCCAAAATCAATACACGATAATTTGTTTCGGAAATTGAAATCTCTTTCGGCGCACGTCAACTATTCGATAAAGTAAGCTTCAGCTTCAGATCGCAGTTCGAAATTATTCAAAAAATATAATTTCTTATAAAACTGAAATTTTTAATAAATTTCCGAAAATCGTGAAAACAAATGGGACGAAACATTACCGTAATTATTTAAAAACTTTATTTCTCGAAAAATGAATTTTCATGGCTATTTCGTGCGGGCACAAAGGAAAATGTTTTATAATAAATTCGCTTAACGCAAACTCGAATAACTCGATAATGCGCATTTCATGGAATTTCCTCGACGCGAAGTTAAATAAAAGCGAATGAAATTCCATCGACGAGTGCCAGGGCCTTAAAATGTATCAAGGAAAAATAAAGACTGTAATTCACGGGATTCGTAATTACGCACTGTGCAGCCGCGGTACAGATATATATCTACAATTTCGAAACATCCCAAGCGCGATGCAGACGCGCGGCAGCGTCACTATATACACTACCCGCGAATTACCGTGGCTATTAAATGGCTTTATAAAGTTTTCATGCGTGGCGCACGAGCTGCTCGCAAAAAATTTTTTTCCGAAAAACGAACGCTTAGAGTTTATCGGATTTACCGACCTTACCTTCGAGCTCGCGAGGAAACGTCCGAGGTTATTGAATTGGACTATTATTATTATATATTTTTTTTTTTCGACTTCATATATACGCGTCGATGCAATTCGTTTCGAACGGATTTTCTCTGAATATTTAATCGACGGCTGGACGCATTTTCTGTCGGTACTTTCTTTACTTTGCTATTCAGCGCGGGCTGATAAAATCGTAAAATTTTCCGTCTATCGCAGTCCATCGATATACACTGCGCGTATCCCGTTGCTTTGCGCTGCTGCTGTACGAATGAAATAAAGATTAAATGCTGCCGTTGCAGCGCTGCACAGCTCGGAAATGTCATGTCACCCGGACTTTCGCGAAATTCTTATTGATTGTAAATTTTGTAGTGGGCATCGACGCTTTGTCGGGCGATGGCCCATAGCGTTAAGTAGATAAAGACGGTTTTGGTCGGGCATAAGAGTGGGCCTTGAGATCTCGACTCTGCGCGCGTATCGTGGAAAGTGCGAGAAGAATCGTGGAGTGAGTAATTAGTTGAGTAATAAAAAATTTTTTTTTCTTTTATTACGAAATTAAGGAAAAAATTTAGCGTGATTGAAAATGGAAAGGCTAACATCCTGGTGGAAATCCATTTCATTTAAAAGCTAGTAAAACCCTTGTGTCGCTAGAAATGGGCAAAAAATGGGACCATTTTTCGCCTTGTGATGAAACACTTTTTCGAACCTTTCGAAGTCATGTTTTTAGAATGAAAATGGATGAAAATATTATTATTATGCCATATCACGAGGTATTTTCAAGCTTGCAAACATAGATTATACTGAATAAAGTAGCCCTATAAAAAGTGGTTAGTAAATGCATGGCTATGAAAACTATATTTAACACGGAACCGATCGAACAATTGAAAAATTAAGTAAATCATAAATATCTTAATAATCGACGTATTTACAGCTTTAAACGTTTGTTTATTCCATACATTGTATCGAAACTGACTGAAATACGTACACCTCCCTGTACTTACCGTACAATATAAGCAGTAAAATTAGTGTAATGATTTGGAGGTTATGAGTAATCCATGAAATCCAACAAAAGTATTTCTCATAGCCATTTTCTAGTTTACAGGCCATTATAGATATTTCGATTTCTACCAGGGTGTACGCGTTAACGATTCATCGAAAGTAAGAAAAATATATTTCCAACAATTTTTCACTCTCCGATCGAATAATCGAATTCGAAAATTGTACAACGCGACTTCTACCCTTTTTTTCACTTTACAAGTATATAACCAATAAAGTCTAGCGACGCAACTCCATCCCAAAAATACATCGCCGCGCTTAGCATTATGCAGATATACACTCGATCGCAGCGCACTCCATCCGATTCGCGAATTTTTCACGCACCTATATATGCCAGGCATCGCGTGCGCTCTCGGATTTCGCGCTTCAGCAGCCGCGCACGCTTCGATCCAATAAATTAGCGAATACGCGTTACATTCGAACGAGCTGCGCAGCGCCAAAAAAAAAAAATAATCGGCTGCAAAACTAGCGTCGCGAAACGGCAAAAAACAAAACAAAAAAATCCAGCGACAGGGGGTCGCGCGCGCAGACGTCCGCGCGGGGGCTTACCCGTACGTTTGATAATTCGCGCGCGGCTTGCCTTTTTCATTCCGCGGTTAACTCGGGCACGGTAATTAACTTGACAATCGCCGTGGGCTTCGTTACTTTGCAAATTACGAAATTTCGCGGCGCAGCGATGGCTCGGCGCGGGTGTCGCGCGCGCCGGGGCAAATCCGCGCTCGCGCGCGCTCCACACACCTCGAAAAATCGCGCGAGCGGAACGCGCGCAAGTAATTACGCGAAAAACATCAGCGCGCGCGCGCTAGGCTTTTGTGCTTTGCTTTGTTTGCTTTTGTTGCTCTGCCGCCGCGCGCAGTCGTTTTTTTATTCGCCCCCCCCCCTTTCCTACCCGGGGCAGAGAAAAAGAGAGCGCGTTTTTTCGGTTACGCGTTTCGAAACTGCGAAATGCTTCGCGGCCGCGGCTCTTTTATTTTGGGGGGGGGGGGGGAGGCGAAAGCCGCAGCTCGTTCTGTAAATTAGTTGTTTAACAAAGAGATACGCGCGCGCGCGCGGCGCAAAGTTTTTCCCGGCGCTGGTGCGCGCGCTGCTTTTATTAAGGGCCCTCTCGCGAAAAATTGAGTCGCCGTTACGCGCGGCTAATGCATCCAACGGCTCTCGCTTAACTCGCATGAATTTTTGAAGGATCCGGAATTTATAACGCGCTCGCGATGAAAGAATAACGCTGCAGCGCCTGTAGTTCTGTGTTGGAGAAAAAATTACTGTACCGTGTGCGCTGATTAAATTTTCCATAGAAATGTTCGGTGAACGTTACTGTCAATATGGTCTCGTAATTTCATAATTTCGCGCGTTCGAACGGTTCGAACGAGCTGCACGATTCCACTTAAAATTTTCTTGTAACTTCGTATGTGTGTGTGTGTGTGTGTGTGTGCCGCAGTGCACCCCGAAGACTTGGATTCGTCGATTTCCCCGTGGAACAGCATTTTTTTTTTTTTTTCATTCCGGCTTATTTTCCCAGATTAATTATGTAATGGCTTCATTCCAACGAGAGACGCGTAAATAATATAATGAGCGTTGCGGGCTCTAAAATGTTAATAATCTCCACATAAGTGAACCAACAAAAATTCCCTCCGAAAATTCCTTCTTGCCCCATTTCTCGCAATATAGTGTTGCCGAAAAACGTCAATAAAAATTTCCTCATTATCACAACGAAATCTATAACTATTATATATTATTGGCTTTTAGAATCCATTGTTCCGCCGTTTATTCGAAAGCGAGATACATATCACACATCGGACTGTAAAATTTATAGACGCGCGCGTCATCTCTGTACGTCGAAGCGGGTTATTTCTGCAAAAGCATCTTGGCGTCCGCGAAAGACAATAGCCGCGCGCGCGCGCGTCGGTACGAGTCGAATCCGACAAAGAAAATAAGGATAAGGATTGCGTCGATGCGCTTCGGTGAAGCCCGCGCGTGGGGTATATATATATACAGAGAAGAGAAGGGCGCAGAGAACGCATGTTTGCTTTAATGAAATAAACGAGGTTATGCGCCATAACTCGGGCTTGTATAGCGCGTTCGCTTAACTCTCGTGAAATATGCCTTATAAGAAATTTTATCGGGACGAGGGGTGGGGTGGGATGAGGGCGGTATATACGGACTTTTTTAATGCGATATATAAAGTAAAAAAGTTTTTTTTTTAAGACCGAAAAAGATAAAAAAGTGCTTTATATTTCGCATAAAAAAGTCCAAATCTTATCAAGCCTTTACGAGGCATTTTTCACGCATAGGCGAATTCAGGTCTATAAAAATTCTAACAAAACAGCTTTATTGCCGCGAAGAATGTCCCGCGGGGGGGCTTTTACAACGCACGAAGGGTATATATATCGAGCGTACGCGCCGCGCAGCTCTCTCTCTCTCTCTATCTATCTATCCTCTCGCAACAGCATGATAAGTCATGATTTCCATCGATCTTCCCCGCGCGGAGATACAGGCGTACACGTATTATACGTATACCAGTCGCACGAATTGGAAGCTTTCCGAACAATTTCATGTAAGAGTGCACCTACGACCCACAGTACTGACCTAATTATGGCAGACTCTATAGTAGTACTGACAGCCAGTACTTATTCACTATTGAACCAGTATATCGAAATTATAAGAACGGCCCAATACTATAGTAATTTACTGGCAATAATTACTGGAGATCAGTATACTGTGCCGTTAATGCAGAATAAGGAAAATGAAGTGCATACAAAATTGTGTGTATTGTATATATATATAAAAGAAATCGATATTTATACAGGTGTATATCATAATAATATATGAATAATTTTTATTTTACTTATTTACTATTTATTATATTATTATTATATTTATTGTATTATATACAAAAAAATCTTATTTTCTGTTCAATACTGAGCCAGTACTTTCGCGCAGGTATGATTAATACGAACATTTGTGCTCCGTCTATACTCTCACTAAATATTTATTGGGCCAGTACATTTATCTTATCGAATCCGTACCGGAACATTAGTCTGCGAGTACTGGCAGCCCTGTACTGACCAACAGTACAGGGCCAGCATTGGACCGTATACTGTCAGTGTTGGCAATTCTTGCAATAGGGAAATATGGGAAATTTATCCAGAAGAACGCGGCCAAAACGCATCAGGACGAGGAGATAGCCGCGAGAGCGCAGCGAGACACGGGAGATATGGGTCAGCTCTCGTTGCAAGCTTGCAGCAGCCGCGGCGAAACGCATGTATATAATAGAGAGGGAAAGCGCAGCGGCGGCGGCGGCGGCGGCGCGAAATGGACGTCGACTCCGGGGGGAGAGGGGTGGGGGGGGGGAGGGCACACTCTATATACCTATATACGCGCGAACAGCTGAGCGCGTGTCGGATTCAGTACCACAGCTACCCCCTTCCGCTGGACGGCGGAGCGACGAGAAATCCCTTCAGTGCCGCGCGCACTTTCTCTTTCGCTCAGCGCGCTCTCGCTCGCTCGCTCGCTCTCTCGTCCTTCGCCTGACTTTTTCGCCTTCTCTCTCGCTCGCTCTTTTCCTCTCACTACTCCCGAAGTGCTCCCGACGCCGCGACGAGACCTGTATAGCTATGTAGGAGAGGCCGTGAAAGCGAAACGTACATCAGCCAGTGAAAGCAGAGGATCAATGTCAAGGGCTCGCGATGACTCATATAATGCGCGCGAGAGGAACTCGCGCGGAGCAGCGGCGCTGCTGAATGACTCGTGTGTGCAATGTGCATATATACGTATATATGTACGGGTGTACTAAAAGAGAGAAGGATTCAAACTTATTGCTGGAAGCGGAAACTGGAGCAATGTTGTACGCGAAGACTTTGGATTGTCGGTGCGGAGGAGTTGAATTATACATACGTGCGTCTATCATGGTCTGGGAAAAATTGATGGAAACTGAAAAATCGAAGGGATGAGACGATTCGAGTTTCGTTGGAAAATGGTTGCGTTGGCTCAACTAAATATGACTAATGCATGTTTTCGTTTCGTTTGCATCTCTGAATTCTATTTTTATGTATTCGTTTCTTTTTTTGCGCAAACACTTCGACTTCCTTTTGATCACCCAATTGTTCAATTAACATAAATTATGCACTGCTACATGGAGAGCGTAAAATCTTAGTCTTGACTTTCATTCGAAATATAAGTCAGCAGCCTTGCGTAATCCCAATGAAACATGAGATTGCATGAAAAACCATCACTTTTTTTAACGACAATACCGCCTCATTGAGCTTGTAACACCATCTCTCTATAGCGATTTCGAAAAGCTCGCAAAAACCACGTAAACCAGAAAAACAATATTCAGCCTAAAAAAAAAAAATAAACGAACAATAAAAGTAATGGGTTAATTTCGAGTGCCTCGCGCATTGTCACGCCCGACTGGTCCCCTAACTCTCTCGATTCTCCGGACGATTTCGACATTTCGCTCCGCGGCCGTGCAGTGCTCTACAGTTTCAAAATGTCTCGAAAAAAAAATGCAACTCGCGAAACGGACAGTGGAGGAGTATATATAGAAGGGGGAGCGGTCCAAGAGAGAGAGAGAGAGCAAGAAACGCGCGATCGGCTGCGCAGCGCTGCAACTAAAGGACATATTTTTCATCGCTCCGCCGTCGTATAGCCGGCGAGCTCTCCTTTCTCGATCGATGCATTTTTATTAGCCCATAGAGAGCGCGAGACAATTTCGAGTAAAAATAAATTCCGGAATACGGCGTTCGATATATATACACCCAGCAACAACAAGAGCAACAACGGCAACAAGAAGACCGGGCAAGAAAAAAAGGAGCGTAAGTATCATTACATAAAACAAAGCCGTTATGGCATTGCTCGTAAAAAGACTTTTTATTACGGCTCTTTGAAACTTTTAGATTAGTCCTTAAGAAAGCCCCGCGCGGCTGTGCCAATCTTTAATAATGCAGAAAATCCATAAAATATATCGCGAAATATTTTCGGATGCGCAAGCGCTATACCACTGCAGTGCGCCGCTGCTGGTCTATCGAGGCCATTTTGCCTGTTTAACGTTCAATAATGGCGAATATGGACGGTTCCGGCTTATTAGTTACGATAAAAAGGCTGTATAAGTCTCGTGCCCGCGACTTCGGCTTCAGTTGTATTTTAACCGGTATTATAGAGCATAAATTGTTTTTCAAGAATATATACGTGTGTGATGGTTGAATGGGACCTGATAAGAAAATTACATTTTATATACACACACACACACACACATACACACACACACACATACATATATATATATTACTCAGCTCCGAACTTATGTATCGAACGAGGCTGCGACTTATTTGCTTTGAAAAATTTAACGGACAGAATAAAAAGTAGAGCAAAACGCTAAGAAAACACGGAACTTTACACCACCGAGATCCTCGCCGAGATCTGTAAAGCAAAGAAGCAAGTTTTCTCTTGAAAGAATGTAAATAGAGACACTGCGCTACTACTAGGAAGAGAGTTCCAGGATCGAATTATCCCGCTGAGTGTGGAATAAAAACCGTAATTTGTCGCAGCGGCACTTTCGTGGAGAGTCGAAAAAAGGGAGTAATTAAGCTCTCTCTGTAACTAAGTCGAAATCGCATCGCCGGAGACGTATAACTGTTTGAATAATTTTGAAGAAGACTATACAGTGAGATATTTCGTAATCGTGTACTTGAAGTCTGTATACAGTGACATATTTTGTAATCGTGAGCCGAAGAAATTCTAATCTATATTAGATAAAAAAAACATAAGCAAACGGAAACCGTATATAAGTCAACATTGTAAAAGAATTGTCGAAACGAAACGACCTGGATAAGCAGGCTATCGTTGCCCAACTAATAAAATCTCTTTTTAACAGAGAGTCGAATTTCAGTTTGACGCAATTTTTAGAAGAGATGAACGAGAAAATTATTTTCTTAACTGCTACATTAAATGATGTATCATTTCCTGCATAAGAACTGTTGCAATTAGCTAACGATATCATATGTATCGGTATAAAGACATAATATAAAAAATTAAGTACTTGACCTACTATATTCCTAGTATTTGCAAGTGCAACACGAAACAAAAATATCCTACTATCCGAAATTCATGAGATTATAAGTTTAACAAAATCATGAATATATTACGATAAAAGTTCTTTAGCAAACCGTCGACTAATTTGAAAACTTTGAAATTAACTGAAAAAGGCGCTTAAAGCAAAAGCTGCGTGAATTTATAAAAAAAAAAAGTTTTAAAAATTTGTAAATTAGTTTCTCAGCGCGTCCGAGTGAATAAAAACGTGACGCTATACTTTTTTTTAAAAAAAAACTAGAATATTATTATATATTGTAAACTACACTGCCATTATAGAATTAAGTACAGACGTAAACAATTGTACCTATACAAATCTATGTTTTCGCAATAATTGTTAGTTAAGCACTCTTGGTCGACAAATAAACACACGGCACGCACGTGGGCAAAGAACTGCCTTAAACAATATCGAGCGGAGACGCGAGGAGATGGGGGAAAAGGTAGGCAGGCTACCGCGTCACGACAGAATGACGTATTGGCGTTCGTGGCATTCCTCCTTTTTACGAATTCCTATACACTCGCGACAGAGCGAAGCGGCAGAGAATCAAGCCGCGGCTTACCTATGCCCTGCAGACAGCGACAGAGAGAGAGAGAGAAAGAGAGAGAGATGCAGAGATACAACGAGAGAAACAGACGGAGAAAAAAGAGCCACTCGACCGCAGCCGCGGCGACGCACAGTCAAATGTAAGAGTCGCTATATGTATAGCGAGGAAAGAATTAGGCATAAAGTACGTCCAGCTGGACGAGCGGCGTATATATACACACACAGGGGTAAAAAGGAAAAAAGCGCGCATACATGCATATAAAATAAAAAAGACTCGAGTATGTGTACGCGCGTGTGTGTGTGTGTGGAGCGACGACGAGTGGGGGGGGGGGGGAAGAGCGAGTTAGATTTAAAATAAGAGAAAAATTTCCGAGTGCGTCTGTAGGAGTGCGCGGATCGACGCTTTGTCCGCGTATATACAGGGGAGAAAAGAGAGAGAAAGAGTAGAGAGAGAGAGAGAGAGAGATAGAGCTCCAGATGGAATTCGAGCGGCTGGTATCGAGTTGCCATTTAACAAATTTAAAAGGCAGACGACAACCACTAGTAAATCCGACGTGACCGAGCTTAACGAATCTACAGTCGATTTCGCGATTCGGCCTCTCCTCCCCCTCGACTCGCTGCCACTGTAGTGTCTGTGCGTGTACATCGAGAGAGAGAGAGAGAGAGAGCCTCGACGCCTCCTCCTCTCCCCCCCTCCTTTCCTTTTTTCGCGTTCCTTCCTCCTCCGAATTTCCTGTTTTCCTTTTTCGGCGCCGCCGCCGCCGCCGCCGACGACGACGACGACGCGTCCGGGGGGCGGACAAAAAGTTCAATTGATTTTGTCGGGAGATTCGCGCGCGCGCGCGAGGCTCGTGTGCTTTTTTTCCGACTGCGGAAATATGAAATTTCGATTTCGTCGATGAAATTCTCGTCAATTTCTTTCCTGCCGCCCCCCCCCCCCCGCTCCAGCCCCGCAGTCGAATCTCTCTCGCAGCTCTCCTCTCCCCCCCCCCTCCTCCCTACCCTCCTCGCAAGTTTCCGCACTTTTTTTTTAACTATATAAAAATTTGAAATATTGAAATTTAGTGCGCACAGCACAGCCACACACGCGGACGCGGACGCGCAGAGCGAGATCCAGCTTACCGCAAAAAATACGCGCGACGAAAGGGATGACGAGGGTGGGGGGGGGGGGAGAGGGAGAAGCGAAAGTTTTATGCCTTTTTGCGATATAATGCCGAGCGCTCGGCGCGGCCCCGCGAGCTTTGATGTCGAGGATTTATGGAAAAATTTTTCCCCGTGCACACACACACACACACACCAGTGTAAATCAAAAATTGCCACGGCGGGAACTACATTTTTTTCCTACCAAAGTTGTACATCTAGGCATATCCATATATGTATATATTTCGCGCCACCCGCAAATGATGCGACTTTGCCTTTTGGGGCTGGCTGAGTTTTCAACTGAATATTCTTTTTGTTTTTGCGTTTGACAGTGTTTAGAACAAAAGTTTGCGAACGGAGAGGCAAGTCGCGTACTGTTGTTCATAGAATTATAAAAATTTATTGGCTTTCATTGCCTTTGCGATGAAAAATTTTCTAAACCGCGTTCTATCGCGCGTAAAATTGTCATCTCTCGTTTCTAAACCAACGGATCTATATACGCATCTAAAATCACAATTATACCTCCTCCCCCAACTGCGCGTTGCATCGAAACCCCAGCATTTTTCGGAGCGCATTATCCGACACGCGCGCGGGACAAAGACGCGCTGGCGCAGATTGCAATGAATTTATTTGAGATTCAGGACAAGGTCCGCGGCGTTACGCGCGCGCGCATTACGTGCGAGCAAGCTCGCATCTGAAAATCGAGACCGCAAGGCTTAGCAAATGGAGGCGGAGAAAAAAGGCCGCGAAGACTCGGTGTATATACGCGGTATAGTATCGCGAAACCGCGAAGCCGGAATAAAGCAAACCACTCCGAAAAAGTAGACTGTCTCAAACAAAGACCCGAACAAAGGACCTTCCTCTCTCCCCCCCCCCCTCCCCTCATCTCACTCACTCTCTCTGCCTCCCCTGCTACATTTTCAATTTCATATCTAAATCAAATCCCGACCGAATAAGTCGTCGCGAGCGAAAAATCGCAAAACCACGGCGGAGAGCCGGCGCAGGTATTAGTACAGCCATTCATCGCGAAAGAAAAAGAGCACGAAAGAGAGTGAGAGAGAGTGAGAGAGGTCGAACAGGGGAAAGAGCAGAAAAATGGGTACAACAGAGACGAGGGGAAGTCGCGAGTGGGATGAAGAGAAAGAGCGAGAGAGAGAGAGAGAGAGAGAGAGAGAGAGGGAACAAAGGAGAGAAAATGGCGAATCCGTCAGGCGCAAGACCGCAAAATGCATCAGGGCGACTCGCGTAATTGAATTATCTCGAGGCCGCGTGCGCGCGCGCGCGCGCGCGGGCTTATACCGCGTACAGTCGAACGGAGAACTCCCCTCTCCCTACCCCCCTCGCCACCACTTCGGCTCTCGCTCTATCGAGCTCGCTCCCACACACACGTGTACACACACACACACACACATGTACACACATATGTATATATAGTATACATACACAGGTGCGGTCTCTCCCGCACCGAATCGGGGCTAAATTATAATTATAATTATCATTTGAATTTATGATTTAAATAAAATATTCCGAGCGCTTTTCCCTCTCTCTCTCTCTCTCTCTCTCTCTCTCTCTCTCTCTCTCCCCTTCGGCGAGACGTGCTCTCCTCGCCATTTTCTCCTGTGCGATCATTCGAGATATCCCTCTATGTGTGCATTTCGCTTATTTATGCATTTTAATAATTGCACGTGCGCGGAGCAGTGCAAGCGCGGCTCTGTCTGGAAAGTTTGTCTCGGGGCTGCAAAAAAGGAGAGCGAGAGAAAAAAAAATTTACACGCGAGAATTGCGCAAGAAAGGGATGAATTTATCATTGGGGGGAATGCGAGGGGCGGGGGGGAGGGAACATTTTTATCGGAGAGGTGGATTATCCGATGAGTAATTTTTCTGAAAATTATTATTACGCGATTCTGGACGAACGCGGAAGCGATTCGGAATCGTTGCGCAAACATGATAATAAGTTATTTTTTATACGAGTGCGCGTACTTTTTGTTATTGTTTCGATGTAAAAATTAATGTTGATAAGTCGAAAGAGCTCGGAATATGGTACACCGTTATCCCGGTTGCCATTAGCAATTGTTGTTGTTTTTTTTTTAAATCAGAGAAAATACCATCTTCATTTGAAACGAGAAGCGCGCGTGCAATGCGCGCTTACAGCGTTTTTGAGTTCGAAAAATATAATCAAGTCCCCATTATCGATTTTTTTTTTTCATTTCGAGTAGAAACACGGACGAAATCTGCATTTACCATTAATTTAGCCCGGGATTTTATAGCCCGAGATTCGAGTTATTTCGAAAGTTAAAAACTCCGCTCGAGCTTATATATGTATATATAGACAATCTGCGGCAATTTGTTGTATACACGCCGCGGCGTATGAGCAATTCCATTATAGTACATCGAAAGAGATTATACGGTTCGCAACTGTTATGTAGCGATGGTCGTTCTATACCAAAGTAATTGAAAGCGTTTCTTCGGGCTTGCAAGAAAGTACTTTATCAAAATTATCTACTCATTACGTGAGCGTAATAGCTTTACCGGCAAATTTATTCGAACGCGGCAAAAACTCCGCTGCTCCCGCTCTCCCCATACTTGCAAACGCGCTTTTTTTCTTTCTTCCATCCAAACGACCTATTCTCGTAAAATACCAAAACTTATACTGGTTTATGTGTGTAAACATTTTATGACATTACGCGCGCGCATAATTCGTCATAAATTAAGAAGGCATATCTCTCTCTCTCTCTTGGGAGAGTCTAGAATCTTTTTCAAAGATTTTATATACGCGCGCTCTCCTCTGCATATAAATATAATAATAATTTTAATTACATATACGCTCATATATCGGTAACTTTTTTCAATTATCATTTTTCCTTTCTCTCATAGCGCCGCCGACACCGCGCGCTCTTTTCCACGTTAATAATTAATTTAATTAAACAACTTTTACAATGCGAACAGATGCACGCAAGTCGGACGGCGCCGCCGCGTGCCTTTACATTTAATTAGTCGCACAATTTATTATTTTCTATTATGCAATCGCTTTCTAATTAATGCGCGACGAGCTCGAAACGAAAAAGTTTCAGAAAAACAGCGAGGGATAGGGACGTCGGGGTGGGGGGGGGGGGGGGGGGAAGAGCGCCGAATAACAAGCTCTAATTTACAAGGACTTTTGCGGAACAATAACTCGCGAAATTTTTTTTCGGCTCTCCGAGTATAGGCCGGAGAGCCGAACCGAATTTTTTTTCCAAATCAATCCTCTCCGCAGCCTTTGTCTCTCTCGCTCGTTCGGCTTCGCCCTCGTCTTTCACACTCTCTCTCTCTCTCGATCCCCTCTGCGCTGGTGCTGCATTGTTTTTGGGCCCTTTCGGTCCTCTCGCTTGGCCTCGACGCGCTCGCTCAGACGAGAAATCCAAAAACGACTCTCCTGGGTCCAATTTAGTACTAAAATCGCTCGCCTCCCTCTCTCTCTCACTCTCCTGCGAAGCAAGGACGGGTGGGAGATTCCTCGGCTACACATCAGCCGGTCCCGACCGCACGAGTATACACGTGGTGTACGTAAGAGATCGAATCGGCGGTTCTCCTTCGAATCGAATAAAAACGAAAGAGAAGAAGGTTCGCCTCCTCTCGCGAATACTTTCTCCGCGTGTCCCCCTCGCGCCCGCGCTCTTTTTCCACGGCCTCGCCGCTGAAATATTCTATTGATTTCTGTAAAATTTATGTACAATTGTCGATTTTTCGCGAATCGGCCAACCGATTTTCGCGCGAAAAATTTCGAATTTTTCAATCTCTCGGACTTTGCCGGGTCTGAAATATTTATTCTCGTAATGCGGGAAGCAACAGATTCGAATTCATTAACTTTTCCACGTACTTTTCGCGTCGATTCACTTATTTCAATAAATAACTAATCCCACCGTCGAAACGACCCATACGTCTCAAGCCCTGAAAGAAGCGAAAATTTTTTTTATCTCGCTTTTTTATTTCCCATTGTTGAAAATAGGCAATTTTTCGAAAACTGATAAAAATCGGCGGTGAACTCCGCGGAGTCTCTCTCTCTCTCTCTCTCTCTCCGGAGCTCAACGCGCTCGCGTTACCGTCTTCCCGTTATCCATACGTGTGTCCACGGCGCACATATGTGCGCGCGCGCGTCCGTCTTTGTCTTTTCCGGCTGCACTTTTTTTTCTCTCTCTCTCTCTCTCTCTTCCTCCCGTGTTTTCGTACACGGCGCACAGCCAGGCCGCTGCACTTACAAACAGCGAGTTCTATTAAGGGAGCCAAGTAAGCGTAAAATGATACTTGTTTATGCCGGTGCGCTCCTGCGCGGCGCTGCGGCACTGCGCGCGCGCGAGGAAGTTTTAAATAAAATTTTTCGAATTATATTCGCGTGTACGTATTATATATATGGCTTCGGAAGAAAAAAGCCGTTTCAGCCGAGCAGCGAGCGCGGCATAACTTTGTAAATCCCCTTTCAAAAGCAAAATCCGCTCTTGTAGAGCCTTTTCTTCGCGGAATTCTCGGCGGCCGCGCGAGCGCGACAAGGAAAAGTATAAGATAAGAATGAGCGGAGAGAGCGAGAGAGAGAGACAAAGTATAGGAAAAGTAAAAATCTCGTCTAGCGCTCGATTAAGGAGGAACTCGCCCGGAGCATATAAAGAAAAGTAAAATTATCGAAAATTCGATCCGCTCTTCCCCCTCACCCTCGTCGCCGTCGTCCTCCTCGTCGTCTTTCTATTCTTCTCGCTTTGCCAATATAATCTATATATTTTTTATCGTAATTATTTTAGATTGGATGGGGGACTTGTTCGCTCTCTTTCTCTCTTCTCGTCTTCTAAGCTCAACCTCTCTCTCTCTCTGACTCCCGCCCCCGCGGTCTCGTTCCCTCTTTTTTTTTCTGGCGGCGGCAACCCCGACCCTCCTCTTCGAAGTGGAGAAAATTGCTTTCGGATTTTTAAGCTCGTAAAAATATGGTTTTAATATGAAGCGAGAGTTCTCCCTTAACTTTTGCCTCGGAAATATTCATGAAAAAAAAAAAAAAAAAAATGTAGCGACCTGGATTCTTTTCCTTTTGCCCGGCGCGCGATTAACGCCTGCATCGCGCGGCTGCTCTTTCGCCTACGCGCTACACTCGCGCGCATATACGCCGAGAGACTCGCGCCGGGGAAAAGCCGTCGGCGAGCGCTAATAAAATTTATTACGCGAAATGGCGCGGCGTTTTTATCTGCTTGAAATCGAATTTTCATTAATTATGCATCGCGATAAAAATGTGATGGGATTTAGCGGAACTTTTATATTAATAACCTTGACGTCCGGTTCCTCCGCGGCTATCCCATCCCCCCCCCCCCCCCGCTCTCCTCCTTAGCTTATTGCGTGTCCCATTCGGATATATATTCCTCCGACACGGCATGTGGAGGATGATTTTTGGAATTTTATTATTTACGCGCAAGCAAAATTATTGCGCGGGATATGATGGCTGTGAATTTTAATCGAGGCCGTAGTGTACTGCGCAGTATGCTGTAGAGATTTTCGTAAAATCGAAAATTTTTTTGGGATTCCATTTTATGGCGCCTATTGGTTGTTCTACGCTGATACGATTTTTTTACGTCACGCGTCATTCCGTGTGAGAAAATTTTAACTTTAGAATTAACTGTACATCAGTGTTCCAATTGAATTGTATCTTGTATTTATCAGTTTATTAATATCAATTTGAGAATTAACTATATTTTTATTGCTAATCTAAGAATCTCTCCATTATTGCGCATTACAGTAATTCTTGCAAATTTTACAATAATTTTCATTAAACTATTTGTGTATACATCCGCTTCTCTTTTCTCTCCCTCCTTTTGTCCGTTCCGAGCGAAAGGCGCGAGATTCATTTTCCTTTTGTTAAATAAACAAACTGAAAGGAAAAAGTTGGGATTCTGAAATGTTTCGTAACGGAGGGCGAAGTTCGAGGGGGGAGAGAGAAAAAAAAAAGAAATTGGGAAAAAGAGAAAAGCAAAACGTACGTAAAGTCTAAACGAGAAAACTTTTTATCAACTTCTATTTAAAGTTTGAGAAAAATTTCAGTCATAAAGAAATAAAAGTAAAAAATTCACGAGAAATTTCCGGCAAAAAAAGTGTTGTACATTTTATCAAGTTTGAGAATTTGAAAAAGCCGTGGCGGGGGTTCGGCCATTTTTTTTCCGGCCTCTCAACTTTTTTTTTTTTTTTTTTGCGCCAGGCATTTTTAAGCGGGGAATGCCAAGAGCCGGAGAACTATGTAATCTAGATGAATATTCGGCATTTTTGACGTGGAGCCTCGCGTGGAGCAGAAACTGTTTTAAAAAATTGGAGAGGCGCATACCGTCGCAGCGCGTTGGCCTACTACCGGCCGCGCGAAAAAATTTTCTAGCCGAGCTCTCCGGGCGCCCGATTCTCGATCGGAGATCGCGCTCAAGAACTATCGCGGCCGTCGCGCTCGAAGCTCAAATTTCTCGCATTTCCGAACGAGCCGGCCGACTGCCGCCGTGATTCGGATTTTCGAAATAATTTCGACCGCTGATGTATGACTTCCTCCGCGACGTGGGGCAGCGGAAAGAATTTTCGGGAATCGATATAACAAAGCTGTATAGGAGCCCGCGCTTAATCGCGAACTTTTCGAACGCGCGAGGCGCTCTCCTCCGCCGCGGCAATCCTTTACGTTTGATTTCACGCTCGAGGGCAGGCGAGGAATGGTCTCCGTTTCATTTAACACAGAGAAAGACTCGGGAGGGGCTCTCGCGCGCTGTAAATACAAATATTCTTCATTTTTCAGAGGCAGCCACATGAAGTTCCCCGAAGAGTCGAGCCAATGCGGGAGAGGAAAAATGCGAGACTCGACGGCGAAAAACTTGACGCGGGCGGCGGTGGCGGGGGGGGGGGGGGTGGAAATGAGAAGCGGGAGAAAGAGAGAAAAGGGGGAGAGAAAGAGAGATTACTATTGCGGATGGCCGGGTAGGCGGAGAGGGGAGGGGGAGAAAGGAGAGAGCGAGGGGATGGAAAAAAAAATGAAAAATGGTACGAGACGGAGGATGAGAAGAGAGAGAGAGGGTGTGGAGCCGGCTAAAGAGAAAAGAGACGCAGCGAGAGGGTTAACGAGATGTGAAAGACAATTTTTATATTCAGTAGTCTGCTCTCCTTCTCATCTCGCCGCGTCTCCAATTACAAATGCAATTTTCGGAAACCATCGGAGATTCAAATGTGAATTTCGCTTTTTTTCTCGCCCCGTTTGGCGCATCAATTTTTTTCGCCGGCAAACGAACAGTTTTCGTTGACGCGCCCTGTTGTTTTATCATTTGCGCGAGGCGAGGAGCTGCCGCCCTCGGAAAATGCCATTTCACGTTCCGTCGAAAATATCGGCTCGCGTAATGAATATCCTTTATCGTAATTGACCATTCGTTCAGCTTAAAATAGATTAAATTTTGCTGCCATCTCCCCATCTCGTCTCGCCGAGACTGAAAATCAGTGTTCTTTGATACACTCTAAAGGCTGGCCCGATGTGTGCATTAAAAATCCTTTCAAATTAATTTGAAAAATGCAGAATTCCACTCCCACACTCTCCTCTAGAGTAATTAACGCTCATTGAAAATGCTAAGTAAAGTCTTTCCTGCAGTTTTAAAATTACTTCCTCCCGCGTACTCCTGCTGCTACTGCCCCTGTCCGTCGCGGTCCGTCCAATTGTCGAAGTAAGTGTAAAGCCTGTCAAAAAAGGATAACAAGCGCGGAAACCGTCGGGAAAGTTACTTCATATAAAATCGGCCATGCGCGCAGTATAAATAAAAGTAATTTCGCGCGCGTAATCCTAATTAATCGCTTTGCTCGGCGCGCGGATCCTCCTGCCCGCCTCCCCGAGCAACTTTTTCATCCCTCGAAATTGCAAAAAACGAGTAAAGATAAAGACACGGCCGCCGGCTGCAATTGCAGGAGCGAGAATATAAATGAGCGAGCCGCAAGCTACGCGTACTTACACTCGCACACGGACACACATGCATACATATACATATATAGAAGATATAGAATGTCAAGGCGAGGTGTGTGAGATTTTACTTTGGAAATTCACGAATAACCACCGTATTTGTACATTGGACCACACTGAGCAGCGTCAATTAAGACACCTGCGAGAAGTGACGTTAGAAAATTTAGTATATTATTTGTGGGAAATCATAGTGCGTTTACTTATATCGCGTGCAATAGTAAACGAGATGTATACCTTCCAAATCTAATAAATTTCAATTTGCAAGACGTGCGCAATAATTTTTATAAAAAGTCTATGATACTTCCAATTAATATCCGTTTATCGTTATACGCACGAAATCTGGGACTTAACGCACGTGTAGCAATAATACTCTTGGACAAATATACTCGTAATGTTTATTGCAGCGTTTCTCATCATCAATCCGCATACGCGCGCACACGGTGCAAGCTCGGCATACACGTCGAATTCTCAAAAAATGCACTTTTCGGGGTTCCAGAAATCGAAATTTCGTTTTAGTTTCCTTTTTTAAGCCGAAAGACTGTAAAAAATTCTTTCTTCTGAAAGCCGAAAGATAGCAGAAAATACAGAGGATTATGGGAAAGGTTACCTGGCAACCTTAAGCTTTAATTTAAAAAAAAAGCTGCCCAGATTATCTGTTCAAACGTTGTGTCTGTTAATAAATAAATAAATAAAAATCTAAATAGTCTACTTTCTTTTTTTTCCCACGTTAAATTCTCATGCTCCATGTTTCCCGTGTTCCTCTGCACGACTTACAGAAGAAAGTCTGACCGGTCCGAAATCCTCTAGCCTAAAAAAAAACTTTTCATTTCTCCCGAAAAGTACATTTTTTAAGGAGAATTCGACGTATACATGCAGATCGCGGAAAAAGCAAAAGCGGCTCGAGAGCCCGTGCCAACTTACTTCCGCGCGCGACCCTCTCGCTTTTCCTCCCAAAACCACCCCTCCTCCTCCCCCCTCGAAAGGGAGCTTTCCTCGTCTATCTTTGGCTTTCTCTCTCGCTCCGTCCCCCCCTCCCTCCACCCCGCGCCAGCATTTTTGAGAAATACAAAAGTTATGAAATATCGTTCGCCGTAAAACTTTTAATGCGTCGGCTCGTTTCCGCGCGCGCGCGCGCGCTATACACTCGCGCTACTGCATCTACATTCACACGTACGCAACTTGCGCAGCCCCGTGCGTATACTGCTGCGCGATCGCTGTATAAGTGTACGCGCGTACACGTGTACAAATGAAAATAAAAAAAGAGGCGGAGGAGGAGGCCCTGGAGTTAAAGGTATATACTACCGCTTTCCTCTCTCCCTCTCCCTCTCTCTCTCTCAGTAATATACACCTTACTCAGAAACAGACAAACAGAGGGAGAGAGAGTGTGTGTGTGTGTTACGGGCAGTGCTCCCTTCTCTCCCTTGGCCTAGGCATATCCGCGAGAGAGCGAAACTTTTTTAATAAAAAGTTTTTTTTACACGAAATAAAAATCATCCGCCTGGCCCCCGCGAGCGCGCGCGTATATACGCGCTCTCGCGTTGCGGAAAGTAAAATGAGTAAGAGCGAGAGGAGGAGGGGAGGATCGGAGAGAGAGAGAGAGAGAGAGAGAGGCAGAAAAAGACTGAATCTCGCGCTCTCTCGTGTATATGAAATAAAACACTCGGCGAGGATGAGACACAGCCGAGGCGAAGAAAAGGAGGGAACAATACGTTCGTTACCCGAACCGGAGTTTTGCGCTTTTGCTATAAATATATGTACGCACGCAGCGCCCGAGTCTCTTGCGTATTAACTGGATTTTTATACGCTCGCTGCCGCGCTCTCGTCGTTTTTCGGTTTTTCAAACATTTTGCCTACCACTCTATTTTTTCAGTTTTTTTTTCCTTCCGAGGCGAAAAGCTTTGCTGCTCTCTGTGGGTATATATGTACACGAGGCTGATTTTTGCGACGGCTGGTCGTTTTTTGCTTTTGTTTCTTATTTATTTTTTTTTGTTTTCATCTTTTCACCGCGACGCGACGGCTTTTTTGAGACGCTGGCGCGGAGGAGAGGGAAAACTGAAGCAAAAGTTTGCAGAGAGAGAGAGAGAGAGGAAGATAGAGAGGGAGAAAGCTACTGTTGCGTATTAAAATTTTTATGATGCGAGACTGGAATAATTTTTTTGATTTACGAGCGCAGCAGCCATTTGAGTAGCGACGAAACGAGAATGTCCTCTTTTATTATTTTTCCTTTTTATGAAAAGGAAACAGTCTATACGAGCAATCGGAAAAGTATATACTCTGCTCCTAGCCTCTCGCGCGCACTGTCGTCTGGGGGCAGGGGACGGGGGGTGGGGGGAAGAAGAAAAAAGCGGTTAATATTTCCCTGTCAAGTGTATATCCGAAACAAAAAACGGAAAGAAAAAAAAAAATAAAATCTCCGAGTCCAGACGAGTCGTGCGCGCGGAGCACGACTACCTCTGCAATACAGCGGCAGCAGCAACGCCCAAGCGATCCTTTCCCAGCCGGCTTAATTCGTCTGTCCGTTTCCGGGGCTCTCTCTCTCTCTTTCTCTTTCTCTCGCTCGGCCGCTGTCTGCTGCGCGCGCGAGAGCGCGGCAAAAAAGGAAAGGAAATTCACATTTATCGATTCCTTAAGCGTCCACAGCCAAGCTACACGTACACACGTACAGACGGGGCGACGAATGAATACGCGCCTCTCTACAGCCCAAACAGCGGCCGGTTATTGTCGTCTGGTAGCGCTCTCTCGCTCGGTCACGTGGTCCGCGCGCCGGCCGGTGGTGGGGATGCCGGTGCCGGCAGAGCGCCAGCCGCGCGCGCGAGAGAGAGAGAGAGAGACCGAAGCGAATAAGAAGCCGGAAGCGCTTGGAAAAAGATAAGCAGCTACAAATCGATAGTTGAGCCTACGACGCTGCGGCAAAAATCAGCATCCCCTTTTTCCCGCGTCTGCAGCAGCAGCAGCAGCAGCAGCGGCAGTATATGTATACGCGCGCGCGCGCGCGGCTGTCCGTTAACGCACACACTTTGGATATAGGAAGCGAGGGGGGAGGGGGTGGGCGCGAGAGAACGCGGCGAAAGAAAAAGGAAGAGAGAGAGAGAGAGAGAGAGAAAAAGTGCGGCAAACGTAGATGTGTATACAGGTATACGTAGAGAGGGAGAGAGAGAGCGCGCGCGCAGGCGGGATCTTTATCAAAGTCAACGCACGCCGCCGACGGTCACCATGGCAACGAAATTGGATTTTTTTCCAAGTTTTTTTCGGCCCTTGTAGCCTCTCTCTTTCGTCGGCCGGCGTTGGCGTGCGTCTATACTGCGAGAGGGAACGGGCCGGAGTGACTGAGCGAGCGAGTGTGTGTGTGTGTGTATGTGTGGGTGAGTGGGTGTGTGAGTGAGTGAGGGGGGAGGGGGGTAGAAGAGAGAGAAAGCGGCATCGTCGTCGTCGCCGCCGCCACCGCCACCCACACCCGCGACGCTGGCGGTGGAGACAGAGAAAGAGGAAGAGAGAGGAGTCCGAGGTCGGGGGCTGCTGCTGCTGCTGCTACTGCTGCGCCGGGGTCACGGCTTTGCGGAGGTAGGGAGGCTGCTGCTGCTACTGCTGCTGCTGCTGCTACTGCTGCTACTGCTACTATACCAGTACTGGTGGTGGTGGTGGTGCTGCTGCTGCTGCTAGAGCCAGAGGAGGAAGTGGAGGAAGAGGAGGCGAGAGGAGGAAGGGGAGAGAATCTGACGAACGGCGACCGGGGAAGCCAATAATTCGAATTGAGAACAGCCAATGGCCGTGCATCTGATTTTTTGTCGTATCATCTCCTCTCTCTACTGCCTCTGTTGGTCTCGCGCCGCCGCCGCTGCCGCCGCCGAGCCCCCTTTTTCATCCACCCCGGTAGCGCCCGCCCACGTTTTCTTGCTTTTTTGTAAATTTCTGCTCTCCCTCGCTTCTCTCTCGGGCTTCTTCTTCGACCGCCACGTCTTCGTCGTCGTCGACGTCTCTCTCTCTCTATCTCTCTCTCTCTTTCGCTCCCCTTTGGCCTACGCGTCCTCTCCCCCCCCCATCCCCCCTGGCTTATGCCCTCTGCTTTTACAAACTGCAACCCTCTCGCTCTGCTCGGCTCCCTCTCCGCGATATGCCGCTTTTCGGCTCTCTCTCTCCTTGTCTCGCCCTCGCGCATCGACTGCCTACGCGCCTTCGTTATAGTTGAAATTTTTTCCGACCGCGCCTCTCCTGGGCTTTGGCACGAGACAACATTATTTTTCGTCTGTCTCTCTCTTTCTCTCTGTGCGCGAGACTCGCGCCGCCTCTGTGCGCGCGACGAGCGTTGAGCCGATGCCCCCCCGACAATTTTACTGGAAACGTCGACGACGGCAAGCTCGACTATAGGCTTGTCGTCCACACTATTCTGGATTGTGTATTATAGATGAAAATACAACAGGCGTGCAATGGTTCGCGCGCATCTTGGTATAACAATAACTATATACACAGAGTCGATAAATGCATTTTGCATATAGACTGTGCGTATGCTGTTGCGCAACCCACTCGCGGGGAATGAAATATTTATGCAAGGGTCAAGTGGTAAATAAAAATAACGAGATCGATTGTGGTCTCGTAAAGTTGTGACGTGTAAGCTTCCTATTAGGAGACATGAGCATTGAGGCAGTCAAGGTAAAGTTTTAACTCGATCTAGATTTTTCAATGAAAAATAGGCTTCTGGCTTTAATAAACGAATATAGTATGGGCGGTTCTAATAAAATTAATGGTTGTACCAATTTGATGTAAGTGCATACTCTGAATATTTCGGCATTTTTTATGCGGTCATAAGCTCCAAATTAAATGCACTTACTCGGTGAGCGCAGATGCTTTTATTTATACGTCCTATGTAATGACGCAGGAACTTCACATAATTGAAGTTTTTATTATTGATATAGTTGAAAAATTAATTAGAACTACCTTTTGATGATTTTAATTAAATATTTAATTAATCTGTGGGTCTATTGTGACTCAAATTGTCTGTTTGACATACCAATCGGACGTGCCCTACAGGCTAGCACTTCTGAGAAGTGTTCAAATGGAGAGCCACGCGGTGATCAGACCATTGTAAGGCATCAACATCGGTGTGTACAAATTCCTTTAATAAAATTTATTATTAACTGGACTTTAACATTGTTAATTCTGAACTTCGCGAATTAGTCATGATACAAATCTTTGTCCCATCAATTCAAAAAGAATGATTTTCGTTACTTGCTTATTACTGTAAAGTAAATGATTGGGAGAAGTATACAATTATTATAAAATTAATGAATGCCCATTTTATTATTGTTCTAAATTGTTAAAAAATTGCAAACATTTCTTTTATGAAAGTTTTAAGAGGTAATAAAATACATACATATTGGAGTTTAACATGTTTTTAGTATGCACGCAAGTAATTCAATAGATCGATATTATTGCACGACATGACTGTACAATTCTAAGAAAACATTTACTTGATTTTACTTGTATTGGTAAATAAACGAAATTTACCTATTTCAGCATATTCATTTTATTAATCAATAATGCCTCTAGCAGATTTTTGTGAACTTTTCTAAATAAATTAATAATACTCATAAATTATTAAATTCATCTTGGTAAGAAGTATCTTCTGTAAATAATGAAAAATATTATTTATATTCTTAATCTCCTTTATGCTCACTTTATTTTATTCCTGTATCTGCACCAAAGTTACAAAGCAAGTTAGAAGTTTTTGATCAAATCTTTCATATTTCGGTACCAATGATAACGATAGACACTTGTTTTTGGACGAATCCTTCACTTTTTGCTGCTATAATAGGTACAATAACACTTTGTTTCTCTTGACATATTAAATAGTATTCACCAGTTTCTACTAATTAATCAACCCTTCTTTATTAAAAGATCGTTTAAATATTTTATTAAAGTTAAATACACGTAGCGATGTTCGTTCACAGAAAAAAACTAAAAACTCAGAAATGATAGACTTCTCGCTAACAGTTAAGATCTACTCGCTGCTTCCTGACAAGTGACTGACTAAGCAGTAAGGAACTCCCCGTTTTAACGGGTTACTATGCAACCCTTCACATTTTCGCTATTCTGTGCTAGAGCCAGCTTACAATCAAAGTTATAGCTCTCGTTCACAGTCTCAGCAATTTCTTTGTAAATTAAGCGATTTCTTCAAAGGAATGACTTCATTTTCGTACAAATATTCTGTTCTTTTCTATCTTATTATTTTAATTAGCGCAATGTTTAAGATCTTGAACGTCCATTATATTTTTACAAATCCATCGACTATAAACACCGGAGACGATTCAGTCGAATAGTTTCATTTGTTAAGGCTTTATTTTATCAACTCTTTAATGCATTACATTTCCTGGTTTTTTCGAAGTGTTTCTGAATTCTTCAGTATTTAAAAAGATCGACGTTGATGTTCACACGATTTTTTTGAGCCAACAAATACGATGTTGGCGAAAGATTATGAGAGGATTCACTTACGAGAATTAGATTTTGCGTAAGAGTTTGTTTTATAATGCAATTAATAACGTCGTTTTCCTTGAAAATTCTTATGCCGTGGCAGGTAATAGCGATGATTATAATTGTGAGAAAAAAAGTTTTGAAAGTACTTTGCAGTTTGTAACACGTAAGTTACAAAGTGTTACAAACTGCAAACTAACATAATTTTGCTACATCTGCATATAACTACTTTTGTTTTCTTGTAAAGACTATTGTTCCTATGTTTACAAATAATTTTTCTTGTAGTATAATACATTATTCAATATCGCACGATTGTAGTTTTTCACGTGGCAACTTTCAAATATTGATCCATTCACCTATTTGCTTTTTTAGTTTTTTTTATAGATAAGTAACGACCCTTTTAGCTAAGTAAAAAGCTTTCTTTTATTACAATGTTCAGGGGTCATATGCGACGTAGTGAAGTAAAAACGAATGTTGGATATGGATTAGACTGAGCAGTAGCATTGTAAATTGTTAATTCATTCGTTTTTGCACCAAAACCTCAGAAACGTTTAACAAAAATCAAGGATATATTGAGATTAGATTTTCTATTTTATGTTAAAAAAACAGAGAAAGTGCAATTAAAAAATAAAATGAATCTTAAACAGTGGCCGATACACGAAAAGTTTAAATTTAATTCCTGACAATTTTTCACTCATGAAATTTAAATCCAGAGTTATTCAAAATTTACAAAAAGCTTTCATTCTAGCTATTTGAGTATCGAGAGAGCTTGCGCATAAAATTAAACAGTTTCACGAGCTTACGGAGAAACTGCGAAGACATTCTGAAATTTGAATACACGATTACATCTGCTGCCGTGTATATCTCCCTAATTGAGCTTATTACGAAGTTTCATATTTGGCGCTGCGAGCATTAAAATGCGATGTTCTCGAAATTGCGAAAAGTAGACTTAAATCGTTACGCCTCGAAACTACGCGCATCATCCGCGCGCCCCCGCGATAAAAGTTGCGGAAAACAAAACTTTCTGCGACTATCAGAGCAACAATGGGCAATACCGAGATTCTTTTACGCAAGCACCAATTGGAACTATCTATATATATACAGTTCTGCAGCGGCGGCGCAAGTCCTTCTGATACGCAAGTTTTTGCATTTCCAAGAGAAGCGAGCTTTGCAGAAATTCATCCGTATTGAAAGAGCCCGCGGTACGCGTCCACGGCCGCATACTTGTACAGAGCATAATTAATAACGCGATATACATAATTAAATTCGACGCGCACTTATTAGACTCCGGGCTCTGCAGACGCAAAGTAAAGCGAGCTTTATTTAATACTTCCCTTGATTAACGAGTACATTTATTTATCAGAAAAGTAGGAGAGGAGGCAGCTTGTTCGCAAGAATATTTATTCAAAGACGCGGACAAGGGACGGGACGGGCGAGAAGAGAGAGAGAGAGACAGAGAAAAGCATGAAAGTAGTATATACGAAGCTACGGTGATACACAGAGAGAGAGAGAGAGAGAAAGAGACTCGCCGGCCGTCAGACGAGCTGCTGCTTTTCACCCCGAAACCCGGCGGTCGTCGCCGCGAGCTCGCTTTTGTTTACAAAAGGAAAAAATCGTAATTAATCCTCGGCTGCATAATTACTTCGAGTTTTCATTAGCGAGCCGCGCGCGCGTATTCGAGTGCATTTTCCTCCTGCAGAGAGTTACTTCTTCTTTCTTTCTTTCTCTCTGTCTCCCTCTCTTTCTCTCCGCGTTATGTATATATACATATCGCGCGCTCATCCCCCAAGTCTGATTTCGAATGCTCGCGACTACTTGCATTATATTATTTTCCGAAGCGAGCGCGCAAGAGAATCGCATCTTGCCCCCCCCCCCCGCCCCTCACTCCGTTTTTTTTCTCCGACCTGTCAAAAAAAAAAAAAAAGAAAAAAAGAAAAAAGTTATCAATTAGCGAACGCGCTGCGCGAGGAGGGTATACGTACACAGGCGCGCAGAAAAATAAAGGAGGCGCATAAAGGATAAGGTCGTTAGCGATTTGTTTTATCGAGCGCATCGCTCATCAGCTCTCGCAAAATAACGCGCTCCGGCAAATTGAGTGCTTTTGTAAACAATTGGATTACCGGGAGGGATGCGATGCCGGAAGTGCGCCTCTCCGGCCTTTTTTCCTCCCTCGCCGACCCCTCCCGCTTCGACGCTGCGGAGGCGCACTCGTTTTAAAAGGGAATCGGAAAGTAGTCGAGCGGAAGAAAGCAGCGAGTTTGACTTCGCAGCGCAGCGGAGCCTAAAGCTCGTTCACCGCCGGGCGAGAGAGAATCAATGCAGATATTGTGTATACCCGATGCGGAGTCCGCGCCAACTTCAAGACGGGGCAATATTGTCGAGCTTTTAACATATATATATGTGTGTGTGTGTGTGTGTGTGTGTATTATACGTGTACGTATTTGGCCGGATAGTGATGTAAGTGCACTCGAGCGACGGATATTTCTTTGCTGCAGGGACTTTAGAATTCTTTTTCGAGGTTAGGTTGATTTGTATTAATTTATGCTTGTGTATACAGGCCGCGAAGCTTCGGAAGCAAATTTCTGACTAATGCACGGTAATGACGGCGCGCGCGGCAATCGTGCGAAGTATGCATTCAAGAGGTTTGCAAACGTCAGATGAAAAGATTGAGCGCACAAGTGACGAGTGAACAAATAGAATCGCATAAATAGAACGACCGTAAAAATGACGTTAATTAGACAACGAGCGGTACGATTGCCCGCATACATCTTCATTCTCGCGGATAGACTATAATAGATAATACAGAATTTACATCGATAATGAAAACGATTATATTTCTCTTTGAAGCTCTCCCTCTCCGTCTCTCTCGGCCTCGCTCGCGAGACCATTTCGTATATTAAATTCTCGAGAAGATATTATCGAGCTGCGTATTAAATGGAGGAGTGCCAGGGACTGCAAATACACGCAGACGATCTCGACGAGCCCAGGCAGAGCTTTTGACATGAAACTTTTTTAACTCGCCCACTGTATACTCCGTCGCCATCAAACGGCATTGTTTTCCCTTCTCCGCGGCGACCTGGCGCGAGGGCAAAAAAAAGTCGGCGAGGGGCGGGGGGGAAACCCCCTCGATTCAGAGAAGAATCCCTTAGCCTCTCCACACATATCCTAAAATGGTCTCGCGCGTTCGCGGCACAGAGAGAGAGAGAGAGAGAGAGAGAAAAAGAGAGGTAGGCGCTCGTAAACAAGCCATCGAGCAACGTATAACAGTATCGGGTAGTGCACATCCTGCAACGAGGCGAAAATAACAGCGGCGGCGCGCGTTTCTTCGCTGTATAGAGGTACACGTTGTGTGTATACCTATATGAAAAAATCCGTAAAATCAAATCAATTTTCGGGGTCTAAAAATTGGAAGAAGAAAAAATATTCTGTAGGACCCGTACAGAGCGCGAAAACAAATTTTTATTTCCGTACAAATAGTACAATACCTTTATATTTATAATGTACATAAAAGCAACGTATGCGCAAAAAAACTGACGTCCCTCCTTCGATTTCCTATAGGAACACTTTCCTTTTTTAACATCCTCCAAAGATTCCCATTCGCGATTGCTCAAAAAATTTTTGCACCGCAACAATTTTTCTTTTAATCCATCCTTTAAATTCCGCAAAACCTCGTAAACCGAACTGATTCTATACGGACCTTCCCATATACATCCTGCACACTCCCGGTCTATACACTTTCGGTTGTGATGCGCGCAGTGCGTTCGGGGACGCGCGACAGGTGGCGAATCGGCGTGACAGAGGGCCGCTCGTCGCGCGAGCGCATGTGCTATACACACGCGCACACCTACATGTGTTGTATATACATGTATAATACGCGACGTGTGCGGACGTACATACATACACGCGTACGCGCTCGGCTCCGGCGCGCGAGGTATAAAGCGTGGAGGGACGGGAGAAAAAGCGTAAAAGAGGAGGGAGAGAGAAGAAAACAAAGGGAGAGAGAAAAGTAGCTGCAGCGTCACTGTCTATCACGAGAATAACAACGCGGAGCCGGAGAGGCAAGGCTCGCGCTTCTCAAGGAACTTCGGTCCTTGACCAGAGCAACGCGAGGAATTCTCTCGCCGCGTCGTACCCTCTCTCTCTCCTTTTTCTCTCTCATTCTATTTTGCGCTCTCGCCCGGCGACTTTTTGCTCTATCTCTCCCTCCCATTCTTGCTCCTTCGTCTCTTCCCGCCGCCGCCGACGACGACGTCCGTATGCCTGTATTATACGCGTATATACCTCTGTACAGATAGATATACCCAAGAGAGAGAGAGAGAGAGAGGAGAGAGAGGCGGCGCGATAAATACCGCAGGAGAAATGAACCATTATCGCGTTTATTCGAATTGAATCGTAAAAGATAAGTGCAGCCGGCGCGCGGCGCGTAAACGTAATAACGCTCATTGCTTTTCGAAAATGATAATTTTCTCGTTTGCCCGCGACACAGCGCGACCATCGCGCGGAGAGAAGGCCAGAGAAGGAGAGAGAGAGAGAGAGGGACTGTCCTATGGGGACGACTCACGACGACGACGACGGGGACGACGAGGACGAAAAACTTTATTATCGAGCGGCAGGAGCGCCACCGTCGCCGGAGGTATATATCTGCAGAAGGAGAGAGAGAGAGAGAGAGAGGGAGAATTTTTGCCCCCCGCGCTTTTTCTCACTCGCGCCGAGGCTCCGCGAGACGCGGCGCGCTTTTTTTGCGGCAATAAACTTTGATAATTTCATTAGAATGCTGATGATCTTCTCGAGAATCGAAGGAACGAGCCTCTTCGCTCTCTCTCTCGCGCGATCATTGCAGGCCTTCGTTATGGCTCTCTCAAAGCCCGTGCCCGAGCGAGCGCTACCGCTACGCAAGGTTATATCGCATTTTTACCACTTGCTCTCGCTGATTTCCCCCCCCCCCCTCCTCCCCACCCCATCGCTCGCTCTCGCGAAACGGATATTGAAATTCATTTTTTACCGCTATAGTATACATACCTATACACTCGCGTATATACGCCGGAATCATGCAACAGCGACTCGTCATTCGCCGCGCGCGAAAAACTGCCGATTTATCGGAGTTTCGGGGCGTCCTCTCTGCCGAATTCGGGAATTCTTCCCCGACCCCCCGCGCCGTAATTCATTGTTTAAATACAAAGTGCGCTGATGCGCGCGCGTGTTTCTTTTTCATTTTTTTTTTTTTTGTTTTTCGAAAAGCATTAATATTCCGCAAACGAAGTGCATCTCTTCACGGCATTCTGCCGTAGCGGCGCTCGCGCGCTCCGGTATATAAACTTAAAATATCGTTTTATAAAACGAAAATGAATAATTGGATTTGCGAAATTCCTCTTTAAAAGTTCGCGGAATATTGGGGAATAATGAACTGCTGCGACGGTGCGGGGGGCAGCGGTAATGCGCGCGGACGTTAAAGAAATATTTCGATAAAATATTTCACTGTTAATACAGCTTCGAATCTATAATCTCGAAGTTTACGTATAATTATGTACGAAAATAAATTTTACAGGCTCGTAAACTACTATCATTCTTCGTTATCGTTTCTATTTCGGAACAGCCGATCGTTTCGTTTCCGAAATTCAAACTTGAAAAAAAAAGCTCGCTACGCGCAGTTTGTAAAATTGTGGTATTCGAACATCTATTACGTAACTTAAAATTTAAAAATTACAACAGACGACAGAGACGGAGGGGATAAGGGCACGTCGTATCAAAAATTTGCGCTACACACACACACACGTACGCGCAACAAACGTAATATAGGATTTTCCTGAAAAACGGAATTACCGCACTCGAAGTAAGAGAAGCGGAGAACTAAAAATAGCAGGCGCGCGCTTTATCGTCAAATTACGCCAACGTAATTATCGAGTCGTCGGGGTAGTTAAATGTCAGAGTCGCCAATCTAAAAAGCGATTACTATTAAGAAGGGCGCGCAATTAAAATGGAAATGTGGCATTTCGTAAAAACCCAATCGATTCGCCGACTCTCTCTCTTTCTCTCTCTCTCTCTCGCGTTTCGATTCGATTTATTCATAAGCTTCAGCCCCGCCGCGCGCGGCAGCAGTAGTAGCCCATCCGCACATTTCGACAAATCCATCAAATTCAAATTTCAGCAGTTTCGCTAACGAGCAGGTTTTCTCCCTTCGTAAATATATGAAACCTCTCTTATTCGAGCTCTCGCGGATATATAGAGGGGGAGGAAGGGGGGGGGGAGGGAGAGGGACGCGAAAAAAGTAAGACGACGACGACGACGAGGAGGACGACGAGGCCGAGGGGAAATAAGCGGTAAAAACGAGAAAGCGAGAGAGATTGTTGACTCTTGCCCATTCCGCGCTCGGGCATAATCCGATGAAGGACGCGCTCGCCTTCTTTGTGCGCGCTGTCGGTGGCACATCCCCGCGATTCAAGAGCTGCGCTGCTGCTGGTGAGCCGCGGCGAGAACGAGGAGTCATAATGACTCGGAAAATTTCAAGCGCTCGCGGACAGTGTCTCGTATCGAGCGCGTCGAATCGCTCGCTGTGTGTGTGTGTGTGTACTTTTTTTTACGAAAAAAAAAACTAAAAAAAACAACAACAACAACGAGCGGGAGAGAAAAACGAAAAAAATCACGGACGCCCGGATCGCGGCGTGATGAGAAAAAGGAGCGCGAGGACGAGACTGTTTCCGGAAAAGTTTGATGGGGGAGAGGGGGGGGGAGCGTTATATTTTGTGGCGATTTTTATTGTTGCGCGCTTTAATTCCTCGCCGAGCGAGCGCGCGCGGTCGGTTTATTACAATCTTTACTCAAAGTTGCTAGCTTGAGATTGCGAAATAAAAAAAGGGGTGGGGGGAGGGGGGTACGAGGGGGAGGGAGGAAAAAGAAGCGATTTCTCACTCCTAACTAAGCTGGAGTAATATTTCAGCATTACAAACTTTACGAGAGTCTGCAGGTAATATCTTGCCTTTATTATAATGAGAAATGACTTCATCCGAGTTAAATTTCACAGCAGTTGATTTTAAAAAATCATGACCAATTATTTGCCAGATTGCACTCTCATCCCGCGTATATATACACGTATAGACGCGCAATGTACACAAGATGTGTACAATACCTATATACGAGTATGTCCAGGAAATTTCGGAAACAACTCGGACGAAAACGTTGCAAAACATGTTCTTGAAGCCACACCTACCAGACCTGTTTTTTCTCGTTTCTTATAGGTAATTCTGAAAGATAAAAAGCTCGCGTGCACGGCAAATCTTGGGGTATATTTTTTCCGGATCGAAAACGACTCGACAATACGAGAATCAAAAATTTTCGAAAATCAAAATAAAAAATCGAAATTTCGGAAAACGTCGCAAAAAATCTGAAAAAATTTGAGAGCATTCCTTGATGAATTTTAAGACATTTTTGTTCTAATGAAATATTTTTAAAAGTCCATAATTTTCGAGAAAAAAATTCTTGTTTTGCAATTATTTCTCGTTTTTCGAGTCGTTTTTGCTCCGGAAGAAAATGTAGCCTACGATCGGCCGTGCACGCGAGCTTCTCCTCTTTCAGAATGACCCAAGGAACGAGAGAAAAACAGGTCTGGTAGGTGCGCCTTCGAGAAAATTTTTTGCAAATTTTCCGTCCGAGCTGCTTCCGAAATTTCCTGGACACGCTCGTGTATACGTGTGTTGTACGCGAGTTACGTCGCGTATGTACTGTTATAATACGGCAATTGACAACGAGGGGAGCGGTTGTCTCGGGGCCGATGTACTTTTTAGCTAATCGAATCGCGCTTTTTGCCGGCGATATAGGCCGTGTTGTTGCAGCGCCGCAAGAAAGGATCGATGCGCCCAAGAGCGATGATCACGCCTTCGGAATACCAGTAAAAGCACGTACCCCCTCCCCCCCTCTCCCGTCATTTTAAAAATATTCCGCTAACTGTATTATACTCGCCCATGCCGCCGAGCGCAATTGTGCGCAATGTGTATGCAGATAACGCGCTCGAGCTAAAATTAACGTAACAGTATTAATTAGCGCTAATTTTAGCCATCCGAAAGCGCCTGCCTGAGGTACGTAATAGCAGGAAAAAATTAAAGTAATGTATTCGTGCGTGTACGCGTACACTATATACATGTATAATATACGTACACGCGTGTGTTTAACGCTCTCGCGCAGCGATTCGAAAAAGTCAGTCGCGCTGCGCTGCTGCGCAGCCTATATACGCGTGTATCTCAAGACAATGCAGTAAACGCGTTCATATTGTGAAAATATACAACCCGAAGCGAAGCGTCTCTCTCTCTCTCTCTCTACCCCGCCTCGCGTATATGGAGCGCACGTAAGGAAATCAAGCGAATTCTTGAGCCACAATGAAAATACTTATTCGAATACCATCTGCGCGCGCGCTCGCGCGGCGGTCTCGCGTATATGGAGATTAAATTCCTGGAACGGAAAGTTTTTCGGAATCCAAGTTCAAAAGTATCTTCGCCGCCGCCGCCGCCGCTGCCGTCGCGCGCGGCGGGATGTGCTTTCGAAATGAGCGTTGCTACACGGAATTCCGCTTGATCTCGTGCAGTATTATGTACGAGTGTAGTTTTTTGCTCTCTCTCTCTCGCTCTCGAAAGCCGCGCGCGGCACATATATTATTGCAATATTCTCTCGCTATAAGCGCGGCGACGGCAAAAAATAGATTGATAGCTTTGATCGTTTCGCGTATATATATACGTATAATGTATATGTGGAGCAGAGCGTGGAAGTAAAAATCAGTGTTTATGCAGTGAAAATTGCTACTTGCGATATATAGCAACGGGTTGACGTATAATTGCTAAATAGCGATTTTTATATATACACTGTGCAAGCCGTATAGTAAAAATCGTCGCAAGCGCTGTTGTGCAGTTGTTGGATAACGTGCGAGAGCAACTTTTTTTTTTCCGTAGCGGTTTATTATGACCATTCATTGTAGTTAATCAAAGTGGAATTTTTTTTGCCGAGGGCACATAGTAATTTTTTAAACATCGAGTGACGGGAATCACTGCGCGTTATACATTTAAATTGTATTATTTTAGAATTATGTGACATCCTGTAATTAACGCAGCGCGTTACGCAGTATTTATTTGATATTGCACTGAGTTAGTGGGCACTTACGAGTCGACTGTTATTTGCTAATCACTAGTTAAACCGATTATTAAATTTTCGTCGTGTAAATAAAACTCAAATAAATTCCTTTCTACTTCGAGCGATACAGCATTAGTAAATCTAGCTGAAAAAGTCATTACTAGAATTTTTCTGTGGCTATACGTAAAATGGACATTTACGCGAGTAGAACACAGCGTTCTTAGCGAGTATAACCAATCGTTACAATTAAATTTTGACCCAAAATCTATAATCCTAATACTCGTATCGCAGTTTTATTATCAAAATTATTTCGGAACGCTTCGATTCCGCGCGGCGCGCCAATTTTCACCCGAATAAACAGCAATTATTCCCGCAACAATTTCCTGGGCATTAAAACGCGCAGTAAATTCGAAAAAGTCATTAGGCCTCGATTAAAGCGAGCCTCACACGCGCGAAAGAAGCCATTAGTCCTGCGGCTGACCCGGATACTTCTCTCCAAGTCTCTCTCGCTCTCGCGCAACAATATAAAGTAGACATCCGCTCCGGATTCTCAAGAGCAGAGGAGGCTCTCGCGCGAGCGGGATATTTAGATAGAGCGGATAAAAGTGTACGCGCGGCGCGTTCGCGGAATGAGAGAAAGAGCGAGAGAGGATAGCGCTGCTGCTGCTGCTGCTGGCTGCAGCGGAAGTGCTCGCGCGAGCGTCGAACTCTGCAGCGCCAAGCGCTCGTCTCTCTCTCTCTCTCCTTCGCACTCGTCGATTTGCTCGCACGGCTGGCCACATAAGCGCCTGCGATTGAAGGAGTGTCAGGGGGAGACCCTAACCTAACCCAACGCGTGCGCGCGAGAGGCTCTCGCTGCTGCTGCTGCTGCTGTTGCTGCTATGGTGCTGCTGCAGTTGAAGAAAATTTGCACTTACTTACGTGCTATACGCCCGGGAGAGAAAACTAAGAGTGCGGTGACTGCGCGCGATGCGAACCTCATCGCACACACGCACGCACACGCACATCAGGCTGCAGGAGGAGGAGGAGGAGGAGGAGGAGAGGTTCGAGTTAATGATCGAGAGGAGGCGCCTCGACCGCTGCTTTTTCGACTTGTTTTTTCTCTTGACCTCGCGCGTTATACAGCTCCGCGGCATCAAAACAAACTCCCCCCCCCTCCGCGGGGCCCCGGCGTGTTTTGCGTGCCGGCGCAACTGCTCGCCGAGCGTCGCCTCGATCGCCGAGGCTTCTTTCATCGGTCGTGCGTATACATACATATAAGTACGTTTTAGAGCTGATGATAATATGGTCATTTCAATTTTTATGCCGTATATGCGTATCTCAGGGTTTCCACTTGGTGACGAATTGTCATTTTTAACTTTGACGTGAGAACTTGGACGAGACGTTGATTTGGGTTTTCCGTGTTCCCGTGTGTGATATCTTGCATTAAATCTTACTTTAGATTCGATGTAAGATCTCGCGATGTTTACTGAGAGTATTTATGGAAAATACACGGCTCAACTCCGCACTCGACCATACTGACATGAGAATTCATACGAGATCGTAGGATATTTATTGACAATTCATGGATTTTGAACAAATGTTTACTCTGTGAATATTAATCTAATCTTTGGGTGACATCTTGCGTGAAATTTGAAGTGAAATCTCATTTGATATCTCGCATAAAATAACATGTACGATTTTGTATAAGAAGATCCAACTTAAATTCTCATACGTCATAGCTCTTTCGTCAACAGCTAATTAAATTTTTGCTATTTGAGTTCATGGGTTTTTGTACCAGAGTCAATCATTTTTTACTAAACTAAGCTCAAAATATTCGCGATTTTCTATCATCGAAAGCAGATTTTTTTATTTTAACTTGTAGCAAATTTTATAATAATTTTGAAACTTATAAAATAATGTTTCGCTAATTGTAAAATAAAACCGAAACATTTTCAATGTGCAATATTTCGATATTATTTTTTTTGCCCCTAATATAATTTTATTTTTTACTGTAAATATGTAATCATCTTTATCTTTTATGGTATTTTTTCTGTCTTAGGCTTCAGTTTAAATTTACTTAAACTTTAAGACAAAAAGAAATATCGGAAACTTATTCTGTTATTGCTATTGTTGCAGTGCATAAATATTTAAACATATTATCGTAAACATGATATCTCACGCTTGTTAAGTCGTGAAAAACAACATTTTTATTCATTACCACGTATCACTTATGTATTTCAAAAACTCGGCAGTTTGTAAGTGAAGTTGCAAAGAAACACAATATAACTAAATTCTGTTTTGCGCTCCTAATTGCTCAAAATTTCCATTAAAAAGATTTACTCAGTATTTTGTGCGATCTATGTGGAAAATTTTTTAATTTAATAGCTCTTCATCAGTCATCAAAATGGATATTAAATTAAAGACTTACAATAGTATATTTTTATTTTGTTTAACGAACATTTTAATGATTAAATCCGCATTATCACGAGGTATTTATATATTATTAAATTGTGTATAAGCTTTACTTTTTTCTGATGCAATAACTGAACATAATTCCAAAGTTGAACCACTGCTACCACCTCAATGTGGTCAAAGACCAGCAGGTGAAATGCAACCTCAAATTATTGGAGGCCACCCAGCAAACGAAAGTAAATCTTTTTTACAACGAATAGTAAGCAAAATACCGTAAATCCGCAGCTCTTTAAATATTATTTTTCAACAGATGCTTGGCCCTGGATAGGTCTTGTGGGCTATGGAACCTCAATGGAAGATGTCCGCTTTAAATGCGCTGGAAGTTTGGTATACTCTCAAACTGTGGTCACTGTAGGTCATTGCGTTTACAACAGGACTGATCTTTTAGTAGTTCGTTTTGGAACACATGTTCGTATAGAAACTGAAACTGTAAAGCATACATCCAAACCAGTTGATTATTCGATCAAGAAAATAATTTTGCATCCTAATTTCAATGCTAAGAATAGTGCCAATGACATCGCCTTACTCATACTTGAGAAACCTGTTGAATATACGGGTAAAATCAATTAAAATGTTCAATTTCAAAACTTCGAAAATCGATGAACTAAAATATAATTTTTATAGATCGCATTAAACCAATCTGTTTGCCGCTGATGGATAATGTTCGGAATAACAAATTCACTAAAACTAATGCTATCATCGCTGGATGGGGAGTGAAGCGAGAAGGTAACTCGACAATAAAATATATTTTCTTATAACTTGTTACGTTAAATCATACATATATATTATAAATAATCTTCGTTATTTTAGGGGAAGCTATGAATTCTATTCTTTATGAACTTATGATTCCCACAGTCGATATGGATACGTGCAAAAATCAATACAAAAATTTGAGCGATGATTTTGTAATAGACGACAGTGTTATTTGCGGTGGTTATCCTCAAGGTGGCAAGGATGCCTGTCAGGTAATTCAATTTTTCCTCATAAATTATTTTTGAGAAACTATCTGCGTATAAATAAAGGCAAATATTTTTACAGGGTGACAGTGGTGGCCCATTGATGCTCGCAGTACGCACTTACTATCATTTAATTGGACTAATATCGAGAGGTTATTATTGCGCTAGGCCTAATTACTCAGGAATTTACACGCGCATCACGTATTTCCTCGATTTTATATTAAAAAATCTTCAATAATTGTGAGCCTGTACAATATGTATTTCCTTTTAAATTTACGAATATTCAGTTTTTTTCTTCTTTGGATACGATAAATAATCCGGGCTAACTCATTATTGAATACACATGCGATAATCAAACAATAAATGTATTGCGTGCGTCATACATTGCAATTGTTTTCTGTGCATAACGCAGTTTATTTTTGCAATATTTTTTGAACTTTTTTCAGAGATGACTCACTTAAAAAAATCGTTAGGACATCTGTTTCGCAAGAAAAAAATGTGAAAAATTGAGAACATTAAAATGTCAGCCTACTAATACAGCGAGTATTTCCGTGAAATATAATCAGAATAATTGCGATGCTTAACGCAAAAAAATGTTCTTTGCCATTCTTACGCAATACCTCTGAGTGTTGGCAAATTATTAAATTATTATTCAAAATTATAGCAATTTTCGCGTATATAGCCAGCAGCTCTTCATTCAGAGATTTGGGGAAATAGAAATACATGTCTATATTCTTACTTGATATTTCATAAAATTAGTAAATAAAGGGACGAAAAAACTCTTATACAAAAGAGACCTTATTTAATTACAGTACTTGAAACACCTCCCTAACATCAGCAGGTGCTAATAATTGTAAAAATATGTTGAGGCGTTGCTACAAAAGAGTCCCAATAAAAGTTGAAGTATCGAGGTCCATATCAAGGGAGTCTATTTATAGCTTTATACAAGATCGTTGCAATAAATTTCGAGAGGTGTGTAAAATTATATCAAACGATGCTCGTAATACTTATATTCATTTTTGCACCGAATACACGATACTTTTCTGCATTGCGTTAAAATTAAAAGTTAAAAGCGGCTCTTCGGCGATCATATTGGGTTAAACTCGAAGTCCGCTAAAGGCTGCAGTTTCCGCTTGTAACCGAGCAGCGTGTTTCGTTTCGAATCGAATTTTCGTTTTCTACAAATTAATTAGCCTCGATAGCCGATCGGCTATGCTCCGGGTGTATAAGTGTGTATACACGTTCAAACGATGCGGAGTTTATAGGACGATTTCGAGTGAGATCGTTATTGGCCGTTAAAGCCCGGCTTTTTGCTCCTCTCCAGGAGAGAGAATGGATACACGAGGCAAAATGCAGGTCTGCTTTAATGGGATCGTGACGTCAATCACTTCGAGCGGGCTTTTTCCCCTTTTGTTTTACTCGCGGGCAGCCAGTGTTTCGAAACTTTTTTTCGATCTCGCTCTCCTCTCGGACCACCTACCGACTTCTCAAGTTTAATAACTTTCGAGGCGATTTAAAAAAAAAAAACAGAACATTTTTTGACTTTGCACCGCGAACCCTTTGCGCGCTGGCATCGATAATTACTCCTGAAAATTGCAATTACACGCCGTATACAAAGTCGCTATGAATTTTTTGCTTCCTTATGGCTTTAAAATGACGTTTCGCCAAAGTCGCCAAGAGGAGCGGGAGAAAAGAGAAAAATGCTGGGCTCGAAAAAAGATTTTCGCAGGAGGTGCGCGCGCGCGCGCACGTGTTCGCGCATTAAAATAATTTTACGGCAGTCGTGTAATGATGATAATTTGGTTTTTCAATATAAATCCGAATATATACAGTTATATACGGCGTGTACAGCTGCGAATTTTTGCAAAGCCGATATATAATACCTGCGAGAGCGGAAAAACGGCGTAAGGGAAAGCACCTCGCACTGCACAGTTAAAATTTCCCTCGTGGGAAGAAGATGCGCGTATCGCTTGTCCTGAAAAGGCAGGCTATTAACGCGTTTATTCTTCAAATAGCATTTCATGCACGAATCCGATTTAAAGAGGCTTCGGCTTTTACCGTCGCATCAAGCCATGCCTTGCAAGGGTGTTCTAATTTTTTTTTGCATGTTGCCATATAAATTGCATTAGATTTTTTTAGTATACTTTGAAAATACTACGTGAAAATATAGTTTTTGCAAAATAGAATCTGCGTAATAAACTCAACTGTGTGGCCTCAGAAGGAACATTTTTAAAACATGACCTCAAAAAGTGTTTTTCCTAAACCTAGCATGCATTTCGAGATACATTTGCTATTCTCTAATTAATCAATAATATAATTTGCTCAGAATTATAAATTCCAAACTTAGTGTTTTTAAAATCGAAAATTTGCCCATTAATACTAACATTCTATGCGAGAACAAAATAAAAAATGTATTATTACAGACTGAACTTTATATTAGGACTACATACTCTCTAAATTTAAAACAGCGAAAAATTTACTGTTTCTCATAATTAAATTATATTAACCCCCCAACTAGTGCAATTTTTTACTATTTACACGAAGTACAAAAAATATCATTTTACAAATTAGTGAATATTCACTAATTAATACGGTGCATTGTTGTAAAAATTATAATTCGCTATAGTACGTAGTGAATAGTCACTGTTTATGAAATGAGTTATCATTTTGCTCATTTCATTGCGCTTACTATCCGAATTAGTAAATATTTACTGATTCAAACAGTATTAGAAAGTATTTTGTCAGTAGAACACTGATTATCTAGTACATGATCACTTTAGCAAAAAGTGAAGTTGAAAAATTATGAAAATTTACTATTTTTTCAATGAGTCATAATGACTTTTAAGATAAATGAAATTTTCGATACTTATATGTTTTTAACATCCAAGAAATTCACTATTCAAGTGGAGAATCCAGCACCCAGAAAAAGTGAAATTTTATGGACTTAATTGTTTTCCAACACGAGAAAAATTTAGCATTTAATTAGCTAACAATGACCTTGTAGAATAAGCGAAAATTTATGTTCTCTTTAGCCTCCTGTAACTAGGGTCACGCACTATTTTGAGTAATGTATTTTTAACATTGTAGGTGGTCTATTTTCACTATTTCAGCTAATGTACATTGCTACCCAAATATTATTTTTATTCACTATTTGCAATGTTCATATTTACTATTTTAGGTAGTCCTTCTACACTTTTTAATTGGTTTATTTTTTTAACCTGTTTAAACCGTGATTATTCACTAATTCAAATTGTTAATATGGACCAAAAAACAGTGAATTTTCACTGTCTTACATTTAGGGAGTATATAGGTGAGTAGTGCAGAAGAAAAAGAAATCGACGATTCCACATCGCAGGGCGAGCGTGCGTGCGGAAGAACACGTGCAGCGTTATGTATCCACTGCAGCGGCGCTGAAAATCAACAGGTCTTCGCTAAAACGAGCTATAACGCAGAGCCCGCAGACAAACACAAAGAGCGAGCGAGCGCGCGGGACATTCTTTCAGGCTTCGCGGAACCGAAGCTCTCCTTCCCTTTTTGCATCGCGCGCGCTCGGTCACTCTCTCGCTCTCATCGAACGGATCTTCGCCGAAGGAGCCGCGTTCCTCGGAATCGGCGGCCGCTTGATTGAGCTGCGCGGCGCTCTTGAATTCGAAATGCGCCGCGCGCGAGAGAGAAACTCGAAAATTGGAGGCTCCGCGCGAGGATAAGTTTTCAAAAAGCGCGCGACGACGACGAGAGATTCTTTCTTCTTCTTAATTTTTTTTTTTTTTTCGATGCCGCGCAGCTCGAGAGCAAAGTTTTTGAAGCAGACGCTTTAAGTATTAAAATATTCCCGATGAATAATGCAGCCGCCAAACGGGAGAATGGCTTTGTTGAAAAGGCCAAGTTTCGCGCTTCCACTTCCACGCCCGATGTTTTTCTTCGAACGCACGCGATCCTTTTTTCACCGAGAGCGCCAGAGAATTTTCGTCCCTTTCTCTCGCGCCTACGTGCGCCTCCGTACGTATATATATATCTATACACGCAGTCGCGGCGCTGATTATGCTAATGCAGCGCGCGCGCGTTGTTGCGCTCGCTGAAAAACTTTCCTATTGGTTTATCGAGCACTCTCCGCGTGTATTTCCAAGGAACTTTCTTGGCGCGTCTTCGATAGAGAGAGAGAGAGAGCGCGATGTCCCCGAGAGCCGACGTGTGCTAGATTTCGAAATTTTGGATCGCATCGGTGAGCGCAGCCGCGCGGAACCAGTCATTATCTACTTGGGGAGTTTGATTTTGATAGCCGGCCGTGCTTCTGAGAAGTCAAATTGTTCGAGTTGCCGTTGATAACACGAGGAAAATGATTTGACTGATTTTTTTTTTAAGGTGGAACGTGACTCGCTCGATTTCAACGATATATTTTTCTTCTTTTGAAGTACACACGAGTAATGAACACTTCACTGCGGTAAGGAATAATTGGTGATTTGAGAAAAATATGCTTGTGTGTAATTAGTGAATATGAAAGTGAATTTTGATTTTGTATCAGAAAATCAAATACATCGCAGCTTGTCGATTTTATCGACAATGGCTTGTCAGTTTAATACAAATTTAATAGGTATTCTTCGAAAATACTTTGTAATGCTTAAAATTTAATTACGCGGATGTTGAAAGGAATTTCATGTGTGATGGTAAGAATATGCAAAGTTCTTTTATCATAAACCATTTTTACCGTTTGTTCGTGTTACTTTCTATAGTACTGTAGCAAATATGCTAAATGAAAATATTATAATATCTTGCTTCCTATGCAACATCGACAACAACGACGCTTCTAATTGAGAAGCGCATTTAAAGCTCTTTTCACTATTAATTATTTTCTCTGCACCATAAATTATTTGACAAAGAGATTTTTCTATCAATGTCCATTCTCCTCGAACTATTTTGCTATTTTTATTCCGAAACACAATACATGCTTAACATATTCTTTATTTTCTCTGTACCATTAAAAAAAAACAATAAAAAATTAATTTCTTATGTATTAGATTGAGTTATTTTACTAGCTCTCGAGTTATTAAAGTTAACGACCTGAAGTTGTTCAGGAAGAAAATTGGATCACTTCACAATAGAAACTTGAATTATTCATTCACGTATATGGATATTGGTTAGAAGAGGTTAAAAGGTCTTAAAGTTAATTAAAAATTCAAATTTTACTCCGCAGCATAAGCAGACGAAAAAATAATTAATTTGGTTATACAACTGATAATACAAATGAAATTATAATAAACTCGACAATTAATTGCACGAAGGTTCAGACGTTTTAGATTAACGTTCAAAAGAAGAAAATTAAAATTCAAGCTTCGAAGCCGCAAAACACAAACTCAAAACCTTGTAAAACGACGAATTATCACACAATCGATACGCGGCACTGCTCACGGCGTGTATTTGCTTTGCTTTCATTTCTGCTCTTGCAGATCTTATACAACCAGTACTAATTAGGTATTCGCTGTTTCTTTGTCCGCCACAGGCGAAGGCGCGAAATTTGAATTTTTAATCAACCCGACGAAGCGCCTTCAATCGAAGCGGAATAAACTAGCTTCTAAATTCCAATGTATAAACGCGCAGTTCTCAAATCCACATAGAATTGCCTCGATAACGATGTGCCGCTCGACTAAAAGAGCCTCCCCCCACAAAATAATCCTCAGCTTTACTCCAGCAAATCCGGACGGCGCATAGGTGTACTACACATACATCCTCTCCGCCGATGCGCAGTGGCAATATAGCGGTGCCGCTCGCGCGGCGTGTTTATTATAGGAAAACGCTCCTCTCTCGCTCTCTCGACGCATTACATCCGCTTTGGCGTTTTAACGCGGTCGCAACCTCGACCGTATGTGCACTTCCTTCTCTCTCTCTCTCTCTTTCGCGCGCAGGCTCTCCGTACATGGCCGTGCGCAATTTGAGCGCAACCGTGAAAAGCCCCCGCCGCCGCTAATTGCAAAAGGTCTCACACGCTCGCGCGCTTCGTGCGAGCGCAGCTCGCAGCGTGAGAGTCGTAAGAACGAGCTTGCGACTGACGTCGCTTTTTCCTACTGCCGCTGCAGCTGCGCGAGCAGTCGACCGCCGCCGCAGCGGGAGTATACAGAGACTTTGCGTATACGTCCGACCTTTCGATTGCGGAGCGAAACCTTGACTTCGGCTCGGTTTTCTGGGTCAGAGCGCTGCGTCGAGATTTTTTGACAAATTTTTCGTCGCGCGTCCCGTCGATTTTTCGTTGGATGCGTTCGGAAATCATGAATGTCTTTGAAGGAAAACTTGGCCACCGCAGTGCCGATGTCGAGAAAGTCGCGAGGGATTTTGCAAAATATTCAAATTGGCCTGAAAGCTGTATTAGAGAAAGAAAAGGCAAGTATTTTGGTGGATCGCGCAGCTAATTCGTCGTTATAACTACACGTATACCGGGAAGACGTGAACGACCATTCGGCATTAAAATTGCTGTACGCACAGCCTTAAAAATAATACTTTGCATAATGCGTAAAGTAAAATTTACTGGGCATCGAGCAAAATTTAATAGACAGTATATGCTAATTCCTCGAGTCGCGTGCATTGACTTGGAAATGAGGCTATAGCACCGCGCTTTCTAGTAAATTTTCCCAAAGTTTTTAGTAAAATTTACTGCAATCTTTCTCCCGCGCCGTTCGAAAGCATTAGCCACGCGAGCGCCGTGATATAATTCTATTGTGCGCCGCGGCATTTCGAGCGAATTCTCATGCGTAATTGTTAGAAAAATTTTTCCCATATCACACGTATACCCGTATACACATATATACACGTACGTACGCGTATACGCTTTCTCAAATGTTATTAAAACATTTTCTAGAGCGGAACAATAAATTGAGATGTCGCTCCGTAAACAGAGCCACACTATATGCGCTTCTTATATTGTTGCACATATATGTAGAAGCAGAAACGCGGCGCGAAAGCAGTGCACACCACCCCGTCGAACGGCACTAAATCGACAATGAGTTTACGATCGTTTGTAATAACTTAATTAGAAAAGCGAAGCGGGACAATCGTTCGGAAACAAGTGTAAATAGTGCTCAACGGATTGTAACGCGATAAAACATCTCTCTCTCTCTCTCTGTCTCTCGGCTCGTCGCGCTGCAGCCGCAAAAGGCGACGGACGGCGCGCGCAATTGAATTTCCCGCGCGCGCGCGCGCTCCCCGCGAGCTTTTATTCGCTTCTCTCGTTTCTTTCTCGTCTATATATTATACCCTTTCGCCGTGGAGCCCTCGCGGCCCCTCCGGGCTCGCCCTGCCTTTTTCTCGCTGCCCATCGCTCAATCTACACACACACACACACACACACACACACACACACACACACGTTGCACAATATATAATATACAAGTGTACACGCATTCCACGTAAGAGGGCTGACGACCCTCTGAGCGACTATACATATAAACGCTCGAGTTTTTACACGTCACACGTACGCGATACATGCCGTACGCATCGGCCTCGTATATGTATATGGAAGCGCAGCTATCGCTTCTTCTGTTTTGCGCGGGCTGCGCTGTAATTCTTTGTCGATGTTGCATAAACAGAGGAGGGAAGGAGAGAAGGAGAGACGCGACGGGTATGAAGTCGGCAAAGGAGGTTCATTGTAACCGGATGTAAATTTATCGCGTTATATATACGCCGCGGACGCATTGGCAAAAAATTGCGCCGTGCTGAATTGCGCTTGATTGAAGTAGTGAAAAGCACGATAATACCGGAGGTGCACGATGTGTACACGGGGTCTTTATGGAAATACGGTATACGTGTATATGTATATACGGACGCGGCCTATTATGCTCTGCCGTTTATTTGCCGTGAATTTCTTCGCTTCTTTTTTTCGGCAATAATTTGTCGTTAATGCAGGGAAGAGACGTCGCTCTCGGCGTAATTAACAGTCAGTTGGGCTAATTACGCGTTTCCGACTCGCGTCGCGCCAAGAAGCGGCGCGCCGCTTTCAGGCTGCGATTGTATATATACGTATTTTCTGTGTGCATTTCGGCTGTGCATTAAAAACTATATACCCCCGCCAACTCTACGGCTGTGAATAAACAAGATTTTTCGTTTTACTGCGAATACTTTGAGAAAACTTGCAAGATCTTAAAAATTACAATTTTGTATAGTAATTTTTATTTTTTTTTATGTTTATATCTGTTTTATACGTTGTAGAACATTATTATTTTATAATCATTGTTATTATATATTCAATTAAATTCAAATCTGAAATTAAATTTTTTTGACTCTGGCGGGATTCGAACCTGGATTCTCCGAAACTGCGGTCAGAAGCGCTAACCACTCACCTAAACAGGATTCTTACGCGTAAGAGTTTGGATCAAATATATACATTGAATGAATTCATAATATTAAACAAATAATAAATAACAATAATTAAATAATAGAAGTTAAACATATTGTATAATTTCAAAATATATCAAATAAATTAATTAAAAAAATAAATTAATCTTTTTAAGCCGTATAACCTCAAATTTAAAAATTACTATTCAAATAGTAAAATTCCTCATAAGTCAAGTATGCCACGTGGTTACTATTTTATACAGCAATTTTTCGTAGATATGCATTATTTTTTATTCAGAGTATGTTTGAAAAAGCTCGTTTCGTGTCGGTCTGATAGCAGCGCATTTCGGAGAAGCCGACGAAATTCGCGCTGCAACACCGAAGAAAACCGCGCCAGTATAGCTCAGCGAAAACAAAGAATTTATTTTCAAATCCTCTCCAAATTCGAACCGCGACGCAACGAAACGAACTACCGACGCCGCGCTTGTTCCAACAACATTTCCCAAAGTACATAATAATACGCGCGAGAACACCTGCAAACGAGTCTGATCGCGAGCGCGCGATTCTTCAACGAAACTCAAAGTGTCACCGGCCTGCAAGGCTTCCTCTCCGCCGTCGGGGAAGCGAGGGAGAAGAAAAAAATTTTCAGGTGCGGCAAGAGCGCTCGCGAACAAAAAACTCGATCGAGCGTAAATATACGGCTTAGAGCGACGCCAAGGGATTGCGAATCAACCGCGTAAACAGCAGGTGCGCTCACACTTTATGCAAGCGATCCGCGCGTAAACACATCGAGCAACGCGCGCGACGACGACGACGACGACGACAATGAACCCATATACCGCAACAACAACGCGGCAGTTATTCCAAACGCGACGTCCACATACGCGCCACGTTGCTCGCGCACACGTGTGCATGTGTATATATTCTGTGGCTTACAGGAAGAATCACTTAAGTGACTTTTTCGTGTTTTCGAGAAAAAGCGATTTCAATGTTTGAAGTAATACGTAAGATCGAAATGTCAGAGAAAGGATCTAAGTGTTGGCTCATTTCATTAGGTATGTGATACGAATACAAGCGTAGTATTACATTTTTAAATAGTTACTTTCTCGACGCGTAAACTAAACAAATTACTCGAGTTTTAAAGTGTAATTGAAATTTTCGAAAATTGTTATTAACAATGAGAAAAAACGGTTTAAAGGAAAAAAGCATGGTTTTTCCACAATTTTTTTTTTATTCGAGATTTCAAGAACGTTTTCATTTGCAATGTATCTGGAACCCCTCTAACCAATGGAATAAATGTCCAAACCAAAAAGATACGTGATTTGGGGGTTGATTTTGAACTTCGGTGTGGTCAAACTGGTGCATATTATAATTGAAAATTTTTGCACTTTTGCACTTAAGTGGTTCTGCAGTAACATTTTTACGAGATACGCCATTAAGTGACTATGCAATCGGCTGGCATTTAAAATATTTGCGCATTTCAGAAATCCTACTATTGTACAATGATAAAGGGTACTAACAGCACCTCGAATTCGACCTAAAAAAGTTTTTGACAAAATGTCACTTAAGTGGTTCTCGAGGTGGTTCTTCCTGCCAGCCACAGATATAGAGAGGCACCAGCCATAGTCGCACGTAGTTTTTGCAGCAGCTTCAATGAGTCTATTCTGTGTATTTGCTAGTCGACAAGTCGGTGGCAGCTGCAATGGACAAGTGTGTATATACGTGGAGGACAAATCCGGATTAATATAGCTGCGCGAATAGCAGCGGGAGTGTTTTGCGAGTGGTCGCAATGGAGCTGCTGAATTATGCTCTGCGATACGGTGATTCGACGCGCGGCGATCCCGCAAAACAGATTCTATGTAGGAGCTGTGTGTTTTGCCGTGGGCGAACGTTTCCCGATCCGCACGGCCGAGTGTGGAATGAGCTCTTGGAATATTATGGGGAGTTGACCGTTTGGACCATTTCTTTTTTTTCGGCACACTGAGAAAACAGTTTCTATGAAAGATTACAATACATAATAGATAAAAATTATTATACTTTCGAGTAACGCAGCCATGTAGCATCAAAACCGTAAGAATTACTATATACTGAAAGGTATAAAATTAAAAATCTAGGAATATTTTTGGTTTTTACACTACATGGCTGCGTTACTCGACAGTATAGTAAAAATTAATAGACTTGTTTTCTCCGTGCAGGTTTCTTGGTCTGCCAAGAATTTTTCTTTCGTCGCGATGGCGCGATTCGCTTGACGAGATTCGTTTGGCATATTTTGCAGGGAAAACCTTTTTTTTGTCGGGAGGGGGGGGGACTCTTTGAGCGCGATGCTTGCATAAGTTCTTGCTAAAGTTTCACGTTAGTAGGATTAAAGTGTGCGGGAAAAGAACTTCAACTTATAACCATCTTTTTCCGGATTGGATGCACTGGTCTCAACTCCTCCGTTTGAAATGAGCAATTTTCACCTTTTTTCCAATGAACTTTTGATTTACAATTATTCGTTTGTAGCGATTGTTATATTAAATTTAAGCTCTTTTCATAGATTTTCCTTTCGCTGATAATTGACATTTTGATGTTTGATTAGTTTTTTTATGTGACTATAATTGACAATCATATTTGACATAACATAATGAATTACGATAGTCAGCTTATCTCAGGACAAAACGTAAAATACTATTAAGCAAGAAAGAAGCATGAGAGTAGCGTTTGAATAAAAACTTATCATTGAGCCCAACGTCATGGCTTTAAACCATCACAGCATCTGATTTGTTCAAATTTTTTTAAAAGTTCAAACTCCCTTAATGAGCTTTGTCTCTATACAGTTGAGTTTCACTTCGAAAGAAAGAATTGTTTTCTTAAATATAATTATACAAGTGCATAAGGGCAGCTAAAAAAAAGCGTAAGAAAAAAAATGTTCCGATACTATCTTCATTAACTTTCTTGAGCCGTCGTCTCTCTCTTTTTGGCATGAAATTTTTCAGTTCGACTTTTATGCTCTTCATTCTAAAATGCTCTCGAACTATAACAAAGCCTACATAGTTCGGTAAAAAAAATGCAAAAAACTGCACCAATAAATTACACCGTTTACACCGAGGATGAGACAATTAATTTTGGCGTTCAAGACGCACTCTGCCGAACCAGAAAAAGGTGATCCTACATAGGGACCTGTCCTTTTCGCCTACACCAACTCCAACTTATTTCCACGCCAGCGTCTACGGAACTGCACGTATATTGCTACGGTGTATACTCAGCGAGTTACACACGTCGCAGATAGAAGGAGAGAACGAGGAGAAGCAACGGCGCTGCTGTGCGCGTAACGCGACCGCGGCTCATTCTCACGCATCCAAGAGTTCTCTCTCTCTCCCTCTCTTTCTCTCTTCGCTCATTCACTTGGACTCCTCTCTTGCCGCACTCGTTTTGCTTTGCTTTATGCATGCGCGCCTTATGAAAACTCCTTATTGCATTTGAGCGAGAGAGAGAGAGAGAGACCGAAAGATCACCCGGAGATTATCTGCAGGACGATTTACGAGCGCGCATTGTTTGTTTATACTCTACACGTTTTATTGCGGATAGTCTCGATAGAGTTAATTGCTTTTCGTAATTATATTTGCCAGGGAGCGAGGGAAAAAGATAGAGGCCTATTTATCGATATCGCGTTCTTCGACAGCCCAAGAGCTTTTTTCCAAGTTGGATTACGCGCGTCCGTGTGAGCCGGAATTATACGTGTATATCGAGGTATATTCTCATCGGCCCTCGTCCGATCCTGCGTATATCGATAAATATTGTAGTCCGTGTGTATTGTACCAGGAAATGACTCAGCGAGAAATTTGTGAACGCAGACGCATAGTGGCGCACCGTAGCTTCCGAAAAGCGTGAAATTCTAGTCTGTGAAAGAGTAAAAATCATCGTGTTCGATATGCTATCGCTATCGGAGAGATGTACATTGTACATATATACGCTCAGAGGACAAAATAATGTACAAAGCTCGGAGGTTTATATATATACCCGGCAACAGAGCCTCGCGCACGAGCGCAGAGAGAACAAAGAGAAATGCGACTACGTCAGATGTATCATGCATAATACCAATTCGGTTCGAATCAAAGTCCAATCGCATGACTCCAACACTTTGTGTTGTGGAGATAGAGAGAGAGAGAGAGAGAGAGAAAGCTGCATCTCTGTTATTCATTCATCCTACACTGCAGCACAAGCTATCTTCGTATCAGTCCCGTCCTCTCCTCTCCTCCTCCTCCTCCTCCTCCTCCTCCTCCTACGTATAACAGCGCGTACTCGTTTGCATTCTTTCCCAGTCCACACGAATCTACATGTCTTTTACTCATTGAGCTACACTTGCCATCTCTCTCTCTCTCGCTATACTCCCCACCTCGAAGCTCCACACACATACTCGACTCTCTTCATTCAGGCGGCCGAGGCTCTGTAACGCCACATCGCCGCTGTTTTGTTGTTGTGTATACGCTGGTAGTAGAGTCTACACACAAGTACACGTATACGCGAATTGCCTTCCGTTTTCCAGGCGTATAGCTACACACATCCAGAGAGCCAAGCGGCGTTCGAGAGCCGGCCTTCGCCTATGTGTATACTGTATACGTTACGTACGCTGGTGCACGCATGCCGCTGCTGCTGCTGCTGTTGCTCGTCGACACGCTCGCCTACAGGTTACTAACCTGACCTACCGCGCGTCACACGCATATATATAAGCAGAGAGCCGAGCCCGAGCTATATACTCCTCTCTCTGCGTGTACATATATGTATACGTGTATCACCACTACTGTTGTGTACTCCGTACACACAGGCCATAAGCGCCCCGCCAAGCGACGACATCTGCGATGCGCTTATTTTTTTTATTTTTAAGATTCGACGCGTTTGTTTCCGAGACGCCCGGCGAAGAAGGCGCTCTTACCGCACCTGCGAGCTGTACAGTTGGTAAGTGGCTAATTGCGATTTCTAATGCCCGCGCGCAACAGAAAACAAAAGTCGATCGGGCGTTGTGCGGTCGTCTCGGGGGGGGGGCATTTGACGTATTTTTGTACAGTATACAAACGACGATGAAGAAACGCCAGAAGCGCGCTTGTTTCGAAATTTTATCACTTTCCTGGTAACCGGTATGACCGTAAAGTCGTTATGAAATATTGCGAGCCTTGTGAAAATGCGGGGGGAGGGGAGGGGGGAAATCTTGGATTTGTGCGGGGAAAAGGACGATGGTTTAGCGCGACATTACGCGGTATTATTACATATACTGAATTCGAAATGTTTTCGAAAAAAAGATTTAAATTCGAATGCTTTTCGAAAGCTGATCCCCGCACTTTGCGCTGCACGATATGCAAATGACGGCTTCGATAAAGTTGGCCGTTCGGTTTAGAAGTTATGAGCTTTTTCTTAATGCGTGTTTCGATATATTAAAAAAAGAAAATAATAATAAAAGAATCTCAATGGCAGACGGCACTTCTTTCTCTAAAATTTTTAGTATCTTTATTGCCCGCTTGAAATTGTTATTTTCGCTTTGAATATTACAATCCTATCGTAATTCGAAAAGAGACAAAGTCAACACGTACATCCGCCAGCAAATACACAGACTCGCACACATTGCATAATTAGAATTTCCAATATACGCCTCCACTCGTGTTTCCAGAGCGATTTGACGACACTTAAAATTTTACAAAACTTCCTCTTTGAGAAAGTAAAGGCATATCCAATTCAGGAGGGGGAGGGGGGGGGGGCACAAGGAACCGTGTAAGCGAGTTGCGAGTAGCAAATTCGAGACGCGAATATACGGTTTTGTTGGGTACACATTTTTATCAAAATATGCGCGCCGCCAACCGCGCAGTTTGTTCACGACGAAGATTTCATTGTTTTTGCACTCCCTATTTTCTTCTCGCTCTCGCGTCCACGGCTCTTCCTGCTTCGTTAAACAATATATATAAAATACGGAGGCTCGCTTTTCACGAGCGAGTATTACGTTTTATTAATTGCATTTTCTCCGAGGGTTTCGAGAGCTCGCGCGCATCGACGAGTTTTTTTTTGTTTTTTTTTTCTCGATTTTCTAACGGCCACGAGGCAAAAATATAAATGAGAAAATTCCAATTTATTAATTCGTTCGACGGTCGAAAGAATCGAAAGGCTAATACGTTGCGAGAAATTGTTTATTCATTTTCAATATTCGCGCAAAAATTACTCGATCGAGCCGAGAGTTTCTGCGTATAATCAGAAAATTCGTCCGTACATCGAATGTACCCGTGGCCAAGAGATCACGTTTACGTTCGAAAATAGCAAAAAATCCAAACACCTTTTTTCCCGAGCAATCGTTCGCGCCTCTGTCTCTCGGCTCGATTTCTCCGAAACAGCTCGATTTTTCAAAATCCCGCGAATTCGTTCCCTCTCTCCGCGTCGCTTGCCCCCGGTGATTTAGGTGAATGAAAAGTTGGGTTTCCCCTCCCCCCCCCCCTCACTTGCGCGGAGAGGCGAGGTCAGCGCGCGTAAGTAGCTGATTTCCTCTCGGCCGGGCGTTATCGTTCACGAGAATTTCGGTGCGCGTCTTGAAAATGTTAAAGAATTTCCTTATCGAGCCGAGAGACTCGAAACGCGCTCGGCGTTGCGCAATCGCGGCTTCGACGTGTCTGGGGAGCGCATTGACGAAACCAAGGCGATCTCCATCGCTTCTCCAAATGGGACGCTACGAGGAAAATTTAATTTTCAGCGGTGTAATACACTTTTTTTTCTCGTCCGCCGTCGTTCTGTCCTCCCCCCCCCCCCCCCTCGGTCTCCACGTCGAGGCACGACGAATTTCGCCGTCGAGGCGAGCTCCTCGGTGAAATACACGCGAAAGAAAAATATTCACTTCCGAGTAGGAAACTCGAATCCGCGAACAAAAACAGTTCGAAATGATGTTTCAAATTGCACGGGGAGCTCATCCGCTCGCCCGTACGCCGCACTTATTCAAAAGTCTTGCCGTATATAACTGAGAAGAGAGAAAGATCGAGGGAGGGAGGGGGCAGAGGGGGAGGGAAGGGAGGAAGATGACGCTACGCGAGGCTCGAATCGAATTTTTCCTCATGCGTTATAAATATAGATTACATAGAGCATAATACATACAGAAATGTTTATAGTAATAAAATTCCATTGATAAGATTGTAATATCAGTTTTTAAATTAACGCAACTCGCGTGAATTTGTATTTTTATCACTGAAAAAAACGTACGCACGTCGCGATACACGATCTAACCGTGCGCTCGGCGAGAGCCCCAGAAACTTTATCTGTTTACGTAAAGCGCGGTATATAACTATGATTTTGGAAAATTTTCCTACCTCACCGCGGCGGCAGATTGAGATCGTGGGGAGGCGGGGGGAGAGGGGGGAGAAAAAAAAGAGGCGTTTATTAACGAGCCGCGCGAGTTGAAAGTGCCACGCGAGAGTCTCGGCGCAATATAAATCGGCATCGCGAGCGTTATAAACTACGAATCGTAAAATTTCGAGAAAGTCGTCTAGCCAATTCGAAGCCGTAAAAATTATTTACGAAGTTAAACGCGACGAAAATCGCGCAAAAAACTCGCAGATCAAGCTTTCGTATGTGTGTGTATACGTAAGGCTCGCGCCGATAATTTTTCTCCTACTCTGCGCTTAATGAGGCCGAGAGGCAATTCGCGAACACGTGTAAGCGTCATCTCGAGATGTGTGTGTGTGTGTGTGTGTGTGTGTGTGTGTGTGTTTGTCTGTGTGAGTGAGAGAAAGAGAGCGAGTTTTGAATATCGCGCGCATATTCTTGCCGACGACCGGGCGTACATGACAAATTCTCTTAGAAAAGTGCACTTTTCGGGGGTCCAGAAAACGAAAAATTTTTTTTTACGCTAGAGTTTTCGGACCGATCAGACTTTCTTCTGTTAGCTGATAGATAGCCAAAAATGCAGAGGAACGTGGGAAACATGGAGCATTAGAATTTAACATGGAGAGGTACATAAAAAAAGAAAATCGGCTATTCCGATTTTTATTTACTTTTTTTTTGACAAACGGACATAACTTTTGATCAGAGCATCGAATCTGGGTACATATTTTTTTTAAAATTAAAGCTCTTGTACTTTATTGTGATGTAATTTGAAATTTTATTTGTGCTTCGAAAACATTCGTAGTTGTCATTATTATAGTATTTCGACGAATTAATTTTTTGTAAAAAAAAAAACGTTAAAAGGCTCAGAAATATGCTTACTAGTAACTTTTCCCATGCTCCTCTGCACTTTTGACTATCTTTTGGCTTTGGCTATACCAGACCTGTTTTTTCTCATTCCTTATAGGTAATTCTGAAAGAGAAAAAACTCGCGTACATGGCCGATCGTAGGGTATACTTTTTTACCGGAGCAAAAAAGATTCGAAAAAAACGAGAAATAATTAACAAAAACGAGAAAAAATTAGAAAACTATGGACTTTTATAAAAATTTCATTACAACAAAAATATCTTAAAATTCATGAAAGAGTGGTTTGAAATATTTTCATATTCATCGAATACAATTTTTGATTTGTCAAAAATCAAAAAATTTGAAATTTCGACAAATGTCTTGAATACTCTGGAATTTTTTCAGATTTTTTAAGAACATTTTTCGAGATTTTCGGAAAATCCAAAATTGTATTCGAAGAATCTGAAAAAATTTCAGAGCATTCTGTGATGAATTTTAAGACATTTTTGTTCGAATGAAATTGTTATAAAAGTTCATAGTTTTCTTTTTTTTAATTATTTCTCGTTTTCTGAGTCGTTTTTTCTCCGGAAAAAAATGTACCCACCGATTGGCCGTGCACGTGAATTTTTTCTCGTTCAGAATGACCTAAGCAACGAGAAAAAGTAGGTCTAGTAGGTGTGCCTCAAAAAAAAAAAAAAAAAAATTTGCAACTTTTGGGGAGAGTTGTTTCCGAAAATTGGTGGATATGCACATTGCACACACACACACACACACACACACACACACAATCGAGTGTATATCGTATGCCTGGGAAATCGAAAGCACTTTTTGAAATCGAAATCATCGTCGCGCGGGCGTAGGATTTCTCGGAATTGTTTTCAATCTCTCGAAATATGGAATTCGGGCCGCAGATAAAGCTTTTTCGTAATTGCAGGTCGCCCCGTTATCGAGAAGCGCGTCTATATACTTTTTTCCTCCCGCGGCGCGCGACGACGAAGACTTTCACCGCGAGGGATAAGACGGAAAATTTGCGGCAGGGTGAAGCTCGATTTTCTTTGTTCTTATTAATAGTTTATTGATTGGAAGAATTTAGAAAAAAAATTACGACTGATTATCTTTTATTATTTAAAATAAGAGTAACCTAGTGGAATGATATATTTTCGACCTTTTTGTGATTATTATTATCCATTTTGTGCGCGTTTCTTTTTATAAATATTAAGAAAGCATGATTGTAGTTACCTGTTCGTGCCATATCGAGATATTTTATAGTTTCTTGAAAATTATATAGCTTACGTTGAAACTATATACAAAAAATTTTGACCCAAACAATTTCTCAAGGCTTCGCCAAGCCTCATCCTTTTCAATTGTTCGCAGTCGTTAACTAACGAGTATTCGTTTCAATCAAAATTCTCAAGTACAACTTGTGATCAAACCACAAGAAAATTTACCCTCGCAATCCCGCATACGTTTCATTATAATTTTTTCCAAACGAAGCCGCGCATCTATACCACAGTCTACACCTCACTCTCGTCCCGCCGCATTTTCCGTGCAAGCGTTCGCGCCGAGGTGTTAGACTCGTTTTTATTCCACAAATATTGATCCTCATAGCCGATCGCGAGTGGCGAGCATTGAAAAAAACAGCAAGAAAAAAAAACGACGAGAAATAAAAGCGCGTGAGCTCGGATAAAAATAAACGCGTGGAAGCGCACAACGTGTCCAAGGCGTGCGTTTCGTCACGACGAAAGCGCTGTTCCTCATTCTCACGTTGAATTCGCTTGTAATATTCGTGTGCGTCACACGGTCGGCGAAAAAAAAAAAAATGTTCATTCTATTTTCGGAATAAAAAGAGCCCGCGTCGCGCTTATGCGCGCAACTCCTCGACAACGGCAAATACGCTATATAGGACCACAAAGTGAGTCATGCGCGTAAAGTTGCGATAGATTACATGTACGCGTATACGCGAGAGAAAAAAAAAAGAAACTGGACACACACATAATAGCGCTCGCGGTCGTTGCAGAGACAGACGCATTTTCGAACGGGTGCCCGGCGCGAGCCTCGTTAAAATCTAGCTGAAAGTACTATTTATAAGCTCCGCTCGGACTTTTTTCTCTCGTCTTTTCCTCGTTCCCGTCATTATTGTCGAATCGAAATCACAAGCGCCGATAACTTGCGAAGCGGGCGTGGTATAAAGCGCGCCCGAGATGACGAAATTCCACCTCCTCCTCCTCCTCGACGAGAGAGAGAGAGAGAAAGAGAGACAGAGACTATCAATGACATTGGCGCAGAGAGAATATCTCTTTCTGTGAGCAATAATAAGAAGCGCCGGAAAAAAGAATCTGGCGTCGCTCGTTTACTGCGAGATAGCGGCTTATCGGCGTTACTTCCGTGCCACGCGACGAGCGGGAGATGTTTCAAAATTTTTGGCAAATCGATCGGGCGTAATCGTCGGGAAAAACGCGTCCGGCTCATTCTCGTTTTAACTCCGATTCGCTCCCGCGAGCGCTCGATTAGTCGGTCGTAGGCCAAAATGACAGCTAATTTCGACGCGTATTATATGCTTGTGTATCGTAACTTGGCTCGATCAACGATTTCCTTGTTAAAACTCTAGAAACGCTTTCTGTTAATTGTAAATTAATTTGAATTTACTCGCTGAATAATGGAATGCGTCGATCGGAATAACAATGCTACGTTATTATAATTATTCATGTCTGATAAGGATAGAAGATACTTTTTTTATAAAGTTGTCACCAGAGTTTCAATTATCTTATTGCAAAAATCTTTCAAAATGTCCATCGTTTCCGTAGTATTTTCAATATTTTCTAAACATTACGATTTCACGAAATTAAAACACATTACTCTCCAACGATTCGTATTAATTACATTGGGCCACAAGGGAATTCTGTAGTTGCTCAATTTCATCAGCACGTATATATATCCCGACCAATCTTTTTGACCATTATGGCTATCAAACTTGGTTAATACCCTACACCAGCGCGAGTTACATCTCGAAACGCCGGAGAAGCGATCACCAATAAAAAAAAAGAAAACAAAAAAAAAACAAGAAGAAGAATCTCCCCCTCCCCCTCCCCGCACAACGAGCCGTTGCGAGAGACGATGGAGGTGGAAAAGTTCGCAGGCGAAGGAAGAGTACAATTGCATTTTGACTGGTGGCCGCGAGTGAAAAATCACTTCCTTTCTTTCCGCGAACAATTTCTAATTAAAATTTTTCCGGCGTTCTTACCTTCCCCCCCTCTTCACTCTCTCTCTCTCTCTCTCTCTCTCTCTCTCTCTCTCTCTCTCGCCGGCTCGAAACAACAGTTAATGAGTTTTCCAATTATCAGCTTTCCCTCTCTCTCTGTCTCGCTCTCTTCCTCGCCGGAGAAAAGGAGGAGGAGTAGTGTACGCGCACACCACAGAGAGATAGGTGAGAGTCCGCGAAGCTCTTCTCCTCCCCTCCCCCTTCCCCCGTCCCGTCTGGTAGCTACGGGGGCTTATTAAATAAAAACTAATGACTCGCGGATTAATTAGGTCGCGAATCGTTAGCGCCGGCCTTTTTCCCGACCCTCCACAACCCCCTCCCCTGTTCTCCTCCCCCCCCTCCTTGGCACCCCGACAACACCCCCTCTTCCGTCTATGCGGCAGGGGGGGGGGGGCGGCCGAGCAATTTTAATGAAAAATACTTGTTAAAAGTTTTGTATAAAAGCAGCCAAGTCGCCGCTGCCGCGCTCGCTTTCCGCGCCGGGGGAAAAAGCTCTTTGGGCGAAGCTCTCGCTCTCCCTCTCTCCTCTCTGTGTATGTATATACTATACGCGTATACGTGTGGGTATAAGGGGCGCAAAAAACTTTAGCGAAATCGAGTCGCGCGAAGAAATTTGCAAGATCGCGCAATCTTTATAGTCCGCCGCCTCTAGTTTATTCTTTTTACGCCTCTCTCTCTCTCTCTCTCTCCGCGCGGCTGCGCGCGATATTTTCTGCTCGAAAGTAAGCTTTTGATAATGCAGCCTGCAGTCGGTGTGCACACCGCTCGCGCTATGGAAATCAAAGTTTCCGGCCGCGATATACACAGGAGGATTATTGCGACGAAGATTCTTCGGATCGGTTTTAACGCGTTTTATAGAAAATTAAACGCGTCGAGAGTAGTGTGTCTGTGTGCGGTGGGGGGAGTGCGAGTCTGTTCGAATTTCGCGCGTGGCAAATTGCTCGAGCTAATAATGAAAAACAAATTGCGACAAAGCGCGACGTGATGTTTCCGCTCGCTGCGTTATATATGCGAGGGTAATCTATCATTTTACGGAGAGTTTCGAGCTTACGGATTAATACCTCGTTTAAAGTTTTTTCATATTCAGGTTATTAAAATGTAAACTCGAAACTTCGCTTAAAATTGTAGGCTAGATTGGCTAGAGGCTAGATAGATGTAGCTTAGATTTTCGTGATTAGTTCAAAGTAAATTCACGGGGTTTTTTTGTTTCATCGATCACATTCATGACTGTAAATTTGAGAAAAATTTGATAACAATTCCAGTAATTTCTCACTTTAATTCAATTCAAATTAAATCGATCAATTAAAATCCATCAGATATACTTATCCAGTTATGTTTAATTACCTGTCCTGTATTACTACAAAGTTTCAAGTCTATATACATTGCAATAATTGACATACGTTATGGACGACTGCGATTTTCTTGATTTTGCATCAATCCAACTTTGTTCGTCAATGATGCGCGACGTTAACCTGCGAGCCTTACAAAACGACGGACAATCGCGTCCTATAACCGATTGCCACTACCTCGTAATTTGTCGTAATGCGACGTTAATTCTCTCGGTGTGTTGTACAAGGGAAATAGCTATATATGTTCCCTCGTCCGCAACTGCATTACGGCTCGAAATTTGAATTTCCAATTGACTTTCGAGCAGACGTGTACATACGTATATACATACGCGAGCCCGCACTTGATTAACACGTCAGCCATAAAATAAAGCATATATGTTCCAACTTCGACCAACGGGCCCTTCCCGAACCGCAGCGGCTTACATTACATTTCTCCGGATCCAAGCCGTGTATCCCTCGCGGCAATGGTCGAATTATATGAAGTGCGAAGCTATTTCAGTGCTAATGACTCTGGCTGGATTTTCTTTCGATCATGCGGCCCTCGCCTCTTGCTTCTCCTCCCCATCCTCTCCTGCTTTTTTTGCGCGCTGCGAGCTTTTTCAAAGCTCCAGAGAAATTCCGAAGATTCGCCTCGGCTTTTTCCACGATCGATCCGCGCGGAAAAGAAAGGAAGAGGAATAAGGCGGAGGGAAGAAAAAAACAGAGAGAGAGAGAGAGAGAGATCGGGAGGCGCGGGCGCGCCGCCGACGAAGTATAGGAGGAAAAAATTGCGTCGAAGTTTCTTTTCCGATTCGACGCACCGAAGGCGGCGGCGGCAGACTCTCTTTCGCGAATATTTGCCCTCTGCCGCGTATAAATTTGATGCCGGAGAAAATAATGTCTAATAAAATTGTCTGGCTTCGGCGCGCGTTGCGCGGCGCTCGATACATTTCTTCCCATACATACATACATACATATATAATATATATATACAGTATACACTGTACACAATCATACATGTATATACACGTAGATATCCGCTCTAGCGCGAGAGCGTATTAATCAATAGAGCTTGTATTCATCTATATATATACTATACACGCGTTACGTTGTATGTACATAGTATACATATAGTACGTACACAAGCGCAAAAGCTCTGCGAGTATTACACACCCCGCGTTTTCAACAACTCTCGCCAACATTACTTCTGCGCGTCTTTATTGCTCTCTCAATATTAATCTTCACGGGCGCGTCGAATAAAATGTTTCTATATATATCGGAGAAATGCAAAGAACAGTATAATACCGGCGCGCGCAGTGAATCACGTCTTTGTAATCAGATTCGCTTCTTTCTCTCCCGTTGGTGTGTGCATGCGCGCGAAAAAAAAAAGTTATATATACGTATATCAGGGCGATACGACAGAGGAGCCACTGTACGGACTCTCGCATCAGCGTTTAACGCTTTTGTCGCGATGAAAAGAATTTTTGAAACGGCGAGTCGACGCGTCTTGTGAGTCAGATCTGTATAATGTGTGTATGGGTGTGTGTGTGTGTAGGTGTTGCACATCGGTGCAGAGACCGGCTAATAATGAATTACATTGAAACGTGACTGAAAAGCGTAATCGTGAATTGTAAGTTTGTTCAATCTAATTCATTATTCGGTACTCTCTAGATCTGAAACAGCGAAGAATTTACTATTTCTCATAGTTGAATCATATTAACCTCCCAAATAATGAAATTTTTCACTATTTACACGTAGTACAGAAAATATCGTTTTACAAATTAGTGAATATTTACTAATTAATACGGTGCGTTGTTGTAAAAGTTATAATTCGCTATAGTACGTATTTACTGATTCAAACAGAAGAAAGTATTAGCTTTAAATTGTCACTGAAACACTGATTATCCAGTACATTATCACTTTAGCAAACGGTGAACTTGAAAAATTATGATAATTTACCGTTTTAAGAGAAGTAAAATTTTTGGTACTTATACATTTTTAACATCCGAGAAATTCACTATTCAAGTAGAGAATCCACCACCCATAAAAAGTGAAATTTCATTGAATTAATCGTTTTGCAACATGAGAAAAATTTACTATTTAATTAGCTAACAATGAACTTGTAGAATAAGCGAAAGTTTATGTCCCCTTTAGCCTTCTGTTGAGCAATGTATTTGCAACATTGTAGTAGGTAGTATATTTTCACTATTTCACCTAATGTATATTGCTACCCAAATATTATTTTTTTTCACTATTTTCAACGTTCAGATTTACTATTTTAGATAGTGCTTCCACACTTTTTCAATTGATTCATTTTTCAATCCGTTTAAACTGCGATCATTCACTAATTCACAGTTGCACCATTACAACAATACGGACAACAAAAAAAACCGTGAATTCTCACTGTTTTCGATTTCAAGAGTACAGTGACTGCGAAATAGTTTGGATAATTTCACTTTTGAGTGTGTAATTTCCGCATCGGAACATTATTCTCGATTTTATCCTTGATATAAATTTACCGACGCCTGCCAACTCAAGATTGACCTATTACACGACTCGTCTTCACGTGTCATTAACCACGAGATCGGTATCTTCTACCTCATCCGTGAAAACTTCTGTTAACAAGGGACGAAAAGACAGCTTATATTATACGAATAGACGCGTACACGGCGCACAGCGACTACACACACTGCACACGGCCATAAGCGAGCACAAGTACAGAGGAAGCAAAAAATCTCGGAAAAATTGCAGTGAAAACGCTTGTAAGTTTCCAGCGCGGGTTCGCCTCTATATCGGCTCTATGCGCACATGTACACACAGAGCTGCGGCTACACAGCCCCCAGAGGCAGCCGCAGCAGCAGCAGCAGCAGCGAGGCATGTCAATGACACGTGCCGCACACGGCAGCGCGCTGTACGGTGCGTATATTGGAGTCCCTGTTTCTCACTCTATACGCTCTTTGGGCTCGCGCAGATCTGCGCTGTGTGTGTGTGTGTGCGCGTATATTATAAGCGTATATATGGGCGAGCGACGACGAAGCGCCGCACACTCGCGAAAACTAAATCACCGAGCTGTCAGGGCCAGAACCCCTACTCCGAAAAATGCCTAGATGTTGCATATCGCGACTCACTTTTGCCCAGCAGTATGTAGCAGCAGCGGCGGCGGCGGCGGCGGTGGTCGGGTGTGCGCTTGTAACCTTACAAAAAAAAGTAACGCTTACTTGAAGCCCAGCCCCGCGTGTCCTATACGATGTACGCGTATGCCGTATATATACACGCGCTTCGATGGTATAACGTATACAGCGAGAGCTGCTGTCGTTGTTTTGTCCATCCGAATTGGGCACTTTCGAAACGGACGATCGCAGAGTGAGAGAGAGAGAGAGGAACTTCTCCTTTTTCGCGCTTTTGTCGATTGCAGGCCCCTGGCGGAGACGCGAGCGTAGACCGACCGAAACTGATGATGATTCGCCAGCGTATAGATGTGCGCTTGTCACTTTAATTGTTTTTCGAGGATATAGTTTCGATGAAAAATATACACAACGAGTCAAACGTCAAGCCCCCCCTACCCGCGAGTTTGATCTGCGGAGATAGAGATATGGAGAGAGCATTGTTTTGTCACTGATAGTGGAAAATTAAGTGCCCCTTATACGAGCGAACGGGGAAGGATAAGAAATGCTAATTTGAAATCGACGAAAAATTTTGCTCGCGTACGTACGTGTATTTTCTTTTGGTTTATTGCGTTTTTGCGAGATAGGAACTCGTTAGCCATTCAGAATTCGCATACGCGCTCTTGGGTAAGATCGAGTCCGCGGATATACCGACTATTCAATTCTTATGTGTGCACCTCTGAATCGCGACGTAAATTATGCCGAGCTTTATCGTCATAAGCTTAGACGACTGTATTATCTTAGAAAATTTATGTATTAGAAAACTATGAAAAACGGTACATATATATATGCAACGATTTCTTGATTCGGTAAAAGGCAGTTTTCTGGCACGATTTCAGGTACGAAGAAAGATATCTCGAGATTGCGAGCACTTAAGATACTGTCCATAAATTGCGCAAAGCATTTTTAGCCGGTTTTTATTACGCGATCGTCCTTTCTTTATATTATAAGGAACGGTTTTCGGAACAAGCCAGATTTTTCCTCCAAGGGCGTTTTTTTTAACGGCCGCACGCATCGTTTGAAATGTTCGTTGCTTTATATATAAATAGATTTTAATAAGCTTATGCATCTTAAAAAATGTTTCGCTTCTTTTTACATCTTCGCAGTCGTGTCTCTCGGGGCCTAAAAAATTAACGAGCTGTTTTCTATGATTTAGTTTTCTTCGCGTTCGCGAGAGAGAGAGAGAAAAAAAAATCGCCGTTCAAAATTACGGAAATTGCCGGCACAGCGGCGGAGAGCCGTAAAACGAGGCAACAAATTGGCAGTGGTTTTTTCTTCTTTGATTTAAAACTGGCTCTCTCGAGCTCTGTATCGAGATAACGAGACTAATCAGATGATCCGGTTCTCAAAGAGAATTTGATTTGCTCATTTTGCAACTCTATGAAATCGCCTGTCTCTCCATCGAGGTTCTCGAAAAAAAAAAATCGAACGCAGCATGCGAGATTCCTTTACATCTGTAAATTCACGATTTATCCCATCCCTTGTTCTTCTCTTCCTCGAGAATCGCCGTCGCGTTAACGTCACGCATTTTCCACAAAAAACCTACAACATTCTCCGTGAGTACGTAAAACATTGCTCGGAACGCTGAGTAAAATAAATTATTCGAAAGTTTAGAAATGACATTGGCCGCGGCTAAGGGGGGCTCGAAACGCTATATCGACCCCCGGAACGTCCGAAGCGCCCGTTAACTTATCGTCACACGACTCATGCGTATATAAGTTGCTCTTGTACAGAGAACAATCGCGATTCCTCGAATGCACGATTTTCAGATTCGAGATGTCGGCGAGCGCGAGCCTGGAAAGGTCGATCGATGCGTGTAAAAATGCATGCGCTCTCCGTGCGCAAAAGAACGCTTGACATATATATATATGTACTATACACGTATATACGTGTATATAAAGAGCGCGAGCGGCCGGCCGCGCTCTCGCGTGTATTTTCCAAGGCAGGAGGAATTCTGAAAATGATTACTCGCGTGTATACCGTGTATATATATATATATAAAAGGTAGAAAAGAAATCACGAAATGTGGAACAAAGCAGCAGGGAAAAAGAACAATCGAAGATAAGAAGTCTAGATTTCCGCATGCCTTTTCTGTTCTACAAAACGACTTTTTATTGAATTCGTCGAAATAGCAGTACTATGCGCACACAACAGCAGTAGCGCAGCCTCTCCCGCGCGCCGAGAGACTTTGGACTTTCTAAAATATATATATACTTTAGATTGGAGCACTAATGCTATAGTTTTGCCAGACGCAACATAATTTCATGCCGGCTGAGCAGCAGACCTCAATTGTTTTCGAAACCGTTTGAGCAAATATGATTTTAAAACTCGATATTGCGCGCCTGACTTTGCCTCTTTGCTCCGTGTATGCATCTGATAATTCATCGGGAAAAAAAGCGCCTCTTCGAGACAAATGCTTTGCCCCCCCCCCCCCTGCAGCCGCATGCAAAGCAGTAATACGAAGCTTCTGAGAATGGGCAAGTTGAATTCGAAATCGCCTTTGCGAGAATTGCTCGGCAAATTGATTTAAACTTGCGCCTCATTCCCATGCATGTGTGTATTATATTGCATATAAAAGTGTGTGCATATATATATCGCGTGCCGTACAATGTAAGAAAGTCGAGTGCCGAGCAATAGCATTGTTAAACCGAGATACACACAATGGTGTGTGTGCGCTCGAAGCGAAGCTAAGAAAAAAAAAACAACCCACCCGACACATTGTGATTACGAACTGAATTCAAACGTCGAATATCTCCGCCCCATGCGCCGTATATATACGTCGATCTCGCAATACCGCGAGTTTTCCTTTCCGTTTCTCTTTTCTTTTCTCGTTTTTCTCCTTTTTTTTCTAATAATCCATCCCGTAATTTGATACACTGTATATACCTCGGTTTACACATTTTGTGTCCAACGACTGGTCGCAGCAGCAGCAGCAGCAGCAGCAGCAGCAGCAGCGGGAGATCGACGGTCCACAAAGAATTCTATCAGCAGGCTATTTTGAAATTGAAAGGCGAGCGCGAGGCACAACCGAAATTCGATAATAGATACGTTTCTAGGTGAAACTCGCTCCTGAAGTTCTGCTTTATTGACAATTCGACTTTTACAATACCTGCGTCTCTGCCGCTCGCGGATCCGCGCTACTGGAGCACACCGCGAAAAATCCGGTTACCAATATCCGCAATGCTGCTCCCTCTGCTCCAGATTTTTCGCGAAAACGTTACGTAAGACCGTCTCTCTGTCTCTCTCACTTTATTCCCTCTGTTCGTCGTAAACAGACACACTCTTGTATCGAAATGTACTTACCGATCGGTCGTCGAGTTAGGCGCGGCGGCGGCTCGCGGACTTCGGTAGGCTCTTCACAGCTTCGCGCCTGGAACAGAGGAGAGAGAAAAAAATTTGCGTAAGTTAAGAGCTTGCACTTCCTCGTGTTCCTTAACGCGTAAACGCGTGTATATATTGTTTTTAGCGGGGAGAGGCTCTCTGTAATTACGCGCAGCGCTCGCTTCGATTACGCTCGCGCGAAGGAGAGAAAATTCTGCGTCATTAAAAATGCTAATTTCCGCGTAATGTCGGCGCATTAATTTGCTCTCCGCGGCGTGTACTTCTCGGTTCGAATAACCGATGTTAAAAGCGAATGAGACGCAGTGCGCTCGAAAGTTCATACGCGCGGCTTATAATCACACCGTTACTGCGCTCTCTCGCCTCTTGCGCGTATTGAATTTAATAGTTTTTCCATCAGATGGACGCGAGACCGACGGCCCGGCAAATATTTGCTGATTAGTAATTTACACCCTGTACCGACTATTCTCATACTTTATGGACTACGTCTTAATTTTTAATGTAAAAATTACTCTGCCGGGTATAAGTGTGTACAGGAAAAACTGTGTTTACCGTATAAAATTTTGAGTATGAAGTCTAAGATCGATAATATATGTATACTTCGCTTTATGTGTAACACCGATAATTTATTCGATAATATTCAGTTGGGTATTACAAACCATTATTTATGAATCGTTATGCCTTGAAATTCATAATAACGATTCATTATTATTATTTATTATCTTAATGTTAATCTTCAAATTGATAATTAAGTCAAGTGAAATCGCTTTATAAAAGCGCATAATCGTTATTGATTGTGCATTGATTTACGCCCCCTTCCGCGCGTTTACGAAGCAAAACTCGCAAGGAAGACGAAAAAAAAGGGCGAATTACTTGTTTTTGACTTGCAGCTCCGCGCAGCAGCAGCAGCAGTAGCATATAGCAGTATACTATCTTAATGAAACTCTCCCGATAATTCTAATTGAAATATTAAATTCTGTTTTATCGCCTTGTAAACCGTAACTACGTAAGACCAATCAAACGGCAATATTAAATGCTTCACAACATCCGGCCGTCACTTTTTTCTCCCCTCCCCCAAAGAACCGAGAGAACATAATAAATAATAATTTTACCGTCCGAGAGAGAGAGAGAGCTTTCTCAATAACGCAAGAGTCGCGCGCGCGCGAACAACCCCATCAAAATTCCTGCACAACCGCGGACTCGAGAGCCGTAAAAAAAGAAAGAAAAAAAAAAACGTGTGCGTCACGGGACGCGCGACAGAAGTGATAACTTCAAATTGATTTTAATAGAAACTAGCAAGTGTTGCCTCGCTCGTAATAGAAATTACAATATATCGAAGTAGAGTTAATAGAAAATTGGAATCAGAAGTGCTGTGGGTATGCAAGCACACTAATAGAAAGAAAATCGGCAAACATCTTGCAGCTTCTATATTGTCTACATTATTTAGTCATGCATCAAACGTTAGTTGCACGCCGTCGTCTATCTTCATTGTCGTGGTGTAGGACTATATATATCTGTGGCTTGCAGGAAGAACCACTTACGTGACATTTTGTGAAAATTTTTTTTATGTCGAATTTGAGGTGCTCTTAGTACCCTTTTTCATTGTACAATAATAGGACTTTCAAAATGCACAAATATTTAAATGCTAGCCGATTGCATAATCACTTAACTGTGTCTCTCGTAAAAATGTTACCGCAGAACCACTTAAGTGCGCTCATTTTTTTTATTTTTGTGCGAGATACACTGTGTGGAGTACATTAAAGCTGTATAATATATATCTAATTACCTATACCGATATATTCGTTGGTTTTCTAAAATTTTTAAAAATTTTTTTAATGTTTTTAAATTTTTCAAAAATTGTCAATTTGCAAAAACAAAAAAATGACTGAAATCACTCTGATAAAATTCGTACGTATTCCTTAGCTGATTCTAAGAACTTATTCCTCTTGAAAATTGTTTCCAAAAGTGCGTGTTTTCTGAATAAAAAATTTGTAAAAGTCTTCGTAAAAAATTTTCAATTATATAATATGCGCCAGTTTGATCACACCGAGGTTCAAAATCAACCCCCAAATCACGTATCTTTTAGGTTTGGACATTTATTCCATTGGTTAGAGGAGTTTCAGATACATTGCAAATGAAAACGTTCTTGAAATCTCGAACTAAAAAACAAAAAAAAGTGGAAAAACCATGCTCTTTTCCTTTAAGCCGTTTTTTCTCATTGTTAATAACAATTTTCGAAAATTTAAATTACACCATTAGAAAGGACATAAGTTAAACTTTAAAAATATGCCCCACCCGAATTTTTTAAATTGCAAATTACATTAGTTACAAGCCATCAAAGAGAGTGACCGTAATAAGCACTTATCTGCAAAGTTCCCGCAGAACCGCTTAACACGAGTAATTTGTTTAGCTTGCGTGTCGAGAAAGAAACTATTTACAAATGTAATACTACGGTTGTATTCGTATTAGATACCTAATCAAATGAGCCAATACTTAGATCTATTCTCTGACATTTCGATCTTACGTATTACTCCAAACATTGAAATCGCTTTTTCTCGAAAACACGAAAAAGTCACTTAAGTGGTTCTTCCTGTAAGCCACAGATATATATATATATATAAACTCTATGTGTGTGTGTGTGTGTATAAGTATACTCGTAAAGTATACCTATATATGTATAGAGGTAGAGGAGACACAGAAACACACAGTACACCTACACACGCATACATACATATGCAGAGGGAAAGCCCTGAACGCTGTACTGTATACAGCGCCTACAAGGGCCCAGAAGGGCCTTAGAGTGGGGAGTATAGAGAGGACATACAGTATAGAGAAGCTAGGTCTTGCTCTAAGTCCACTGCATAGAAACTATCGGTAGTGGGGATCGCTGCACTCCCCTCGCTCTCTCTCTCCTTTTCTCCTCTTTTGCTTTCCACGCTTTCCCTATGCTATATACCTATATATACAATTTTTTTTGACGGAAAACATGTGGTCGAGGGAACGCTTTTTCGTTACTTTTTAGTTACCCCTCAGGCGAGCCATAAGAAGTTATCACTTCAAAAACAAAGCGAGTCGAGCCAAAAGAAGAGCATCGAGCGCGGCCATTAAGGCTCGGCAAGTGCTCTGAGTAAACACGCGGCGGCTTTGGCCAGGTGGCATACACGCATATATAGCGTGTGTACGTGTAGAGGAAGTGCGCGGCTGCGGCAAACATTGACTTCGTTGGCGCGTGGAGTGAAGCCGATGCATGCCGATCGGTCACGCAACGACGGCCCGAAAGAGGCCCGCCTCCTCTCTCTCTCTCTCTCCTGTGCACATCCTTGATCTTGACAGTCGCGCGCGAGTCGAGTGAAGCAGTCGTTCGCGGGGCAGAGGATCGTATATACAGATAAGCAGCGGAGGAGGAAACGCGCTCGTGGATCCACGCGATGATAGCGATGAAAACGGGAGCCGATGTGTGTACGTACATATATATGTATATAGCTCGCGATGCTCTCGGCCTCCCGCTGGGAATCGCGGCTTTTTCTCCGCTGCTCTCGGATCGTTTCTCCCCACCCCGATGCGCTGCAGTCGAAGCCCTGTAATACCTGCGGGATGCGCGCGCGGATGGAAGCGAGTATACTTATACAGTTGAGGAGGTTGGCCAAAGCGATTTTCGTTCTATCGAGTGGATTTCAGAGTGATTTTTCTCTGTGCTTGGGAAATTTTCTTGAATCTACTGATTTGCGCTGGGATAAGTTTTTGAATTTGATATGGGTGCGCTGATGTGGACTTGAAATTTACGTTTCGCGAGCTGAGAGCGAGTTGTTTTGTTTGTAGTACCTATTGATTTGTAATAGCAATTTTTATTGGTAATAAATTAAAGTGTCAAGCTTTTTCTTTGGATAATATACAAATTTTAAGTCTGTATTCATCTCAATTCATTTTCGATAAAACTCAGTTCTTTGATAAGACTGGCCAACCAAGAAGGTTTTTTCACTTTCGGTACAAATGCATTTCTGATCCTTGAAAAAACTACAAAAACTTCAATAGAATTTAAAGCTAACTTTCACGCTAAATTTTAAGAAAAATCTACCTTAAAAAGGTTTGCGATCGAGTAAATTGGAACTTTATTGGAACTATCGATAGAAAATTTGCTGTGAGTGCTAGTTAGGCTTGCGGAGAAATGCACCATCGACTCTGCCAAGCGACTGACGGAACAAGTTTTCACCAACAAAAGCAAATTTCAACGACAGAGTAAAAATTTTCGATTTTACGCCAAATTTTGCATAAAAATTACGCGTCGGCAAAGAAATACGTGGAAGTAGTCACGCGATATTCAATACCTCGCTTTAGTGTGTATTGCATATGTGCAGTACAGCTACAGTCATAAAAGTTGAAAATATATTTCTGTTTTAAAATTCAAAAGTTCACTTAAAAACCGAACGTACGGTTTTTTCAAATCGATTTTCTATTTTCTCGTCACGGTCGCGCAAGCGTTAATAATTTTCATATATGTATATAACCGTATAAACATTCGAAATGCTAAATATATGCGTTTGGCTTCTTTTCTCTCAATTTTAGGATACAATATATGCTATGCGCTACTCTCGCTCGAGCATTGATTAAAAAGTGTCTCTAAAATTTTATGAATTAAATTCATTGTTCTTTTTGCTTACGTATTATACACGAATTTTATTACTACTTTACATAATCAACGTAAATAATGTTTATTCGCATAAGGACAACATACAAATAATTAATCCTTCTACCTATAGGAAAAAAAAATTAAAAATTAAATAAACCAATCATTCACGTTTTAAAGCCTGACTAGAAATTCAAGCGAAACGAAGAGACACATTCCAATCGATCATTAAACTGGTGCATGCAACAATAATAGTCACATCAATCACCCGCCACATTCCATTACTTTCCTAAGGACCATCAAATAATTATTGCATCAAATTCGTCAAGCTCGGCTCAAGTATAGTTTTCCAAATTTTCGCGGTCGCAATAAAAGCTTTCTGCCCCAAACTACAAAGACTCGTAAAACAAGCGTATCCGCGCGCGAGAGAAAACGCATATAGCTACATCGCCACCTTGAACCTCGCGAGTCGCCGCCGTATAATATAATACGCGGATTAGCGGTACAGTAGTCCGACAAAATTTACACGTGTGATCCGCCGACGAGTTGCGTGGCGCAGCATATAAACAAGCGCGTTCCTCCTCCCCTCCCCCCCCCCCCCCGCCTCGATGCGACTGCGGCGGCTACTCGCAAGTACATAATATCTTTTATCCGCCTCTTCTCGCGCGTTTACTCGCGCGCGGCGTGTTACACGTGAAAGCGAGCTGTATACACGTGTGTTGTATACCTATATACGTTACGAGAAGAAGAGAAAGAGAGAACAGTCGTTGAGTGGTCGTTTGCCACAGCTCGACCGGATTGAGCGGAGGCAATTTGAAGAGCCGCGGCGCTGCGGAAAGAAAATACCGGCTGTGTGTATGTAGGATCTCGGCGTTCGGGCCCCGAGAGCTTGTGCAGGACGATGAAGTTATTCGGGCTCATTTACGAGCTTCGGACAGCCTTTGGCGCATTTGCGCGCGCGAGGCGTCTGCGGGGCTGGGAATAAGCTGAATAAGGACTCGATGTAATGCGGCGATACGACGAGCGCGTCGGGATTGATAGGGACGTACGATATTGTTCGCCGTTTTTTTCTCTGTGGTACACTTGTGCGTTCCTTCTCGTTCCGAGGGACGAGACGAGGCTGCGGGGCAGTAAATTTTTGAGACGCCGTCGTAAAAACTGGTGGGGAACGACTACTCGGATATTTTCTGGCGCGATGCGTACGGTTTTTCGGAAGTGTCTGAGCCACTGCGCGATTGATTTCCTGCGCGTGCGTCGCGGTTAATTTTCTTTTATTTTTATAAAATCGACGTTTACAGCGCGCCGCGCGAATGTTTCACGGAGAATTCGCAATTTCATAATATTTTTTCCACTTAGAAAATCAATTCCGCGAAAATACACGCGGGAAAAATTTTCGATGTTTTCGTAAAGCGTAATTTTTTTTTTCTCACTCGCCGCGTAATTCAATAACTAAACGTTGAACTTTTCGATGGAAATCACGCTGACAGAGCCCTGGCGGGTTTTTTTTCTCTTTATGCGATTTGATAACCGGGAGGGATAGAAAGTCGAGAATCGAATCGAAAATTTTTTCCGTTACAGGGTTCACACGTACGCGCGGCGCGCACACACGCGAAATTTCGTTCCAAGTTTACACTTGGAGGGTAAGTAAGCGATGTACCGATGAACCGACAGCAGTTTTTTGGTCGCAAAAGGACGAGAAAAGGAAAAAAAGGGAAAAATTGATATTTGCATAAGCATCGATTCGGAGAGAAGTTCTGCGCGCGCGAGGAGGGAGGGACCCCTCCCCTCGGCAACCCATCCGCGATGTGTATATGTACGTTACACGCACACAGAGAGTCAGCGCTGTACGCGTGTACCATCTCCTCTTTTTCCGCCTCTCCTACCGCGCCGCCCTCTTCTCCTCGAGAATTCGCTCTGATATAGATTAAATTTTTTTTACGGCCAAGATATTGATTGTTGCTTTTTATTAATGTTACATTAAAGTGGCGCGGCGCCACTCGCGCGCCGCCCAGACGCATGGGGTTGGCAAAGCGCAGCCCGCCGGAGGATAAGCCGCAAAGAGAGGGTCGAGCATGTATATATATAGTATACACAGTTTCTGCGTGTGTCTGTACGTGTACACCTATATACGTATAGGTGCGCGTACACACGTCGAAGGGAAGGAGAAAGAGAGACGAAACGAAAGAGACGAGAAGAGGGTATGTATCGAGACTGCGCGGGCGGGAAGGGGGGGGGGGTGGCGAGGGAGACAGACAGACGATCGGCGAAAAAGAGGCGAAGAAAAATTAGACGCCCAGTGGGAGAATGAGAGAGGAGTCGCGGAAAAACGAGGAAGATGAAGCGATGGAGGGGTGGCGATCGGAACGAGTCGGTGGAAGGGTGGGGGGGGGGAGGGAGGGAGGGATAATGACAGAGAAAGAAACGCGCGGAGAGCCTATCGCCGGGGAAAACGCGAACTTGTGCGCGCCGATGGCTATATCGGCTGTAAATATGTAAGGAGGGAAAAAGCAAGGGAAATCATTGTAGGGGAGGTGTGTGTGGTCTCTCTGTCTCTCTTTCGCTCTTACGGGGAAGATTCGACGAAGCCAGTGATTAGTTCGGATGAGATTGTAGACTCTGTGTCGCTCGCTCGAGGAGAAAAGAAGTAATATTCAACGCGGCGAGCCAGAGCGAGAGAGAGAAAAAATCATTTTGAAAGTAATACCGTTCCTCTCGCTCGTCATTCAAATGGATTCGCTTGCGTCCAAGTGGTTCCATCTCCCTTCGACTTTTTCCCTCCTTTCTCCTTTTTTTACTTTTCAATAAAAGACGTAGATAATATTCCCACTAAGATTTTCCGTTCAATGGATTATTTCTCTTGGGACACGCACGAGGCCGCCCGTTTGATTCGAGGGGATATTATGCGCTTGCTCTCGGGGGCTAGAGATTAGGCCTTACCTGCGTCGGTTTACGGACGCACATTGTGCTGTGGGGAAAAAAATTGAAACAACGCGTGGAATAAGCTCAGATTAGAATATTTATACGAGCTCGAGAGTTAGCGTTGACAGGCGAATGAATAGAGCGAGTGAGCGAGCGATAACCAGAAAGTTTCTCGTGTGAAAACGGGCTTGTACTTCAGAATACGAAGAGATAGACGCGCGACACCGCCGGGTGGTTAAGAGCTTCCAAGATAAGCGCGAGTTCATGTGTGTGTGAATGAATCCTGCAGTGTCTCAGTCGGAGAAGAGATACGGACGTTCCGGAGTGAAAGAGAGATAAATAAAACGTGTACACGTGATGTGCGCACGTACTTTAGAACTGCGGAGGTGAAGAGTTTTGCTGCGAGTATATACCTGGTATACACGTGGCCGCCGTTTCGCGTTTTCCAGAAAAAGAAATTTCCACGTTTTAATGCTACACGATTTATGGGGTATATGTATAAGGACGAAATCCGAGCACTCAATTCGGTATCAAGTACTGCAATACACAGTTTCAATACTGAAGCTTGAAATGGTTTTTTGTACAGCGTTTTTTAATTTGATTAATTCAAGAATATTAATTTTTCTAACAGTACAACATGGTAATTTTTATTTTGATTTAAATAATTTAAAAATTTATCTTTTTACGTTTATCCGTTGTTAACTTTGTAGAAAATTATTATTTTATGATTATTATTATTATTATTTACTGTAGTGGAAATTAAAAATTTTTGACCTCGACTGGACTCACTTCGGCTGCATTCGAACCTGGACCTACGGGACTACAGTCAGGAGCACTAACCACTCATTTAAACAGGATTCTTACCCGTAAAACTGTGGATCTAATATATAAGTTGAATGTACTTGTAATCTTAAACAAAAATAATTTTTACTATAAGTAGTATAGTAATTTTTTCTACTGCCACTCGTAATATTCGAACTTAATTATCAGCCTAATTGTAGCAAAAATTCTGACAATGGCAATCCGTGCTCGTATCACTGTAATTTCTCGTACTTTTTCGTACTTTATATAGTTGTAAAAATTACTGCTTCTTTTCATCAGTGTTGCATAATAATGCGTTTATTTGCAACTTATTGTCCGCGAACTCGTGTAAATTGAAAAATTCGAAGAACACATTTTCCCGCAACTCCCTAATTCGGTTTTTCCGCTATATAACTCGGTTTGCTGCAAGCTTTTACATCCGTAAAAAGAGGACTGCGAAAACACATTAAATTCGATGTGAACGACATGTAACTGGTTTAAAAGATAAACGCGCGCTTGTTCATTGTACAGCTGCGTTGAAGCTTGCGCAAAAATAACCGGCGATCGCGCGGCTAAAACGAACAAGGCTGAATTCTCGACTCCGGTGAAAAAAAAAAAAAAACACGCGTAAACGATGCTAGCCGCGGAGGCGACTACACACAGGTCGATAACCTATTTATAGATTCGTATAATTAAACGCGGGAATATAAATAAGCGAGCGTGTATTATGCGAGATAGCGATACGAGTCCGCGAGAGGAGCTAACGAACGAACTCACGGTCGATCTAAAAATATAACTGCCATAATCAATCCAGAAGTGCCTCCCGGGTTGACTTCCTCATTAAGTCGAAGTCATCAATTAATCAAGCCGCCGTTGTGTGTACGCGTATTATAATATATAGGCGCGAATGTGCGGCTATGCTACTGTGCAGCAACCGAAAAACTATTAACGCGGCGATTATCGGTGCGTTCGCGGCGACGGAGAAAGGAAAAAGAGCCGGTAGTTCGTTGGCGCGTTATATAGTTTTCCTTAAAACTCGCGTATACATATCGTTAATGCGCGTATAACGTGTGGTGTGTGGTTTAAACGTAAAGTACGGTTCGATCGAATTTATTACAACTTAAAATCATCGTTATGCACAAAATTTGTCGGTCGATTAAGAAAATTAATTATTCAGTGTGAGATTTACAGGCTTTCGAAAATTGTTTTTAAGAGATCTTAAATCTGAATTTTTAGGTACTATACGTAAACATTTTTCCAGCTGTAAATTTTCAATCGAAAAATTGCTGTGCGGGAAATGGTTTTCTCGGACAGTTTTATTTTGAAGTTATAATATCAACTACACAAATGCACTTGCTCTTGTAAAAATCGCAATCTCGATTGCAATTCTATCATTAAAATCGTCAAAGACATGGACGCCAAAATCAGTCTTCTCCGAAATTCAGAAGCAACTATATCAACCATACACCCATGCATAAATTATCTTTTTCACACTATACATTATGCTTCTCCAAGTAAAGCTTAACGAAACTTAGAATTTTCCCAAATCTCTGTACAAAAGCTCAGAGCAGCAGCGGCGTCGGGCGTATATATATATACGGACTGGACGGCGCATTTCGGCCCCCGGCGAAGGGGAAAAGGCAGGAGAGAAACGCGGAGGAGAAAATCGGCACAAGGGGAGTATAGGCGTATAGGCGCAGTCCGACGGAGGGGAAGAATCGCGACGCCGAAAACGCGCCTCTGTACACCGCTGCGGACGAGCAAAGTAGGGAGAGAAGAGACAGGCAGGAGAGACGCGCGCCGAGGAATATAGACGACGGGGACAGCGCAGTACACGCGCTTATACGTATATAGACTCTCGGTACATACACTCGAAGAACTTCGTGTATTCGCGCGGTAGGGAGGAGGGGGGGGAGGAAGAGCGAAGCCCAACTCGCTTTCGCAAGCTCGAGGCTTTGACCCCATAGTACAGCGAGACACACGGAGCGAAAGACAGGGAGGGAGGTGGAAGACAAACTTCGGGGCGCGAAGTTCGGCAAAAAGAGAAGTCAGGGTGGGGGGGGGGGGGGAGCAACGAAGATTGATGGCCCGAGGCTCGGAGGCAAGGTGGAAGTACGCCGGCAATCGAAGCGGATTCGCGCGAGCCGACTCTCGTCTGTACACGCGAAACTATACGAGAGAGAGAGAGAGAGAGAGAGAAAAAGAGCGAGAGAGAGAGAGAGAGAGAGAGAGGATTGATGTGGGCATTTTTCGTCGATACCCCTCCGCACAGCCCACCACCACCGCGCACACCCCTCTCCCCACGGTCTTGCGAAGTAAAGAGATAACGAGAGGGAGTACGCTGGACGCGGACCCTTTGTTTTGTCGCGGATGCTGCGTATACATGTATGACTGTATATAGTCGGTCTTGGGCTTCTCCCTCCCTCCCCACCCCGCCAGAGAGCGGGTACTTTGTCATCGGCGCGACTCTACCGCGGCGACGACACTGGACGCTTATTCCGCTTTGACGCCGCCAACGAACTTTTCATTCTCATTTTGCCGCGCGCCCAGCCGCGAGAGCTCGTGTATATACGTATCTAGAGACTGTACAGAGTCTTCCGAAGGGAAACTTCGTCTCGCGGCCGCGCTATATACGCGATATTACGACTTCGGCGCTCGCGCGCGCGCGCAGAGAGAAAAGAAACTCAACTGCGAAAATGTGAAGTTAACTTGCGGCGAGGGAGAGAGAGAGAGAGAGACGAAGTTAAACGTCAACTTGATTTTGCAAGTTACACCGCGCGCGCGCGAGCCGAAGAAAGAAAGCTTTCTGCGAAAGAGAGAGAGAGGGGGGGAGAGCGCTTAGTATACGCAGAACTGAAATATTGAGACTGACGAATGGAATTTTAATTTTATGCTCCGGCTATTATGCATGAGAAAAGGGGAGAGGGGGGGGGGGGACTCGAAAGTTCATTAAATATTCAAATTTCGCGCCAAAATGCAGCGGGCGAAGAAGCATTTTGATTTTATGATAAATAATGAAAATCGAATTTTCTCACGAAACGCGAGATTGTGCGCCTCTGATTGTGTAATAAACCTGTCGTTCTAAAGTTTCAAGTCTATAATGTCCGCCTCGCAGTGCAGTTTGAACAGTCCAATCTCATTGTAGAAAAAAAGAGTACACAGGTGAGCCATTAACTCTTATCATCTATTGATCCGACAATTGTCTAACCTTCGAGACTAACTTCTATTGCTTATGCGAAGGAGTAACCATTGATTTATGGTTTTTCCACTTCAACTAAATAATGAATAAATACATAAGAAGGATTGACCAGACGCGAGGGAGAGAAAAAAAATGCGAGGGGGGAAACCCAATTTTTTCAGTCGTTAATTTTTTGCAGCTCGCTCCCGCTCCTGCTTCTTTTTCGTCTTTGCCGTGTGCTATTTTCTCTTAATACCCAATTTCACCGGCGCTGTCCGCCAGCGCGCAGAGATAGAGCCGAGGGAAAGAGGGGAAAGAAAAAAGGAATGCGCGAAGCGAGGTGAGCCGTAACGCGAGCGAAGAAGCTATACAGATCAATGACTCGCCTCAGTCTTATAGGTGAATTTACGATATACTAACGAATTGTTGCTCAATTCCGAACTCGAAGAACCCCCCATAGTTTTTTTTTGTGTGCTATACTTAAAATGTGGTTTTGCGGAAACGGATTCTAAAAAGTAGACTAGACAATTTCCAACAACATTTCGCAATTTTCTCGCTCATTGAATTAGAAAGCAGTGACGCGGCCGTCTGTTTGTTTGTTGATTATTCGACGCGACATTGCGCACAACTGAATTGCGCAAAATTCTGCAGTATATTGATTCGTTTGATTCTTTTGCTCTGAGTATTTCCGATTACCGAGTAAATAATGATTCTGAAAAATTGTCGTAATACACAGCGTATCGCCTCGCACGCATATATATGCACACACAGAGATTTAAACGCGAATGCGCATACATCATAAGCAGCAATACGGAGTTCGCATAAAATTTTGCATCGATGAAATTATTCACGCTATTTCCGCTGAATGAAAAAAAAAAAAAAAAAAAATTACAAAATGCGCGTTGTTTGCAGCATATGATAAATCGTCTGAAAAGGCTTTGAAGTACTTTGAAATATGTTTTCGAACTTTTCACTTTATACCGCCGAAATAAAATATTTTACGCGAGCAAGAACGCGAAACAATGGTACCCACCGGACTGCAGTATCAAATATTTGCATTTTGTACATTCTCTTTTCGAATAATTTTTTCGAAAAAAAAAGAGAGAACCCCCCCCCCCCCCTCATCCCGATCTGGTCGAAATCCAATATCGATGACAGTCGAACGCAAAAATTGTATACCTATATTCTCTCTCCACACTGAGGGAGATGCCAAAATAATAGTACGTTGCGATACAAAAATGCGAAAAAGTTGATTTTCCACGAGTGTGAATTCTAGCGATCGACTCTCCGGGCGAAAAGCGGCGAAGCGAGGATAACAATCGCACGAGTGCAGAATTAATTTTCATGCACATATACGGAACTTTTTTTTTTATCCACAGATTGGGCGTAGAGGGCGACTTTAGGCGCTTGATTTTTCAAATCGATTTTTGAAAATCGAAATGCTCGCTATAGAGAAACCATGGGAACACCGGCGAGGTATAAAATTTATTTTTCCCCGGAATTCGCAGAAATGAAATATGAAAAAACAATAATTTGCTTTCGCGTACAACTTGAAAATTCACCGGCTGAAATAAAAAAATTAATTCTTTTTCCAACGCGCATAAACATAACAAAAAAAATAAATAAATAAAAAAATAAAATAAAGAACGAAAACAATGAGCTTTGGCTAGAATTCAAATTTTATACTGTGCTTTTCCGGGATAACGCGGTATACGCATACGCCCACACGCATTTTCACACTCGCGCGCGCGCGCGCGCGTATCTCTTTAGCATGAGGCCCGGTGACAAGTACATATATACAACAGGTAAATATGAGCGAACACAAGCTCGCAAAGTCCAACTAGTTTCTCTCCCCTCGTCACAGACAGACAGACTGGCAGACAGACAGAGAAGAGCGAGAATCTCGAACTATCCGGCGCTGCGCTATATACCGCAGCGGAGCGGAGCAGAGCGACGCGATTGCATATATTTATCGCGCAAACAAGCGCGAAGCCCGCTCCTGAATTCGCGCTGTTTGCCGTTTACTCGGTCGCGCTTTTCCCGCTTTCAGGTGCGAGATCGAAAAAGAGCAAAGTCACACACGTATGCACGCGCGCACGCCCGGCGAGCTTTGTACAGACATACGTATATATACACGTGTATAGTGTATATTGGGAAATCCGTAAAAATAATTCAGATAATTGCAGCGGAAATCGATCAGAAAAAAATCTCGCGATACTCTCGAGGTATTCTTTAATTTTTCAAAACTTGTGAAAATTGAAAAAATTTTAAATTTACTCAAAAATTTTTGTAAAATTCGTGCGCGTTCTTTGAGTAATTTTAAGCAGTTATTGTTCTACAACATTTTTTCGTTAAGGTCACGTTTCTCGAGAAAAAAAATCATGTTTAACGTCACGCCGTTTCACACCGCCAATTTGAAAAGCTCAGATGTTCTGTGAACTTTTGTGCATATTTGCGACGGTAAAAATAAAATTTCTTCTCCCTCTACATTCGGATTGAGATAAAACGCTTAAAAAAACGAATTCTCTTTTTAATTTTTACACAAATACATCTAAATACCCGAAAAAACTCATTCGATTTCGTGCAGGGGAACATTATTTTTTTCGTGTTCCGGGGGTCCTGCAGACGAGTCTCGCGAGATTTTTTTTCGGTCGATTTCCGCTGCAATTATCTGAATTTCGGCGGATTTTCCCATATATATACAGTGCTGCACGTGCGCGCAGCGGTGCGCCTATACGCGTGTATCAACCGCCTCGATGGCAAACAGAAAAAGGGGCCGCGGGGAAACGCGAAAAGAAAAAGCGCGCGCATCGATATCGCGTGGCTCGCGACTATAACAAAAAAGTCGCCGCCGCCGCCGCCGCTGCCGCGCACTCGCAACGAGACACACAGAGAGAAAGGAATTGACAAAGCGAGAATGCAAAACTCGAAAGCGAGCGCTGCCCAGCCGTTGACAAAGAGAGAGAGAGAGAGAGTCCGAGAAAAAAGTGCCGCTTTTTTTTCGACGCCCCGCGCCAGTTTGCCGAAATCGCGTTGTCTCTCCTACACACACACATATATAATATATATATAACAATATATACGTCTACGTGTATATATAGTTACGCTGCGCTGATAATTCATCGCTATACACTATGTAATATTACCGTTTTCTATTATGCAACGCGCGCTCAGCTGATGCGCGCACACAGAGCGTGATGTAGGAAGTATTTAGAGACGAACTCGAGGGTGAGGGGGGGGGGGGGTGAGGCATTACATGCGCGAGAGGCGGATTACCGGCCGCCGCGTCGCGCAGCTGCGCAGAGAGAGAGAGAAAAAAAAGAACGAGGCGCTTTTTTCTCTCCTCTGCAGGCCGAAGGCTCGACCTTTGGATACCAGAGAAGACCGTCTATATACGTATATATACTACCTACACGCGTATATATTATACATATACATATAGCGTGTGCGGAGGGAGGCCCGGCGCGACTTATCCCTTTGTTTCCCCTTGCCGTTTTAAACTTCTCCGTTTTTTTTTTTACTTTTTTTTGCGAGCGCGATTTTAAAGGGGGGCCCCGTCGTACGTATACGAGCGCGCGCGCGCGCAAGAGAGAAAGATGACGGGGCGCAAAAGGAGGGAGAGCGCGCAGCCCGTCGGGGATCGATGAACATCGGCAGCAGGCGAATTTTCAAACGCGTATAAGTGTACGGTTGTATACACAGGCGCGTCGCCGTCTGTCGCCCTGTGGAGTACTGTATACACGTGTACACGCTATATACATATATAGATCAGACACGTTACACGTATACGTATATACAATACGCGTATATACGCGCGCCTATATAATCGAAACAAGAGGACGGCGCTGCGCTAATTACTTCGACAAGGGATGCGTATAGTCCCTACTGCAGCCTCTTTCGCCCTGTATACGCCCGACGTGACACTACACCCACGCAGCAGATACTTTAAGCAGATTCTCGCAATTTTATTATTGCTCGCGCAGCCGTGATATCATTTTCTGCGCGACGACTATACGACCACGACGACGGCGACGGCGACGGCGACGACGACGAACGGCAATTTCCAATTAGCAAGCAGCGCGCGTTTTTATTAATTACCAACATTATCGTTGTTCGCGCGTGAACGGCTCCGTCAATTATGCGATTATCGCGAGCTGTAATAGCTCCGATGTGTATATATATATATGTACGTGAGCCGCGCGCGTGTAATTCTCCTTTCGATGGAGTGCGCGGGGGGGAATAATTAGACGCACTGCAGCTGTGGATTGCTTTATTTACGAGGAAACTCGTCGGTGTATCGCTGAATAGAAGACTAGAAGTATATGTTTCTAGGCACTTCTACAGACTGAAATGTGGCTTGGGTATGCGGTGATTTGCTTAACCAGTCATTGGCGCAAAATTTTCATGGTACACACGGCTTTTGCAGTGTACATATGTCGAATTTCAAAGAATAAATGCACTTTTCTTTGGTCTAGAATTCGAAAAAAAATTTTTGAAGCTAGAGCCTCCGGACCAATGGGACTTTTTTTCGGAGAGCCGAAAGATGATAAAAAATGCTGAGGAACATGGGAAATACAGAATATGAAAATGGGGAGGGCATATATGGAGGAAAAAGAAAAAATCGGCTAATTGGATTTTTATTTTTTTTTTTTTTTAACGGGCATAACTTTTGATCGGAGCATCGAAACTCGGCATATTTTTTTAAAATTAAAGCTCTTTTGTATTACTTTATTACAGTGTAATTCGAAATTTTATTGGTGCCTCGGAAACATTCGTAATTGTTATTATTCCAGTATTTTCAAGCATTAATTTTTTGCAAAAAAAAATTTGAAATGGCTCAGAAATATGGTTACTATTAACTTTCCCCATATTCATCTGCACTTTTGACTATCTTTCGGCTCAAAGAAGAAAGTCTAATTGGTCCGAAACCTCTAGCATTAAAAAATTTTTTTCGATTTCTAGACCAAAGAAAAGTGCATTTATTTTTTCAAATTCGACATATAGAAGTGGTCGCGCATATGAAAGGATTTTTTCAAATTTCATTCCAAATGAGGTCAGCAAATTCAGCCTTAGGATATTTAAAATGGAGTATAAAATAAATTTTTATGCTTTTTGACTATCCAACGGACAGGAGACGTGCTCGAATCGATTTTGAGTTATAATTTTAAGAAAAATATTGTATTTATTTTTTTAAACACAATAATACTTCAGAAATAACAACCCAATCCACATATGAATTCCTGGTCACTCCGTGAAGTGAAAAAAATTATAAACTTCTCGGAAAATGATGTTTTTTATCATCCAAAAAAAACAGAAGTTAAAAAAAAACGAACTACGCATAATTCCAAGCATTAATCTGTCTCTTAACTTATTCTTGCGTGGCATTAACTTACAGTCATTATGGACTATCCAAAGAAGCTATACAAACTCGCCAATGATCGGCAGCCAAATTTACAAGAATTTCCCAGCGCACGTTGGCTATGGCCCGACCGCCGATGGTCTACGCCAGAGAAGAAGCGGCGCGCGCTCGCGTTCTATTTAAAACTCGGAAACGTGCGATTCGCGGAAACGTCTTTTGTAAAAGGGGAAAACCCCATACGCTAGTCAGCGTCTTTGCTACGCCACTTCCAGAACTTCTCGCCGCAGCGACTTTTAAGCAAATTTCCGCGAACAGTCGTTCCCCCGCGTCTCGCGTCTCTCTCTCTTGTTTGAATCGTACTTCGAAACTGGGAATTCTTCCTGTCGAAACTTTTTTTTAACAAGTTGATCAACAAGAGTGCGGATAACAAAGTTTTCTTTTTTCGATTTTTTAAGCCTTTGAAAAATCGTCCTGCGCGTACTATACGTAGAGTTTCGGATGTCGATACGCCCGACGGAATGGTATTAACGTCACTGATTTATTGACACTCGACAAAAGTTCGAAGCGTAATCAGGGTGTACGTGGACTGCGAATTTTATTGCGCGACACAGAGCGGAAAAATTCCCGGTAATAAGGGGACAAAATGCACCTTCGCCGCGACAAGCTCTTGGATCGAAGGAAATCGGATCGCGAAGACGTAGACGACGAAATTCGTATTTTTCGTTCACTTTTTTGCCCCCAAAAGTTGCGAAAAAAAAAACAAGAAAAAAATAGTGTACCCACGAAATCGATCTTGTGACACTGCTTTTTATGGCCATGGCGTCACGTACTTTTCAAATAAATGAATTTTGCCTCAGACTTCCTTTAGGCTGTTACGAAAATTCTCGATTTTACATTTTTATTCTTTGAATCCTCGTAACTTTTGATTCAGTGACTCGATTTTAACTTTTAATAGCTCAAATTAAAGCTCTTTTCTTCTACTGTTCTGCCAATTATTTTAAATTAAATTTTTTTTAATATAGTGAGCTATGCATATGCTTTCAAAAAATGATCTACTTAAGAGGCATATGTATAGCTCATTGCATACAAAATTTAAATTTAGACCTATTAGAATAAAAGTAGAGGAAAAGAGCTTTAATTTTACCTATTAAACGTTAAAATCGAGTCACTGAATCAAAAGTTACGAGGAATCGAAGAAGAAAAAATGTAAAATCGAGGATTTTGATACCAGCCTAAAGGGAATCTGAAGCAAAATTCGCTTATTGCAAAAGTACGTGACTTTTGATCATTACATCCGATCTAGACCAATTTGGATTCAAACGACAGCTCCTTTAGCGTACTTCAAGCCTATTTATATGCCTATTTAGCCTTGTATTAAAAAAAAATCCAGAATATTTTGCTAAAAATGCGTAATAATCTTTGCATAAAATCACAAAGATGGCCAAAAAAGACTTTTTTTCATAATCTGTACTTCCTGTACTGTATCTGTACTGTATCTGTACTTTCTGTAGAACAGAAAAAAAAACCCTATCCGGTCGACGTAGTCCGAGATTTTTTTTTCGCAACTTTTGGGGGCAAAAAGTGAATGAAAAATACGTCGTGTACAGCGTAAAATAAGCAAGAACACGCGACTACGAAAAATTCTCTTTTCTCTCCAGTTTTTCCATTATTTTCGATCGTCCATTATTCATTCCCCGTTAAATTCAGATGCATTACGCGTTAAGCAGTAATTGCCGACGTGGCCCATTAAAAAACAAATGCAACGCGCACCGAAGAGCCGCGCCACGGAAATCAAAGGGAAATAGAAAATGCGAGCGGCGCCCGTTGTTTCTGCTCGATTCTCCTCCGCGCGCTCGGTATACCCCGCGCGCAAGTACGTCGGGCTCGAAACGCGCGCGGTGTCTTCCCAGCGGCAGCAGCGAACTGGAAAAAAAAACTCCGCGAGAGCGCGAGCGAGACGATGAAGAAATAACAAAGTAGCCTTAATTCAACTCGGTAATCGAGCCAAACCGAAGAGCCGAAACGGAACGAAACGAAACGGAAATATGTTATAAGCCGCAGCAGCAGCAGCAGCAGCGTATATATATAGGGAATCGCGGGGCATTGTACAAAGCGACTCTCCGTCTCCGTCGTTTCCTTCTTTCCTCGCCGCGGAGCCCGGTGCATGTATATCCGCGAGCCTTAATACCGTTTCGAAAAATGCATTTGTTACAATCGTAAAGAATCTCCTTCTATCTCTCGTGCGTTATACGCGGCTACGTGTAGTAGTCTGCGCGCGCGCGCGCGCGTGTGTGTGTGTGTGTGTGTGTGTGTGTGTAAAGTATACGAGTCGTGCGATTCCGCGAGAGATGACTTCGATAAAAGTGCGCGGGAGCAAAAGAGCGAGATAGAGAGAAAGACGGAGCGATGCTAATTGCCCCCAGGCCTTGTTAGGAATCCCCCCCTTCTCCGATCTTATCGCAACGATATTTATTATTAGGATAATTGTTTTCGTTCCTTTGTAGTTTTAATTTTGTTTTCCTTTTATACCGCCGGGCGCTTCTCTATTTTTCTTCTGGGCGCATGTCTTTTTTTCCCCCCCCTTTTTCACGGTTTTAATTAAAACGATTGTAACGAACTTTTATGCTCGCGAGCCTTTTTCTCAGACCCGGCCGCCCCCGTTTGCGCTCGCGTTTTTTTTTTCTTCTTAAAATTTTTTGCTTTACCGAGACTGAGAATTCGTGTTCGCCGGTCGGAGCGTTGCGCAAAGGCGGCTGCAATAACAATAACAATATAAGATGCGAGATTGTATTAAGCTTATATCGAGAGATTATACAAACAATAGTCGTGCGTACCGACTGTACCATAGCGATAAGAAAATGATAATTAATGCGTTGTATGATGAAATTAAAAAACGATTTGGATTTGAATTTAAATGTGTATACAGTCGCGTGAACGATCGATAGCTCATAACCTAATTTATCGCTGTGCAATTAAATTAGACGTGTGTAATACTATCTGCGGTTTAACGAGAAAGAGCCATTTTTTTTAATCACGCGCACGTATATATAGCTGTGCAGTAATCAAGAAATAGAAAAAGAATTATTTTTGGCTCGACGTGGATGCATAAGAAGACAAAGAAGAGAAACATATTGGTTTTGGCAGCAATCAGCGCACCCCCTCATTTTTGGCTTCAATTTTCGAGATATCGATTGGAAGACTGGGGGCTTATTTAAAATGGATGCATTTTAAGCAGGTATTTAAAATGCAGAATAGCTTTTTTCCATTTTCAATGCGCGGGGTTGTATTTAAAATGCTTTTAAAAGCACTTTTGATTTACATTTAAATAAGCTTTATATAAAATGAATTTTATAAATACGAGGCGCTGCGACTTGAATATTTAATGATACACACGGCGGTACGTACGAGTCTTATACTTTTAATTGTTATATAATTCTTTATTTTAGCGCGTGTATCGCAAATGCATTTATCTTTTGTTGTAATCGATTTTAAGTACAAAATAAATGTTACAAATTCGTTTTGTATTATAATCCGATACTCCGTGGCTGAGCATTTGCGAAATAAAAAAAAAACAAAAAAAAGAAAAATCGCTCTGGCACAATCCGCGGTAGAAAATTATTCAATCGAAATGGCTTAAGCTTTTTTTCACTAGCCAAAACGCTGAGCTGATATATTCTTGAATAAGCGCACGCAATGGAACGCATTATAAGTACGCTTAAATAGAGATGTGGACATACGATGCAAAATTTGTATCCACATTTGTATTTGCCAAGTGGATATTTTGCACACTTAATTAATAATTCAAATTTCGCGCCTTAACGGCAGCCTCGAACCGAAGTTGCCTCCGAGCAACACCAAAGTCCGTTGAAAAAGCTATACACAACGAATTAACAAAAGCTATACAGAAAAATAAAATAGTCGCTTGGGTTCTTGGCTCGAGTCGTGCGGGTATCTAAAACTGTCAGCTCCTCTATCCCCCCTCCCCTCTTCCCCACGTCATCTTATTGCGGGCGCCGCCCGATATGATTAAATCCATCGCAACGACGCGGCGACTCTCTTATCCACATCTATATGCGTATTAATAACGATAACTCGGCTGAGATGCGCTGGGGAGAGGCAGACCGGACTCGAAGGTAGACTCTTTTTTCGCGCATCGCACCGACACACACACACACACACACGTTATATTAAGAGAAAATGAGTGAACAAGCAGGGTATAAAAAAAAGGAACGATATCCGCGAGGGTGTGCGAAAAATTGAGGATGACAGGGTGAGTGGGAGGGCAGTGAACTGTTCCGCCAGACGGAAGGAGGAGGAGGAGGAGGAGGAGGAGGAGAAGACGAAAGGGGGTGTGCGAGAGGTGAGGGGTCGACGCCGACGGCCAATTAATTAATTTCGATTATCAAGCGCTCTCGCGCCTTCCGCGCCAGAAATTTTGCGCACTGCCTGCATATATATATCCTATACCTATACCTATATACATTTGGCGCAAGCACACGATCTAGCCAAGTGTCTATACCTATACGTACACGCGGCTATGCCGTCTAGAAACGTGTATTGGCAACCTACTGCTCACGGGGGTGGAGGAGGGGTGGGGGGGGGGGTAACCTAGGCTTCGTCCGGGCTCTATATCTCGTTACACGCAACGACGCACACATCGTCGTTAAAAAAAAAAAGAAACGAGAAGAAGTATGGAAAAGAGGCTCATCGATCTCCAGCCAGCCGGTGTGCCACCCCCCTCCCCCTGCTGTACGGCGAGATCGCGTTTTCTTTTTTTTTTCTTTTTGTTTTCATTCTGCTCGAAAGCTCGCGCCTCTGATGCTGTCTCTGTGGGTGTGTGCGCGCGCGCGCATGTGTGTGTGGAGCAAAAGGAGGGGGGGGGGGTGGCGGGGGCTAATTCGCGGACTATATGGAGAGAGACCCGCGGGGGTTGCTGCATCTCGCGACGAAAAGTCAATTATTCGCGTCGCCTGTATCATACTCTTTTTGCCCCGGGTCTTATATACAGGACTGCGCAGTCGGGGCTTGATTTTTCCACCGAAGGATATGTATATTGGGTACAGTGAGAAAACTGTAGTAGTAAAATTTAATATACATATCTACGAAAAATTACTATTTAAGATAGTTATGGCGTGATATACTTGCAAGATATTAAAAATGACTATTTTGTACAGTAGTTTTTATTTTGATTTAAATAATTTAAAAATTTATTTTTTCTGTGTTTATATCTGTTTTATACTTAGTAGAACATTATTATTTTATTAATTATTGTCGTTGTATATTAAATTGAATTGAAATATATAATTTTGGCCTTTGACTCTGGCGGGATTCGAACCTGGATCTCCGGGACCGCAGTCAGAAGCACCACTCACCTAAACAGGATTCTTACGCGTAAAAGTTTGGATCTAATATGTAAATTAAATGTATTCATAACATTAAACAAATAATAAATAATAATAATAATTAAATAATAGGAGCTTTGTAAGTCGTATAACTTCAAATTTTAAATTTATTTCAAAAATAATTTTTACCATTTTATACAGTAAATTTTAATAAAAATAATTTTTACTACATACACATAATAAAAATTAATACATTATATAGTATGATTGCTATTTAAACAGTAAAATTCCTCTTAAGTCGAGTATGTCACGCGGTTACTATTTTATACAGTAATTTTTCATAGATATGCATTAATATTTACTACCAGCAGTTTTCTCAGTGTACATAGGATAACGGTGGAGTATTTTAAAATTTTTTTTACTATTTTCACGGTGTGTGAAATATTCTCAAAATTTCACGTTTTGCGCCAAACTTCGCAAAAACCAATCCAGCCACTATATACTACATCGCCGAATCATTCATGTATATAATAGCGGAATTCCAGCCAATGAGATCGATCCTCACGCGACGACGAGCTATATACGTATACAGACAAGCGCGCGCATTATGTACGAAAGGCGAGCGGGCGCCGCGCCTGGGGCAATATTATCCCTATATATTTTCGCGAGCGCCAATATAAGCGTCGACAGCCGTTGCGTTATAACGCGCGACTCTTTTTTTTCCGCGCGCTAATCTCCCTCGCGAAATCTGCTTCTGACGTGTACATATATCTCTTGCGCGCATTAATCTTAATTAATGTGTCCTCCGCGCTCTTACGCTCGCGCGAAAATCGATACATTTTAATCAGCCCCCCCTTTGTTTCTGCGCCGCGACTGACCGCCTTGTCCTTTGGATTATGCGCGCCGAGCATTGCCTTTTCCGCGATCGGAATTATATACAAACCGCGGCAGGAGAGAACGAGCGAAACGACGCTGTCGACGCAGAGCATCAGGAGAGAGAGAGAATACAGTCTTGGGGTTGCGCGCGTACGTCCTCTCTCTATTATCATCTCCCATGACGGGGGCAAAAAAAAAAAAAACTCGCGACAAATAATGAAAGTCCATGTGCGCATAACTCTCCTCTCTTACGTATACGAGATTGCGGCAAAGCTGATTTTAATTAAATGTATGACGCTTTTGTAATTAGCCGCACGCGGCCTTTTACGAGTACGCGTTGTACATGATATATACACTGTACCGATCCCGCGCAGGCGGCAGTACAGTGACGCTGCGTACACGTATATACTCGCGATTAATTATGATTCTTTGAGCCGAGCGCGCGAAAGGAAACGTCGCGCGAAACCTTCGAGTTTAGAGAGAGAGACATCGCAGAAACGCATTAATAATGAGTTGTCGACAGTATTTAGCTCGCGCGCGCGCGCCTCTGACCGTTGCGCTGATTAACTTGTGTGTAACGTAATCGGAATCGACCTTTTCAATTTGCTTCGCGGCGACGGGACAGACGCAGAAACATTGGTAGACACGTTGTCGGATAAAACGTTGTTGGCGCGCGTTTCGCGGATTTTCAGCGGCTGAAATACATATTATACGTACGAAAGAATGGTTATCGCGACTGTCGAACGCCCGCTCATTACGAAACGCGCCTCTGCGCGGTTTGTCGGGGGGGGGGGGGGGGGGGGGGAAACAAGAGACCGCCGAGTTCCTTCGTTTTCTACGTGCCCGAGCTGCAATTTTTTATTTTTTGTTTTTATTTTGCGCGCTTTACAGCAAACAAAATTTAATTACATTCGCGTGTACAAATGTACATACACTTTGAATCCGAGTAACACAACATTATATCACTCCTTGAAATTGATAAATTAGTTGATTCGGCGACTGCGCTACTAATGAATTAGTATATAGCGAACGTGTGTCATTCGTTACTTTTTATTTCCACTTTTTTTTCCAATTTTTTCTTGGCGCGCGCATACGTAAACCAGTCGAGAGCAAGCGAGGCGCGATATCAAAGGGAAAACGATTGATGTCAAACGAAAGCTACGTCTCGCCGCGCGCGATGCAATATAGATTGTCGGTGATGAAAACGATGTCTTTGCAAATGAGACTTCAGCGCGATCCTTGACCCGCTGCGCGCCGTGTGTATATCGTATAGAAATGAGACTTTGTACTTTGCTGTGTACGTTTAAGTGGCCCGCGAATCGGTTACATATTCCGCCTGTGCACGTGTATACATGTGTCTTTCGCGCTTCCTATATGCATAGAGTAAAATCGATTAAGAACCTTGTTTCTATCTTAGGAAAATATTCGCTCTATATTCCAGTTCTCGAATAATAGTGACAAAGTCTTGGAAATTGAAATATTGACTCGAATCGATCGATATATGGCGGAGGTATTTTTCATTCGCGTGAGGGAAGGTATTGATTATTCATAAGGATTGTATTTAATTATAAATTTTGATAAACTATTTTTCATTTATCAAAAACGAATATAGCTAACGCATTGTGCAAAAGCAGCAAGTCAAACTATTTTAAGGTGGATGCAATGATTATTCCGTTTGTTAAAAAAGCAATGGACGCACACTTTGTTTCTTCTGACATTCTGATCGGTCGTTAGTGATATATACTTGGAAATATGTATGATGCTAATTTAAAAATTTTAAAATAAGTATATGATATATGCTAAGTAATAAATGCAAGTCGTTTGGTAATAAAATACAAGATTTTATAATTTGTACATGTAGATTTTATGACATTTAGAATGATGATTTCGCGTTCCGAGCTGCGCGCATGAGCGAATGCAAATCACGAATTTCACGTCAAATTTCGCGCGACAGCACGCAGAGCGACTAAATCACTTCATTGACGGCTTAAATGTTCGTTATACGCTGCTCTTCAACGCACACCCCCCCCCCCCCCAGAAAGTAAACGCATAATCGTTATAAATGTATTATAATATATCGTGAAAATAAAATTTATAAATATAATTATTCATTAAAATTTTCCAAGATTAAAAATTATTCGTTATCTCAAGCAAATCAGATAATTGATGTAGGGTGAGTTTAGACGATCTTCTGAAGATTTCGACGTCAAATAATAAACGCACTTAATGCTGTAAGTACCAGCATAGATTATCTATACTCGATTCTGATTTTAAAAAGCTGTAAATATTTCAGACATTTCTTTATTACAATTTGTGCGCGGCATTAAAATGAATATTACAAACCCTCGAAATTGAATTACATTTCTATATATTTTATCAATTAATTAATCGCACGTTCTGATTGCTTAATTCTCCATCTGCGCTAATTCAATTTCATAAAACTTTAAGCACATTTTAAGTTACATTTAATTAATGACGCCAAAGTGGCCCCTCTCCTTTACGATGTGTCATTAACGTACAAAGCATTATCGCACTCCATATACAATTCACCGATGGTCTCCCGCGAATTGCGAGAACTCAACGAGTTACTAAATTACGGGGCGGATCGGTCGAAAATAAAAGTAGACGAAAAAAAAACAGTAAAAATATCAAGAATTTCCACGAGCGAAGAAAGCCTTGAATCGCGCGTGAAGAAAAAAAAAACTTGTCAGCGGTTTTCCTTCGACGGCTATTTACGCGAACTACGCGCGCATAAAAAGAAATCGTGAGCGCGATTCGCACCTTGACTCTTGCGCGTTCGCCAGACGATTATGCCAGTATCTAAAGCGCGCACGTACACGAGGTGCAACATTTCATATGAATCGCGCAATGCTCCTTCGCTTATTTAGCTGTTTTGCGCTCTTTGCGCTTGACGCTATCAAAATCACCTACTGTGAATTACTGCTTAAATAGAGATCTGCATTAAGTGTAATGAGCAAAGCGTATGAGTGCATAATTTTAAATTTTGATTATGTTGTTGATATTGTGTTGATAAGTGCAAGCAGATAAGCAAGAAACTCGTGAAACAGCAGAAAACTAAGTGATAACTGCTTGTACTGTTAAATTGGCTCGTTAGTTTTGTCGTGATTCGCGGATCAAAAAACTGACGAGCTGACCTCGCGATAAAATGTAAAATAAACTTAACCGCTGCTAATTGTTGGTAAGAAGTTGAATTACATTATTATAAAATAAAAGCTCTCGGAGTGACGTCCATAAATTACACTATTATAAAATAGACGCTTGAAAAAATATAAGTAGCGCTTGTCATAACTATAACTGTTGAAAAAAAACAAAAGTTATTTTTTTAATTATTGACCGCAAAGATTCCTGCGATATAGATCGTACGTTATATTTTGCAGTACTATATAGAATGCTTCACAATATTTCACTTCAAAAACTGCATTATTGTAATGTAATTTTGTGCAATACGTGTACGGGTAAGCGATTCTAGAGTACACGAAGTTTTATCAAACCAAGTTGAAAATGCAAGAGAGCTGCGCAAGTAGGAAATTAGCTGTCTTTCCTCGCGCGCACGCCTCGTTTCCTTTTTCACGCTTATTCCGAATCGCTTTTATGAATGTCGATGTCCGGTCCAGTTTCGTGACTGCTTTTTACAATTTTTTTTTTCTCAACTCGGCAAATGCTAAATTACGCGATTCTTTGCGCCATCGAGTTTTTGCTGGCTCAACGATTTTGCTGATAGCTTTTTACAAGAAGATGTGGCATTTTCTGCACATTCAACTTTTTCAATTTCATTTAACTTATATATGGGTTATAAACGCATTTTATTTCGCATTATCAACATTTTTCAGATCGTAAGTGTTGCGTATTCGTATTTTTTTTAATAAAATTGAGCGAAGCTTATTTACTTTTATGTTTGTATACTTTTTCAAGATTTAACATTATTCAGCATCGGGCAAAGTACTTTAAACTTTCAGTATTGAAATGGAACATTGTTATTTTGTTAAACTACAATTTCAGTGCGCTAATACTATACTTTTCAGAATCTTAATATTTTATATATTTTAAGGTAGCGACGGGGATACCAGACTATACATCGCAAATGGGGGTCTATACCTAGAATTCGTAACATATATCCTATTACCATTAATTAAATAGTAAACGATTGAAACACTTTGAAGGCATGACGAGCGGCGTGCTTGCATAATGTAAGCTTTTTAATTAGCATAGTTGAGTACATGTAACTTATTATAAAACTAACTAGACTTCAGCTATATACATCGATTTTAACTGTACAGCTGTACACACATCCAGGTACTATAAAGTTTAACATTTTCAACGTATTGCGTAATATCAATCAAAATAATATATCGAATAAAAGTAAAACTGGCTCTTACTGTATTTCCACAACATCCCTATTGACGTGCATTTGATGATGAAAGCAAAACCTCATTTTCTTCCAAGTCCATCAAGAAGTCTGCAAAGAGAAAGTAAGTCCATGCATTAATTATACGTTATATTTATCATTTACAAATAAAGAATACAGAAAAAAGAAGGTGAAAAGATACAACACTCGTTCTAAAAAATAATTATATTATTAATTTCGAATTAAAATTACAAATATATACCTGTAGGTATAAAAACCTTAGTAATATATTGATTAAATTTGAAAGAAAATTCAATATCCTGTCCACATTACAAATTGAAGAGTATAAAACTACGATTTAATATCAAAAGAAAAATGTCGTTTCAATAATTGAATACGTGATCGCAATTACAGCTAGCTTCAAAATAAAATCAATTAATTTTCTACCAGGATAATCATTAAACAAGTCGATTCTCATTTACTTCTAAATTAAATGAAATACAAAGCACACACGTAAGTCCTTTTTTGAATCTAAAAACATTAAATCCCAATCACATTTCGAAGAAAAAATCAATCTCATGTATATACGTATACACTAATGGTAATGACGAGTATCACCATTTTAGCCGAAACTCAAAAGTTTCAAATAAAATTTGACTTAATTGCATTAAACGAAAATCATTTCACCAGCACGACGACTGTGCTCTCTACATCTTCTCGCTTTCTCGTCAAGCAAAAACAATCTGAAGGAAGATTATTCAAGCCGAGTAGCAAGAGTGGCGACGACGACGACGACGACGACGACTATGACAACGGAAGGGTTTATACGTGGATAGGAGATAGGAGCCCGGATATAAGAGGAGCTTAAGGTAAGCGACTGCGATGGAGGGCCGAGAGTCGCGGGAACATTGCTGCTGTTTTTTTTCAGAGATAAAAGCCTCTCAGCTGTAGAGGAAAAGATGGAGAGCAAAGAGAGAGAGAGAGAGAGAGAGAGAGAGAGAGAGAGAGAGAAAAAGGCGAGGAACTCCCACGAGCCTCGAAAATAGTATAAGATCGATGTGCATGAATCTGCGCCAATCTAAGCTCTCTCTCTCTCTCCCTTTTTTTCCAAGCTTTCGAATAGTCGCGTGTGTTTTAAAAGTCCAATGCTCTCGTACGCGCGATTCGCATATCCCACCCATTTGCCGTCCTAACTTCTCATATCCTCGAAATCGATGAAATCGACGTCGGGTGTAATAAAGTATGCAGATTGATTAGCTGACGTAGCGCCAGCTTCATAAACTTATTCGCGGATAATCGTACAGTACATCGAGAGCCGTAACTCGAAAGTCACAAGTTCGGACGATAAATCTGGAGAAGTGTATCAGAAAAAAAACGCGCGCGCGCGCGTGTGTGTATAAACGACGCAACTCGGAGCAAACATTTCGAAAATTTTCGACTAAACTTTCCATTGCAACGAACAAAACTTTTTCCCCCCCATTTCGAGAGACGACTTGTGTATACGCTACACGTGAGTGTCTGTGTGTGCGTGTGTGTATAGGTACAGTGTACACAGAAAGACGTATATCCACCGATAACGCGACCCATTAATAATACGCGTGCGTAAATACGTATCGAGCGAAAAAGTTTATTCGCCGCCTGCACATATAACGCGGATGCGATATGTATTCGACTTGCGAGCCTGTGTAAGTGTATATAGATACAGCTATTCTGTGTACGTCGTTCCGAGAGAAAGAGAGACAGAGAAACAGAGAGGAAAGTCTATAGACGATGCAAAATGGCTAAAGACGCCTCGTACAATGGATCACATTAGGGCAAAATGCGAGGCAAAATGTGTATTATTTGTCGTGCCCCGAGAATACGCGGCAATTTCGCTTCTTTATGCTTCCGAGTATTTTCTTGGACAGCAAGTCGGCGTGTACGGCTGTAAGAATTATTCGGATTCGACGGATTCGACTGTGGGAATTGTCAAGGGATCCCGAAAGAATTGAAAATTAAGAGCGCCCCACCTTTTTTCTCAGCAAGTCCGACAAATTTAGCAGCGCCCCCACACTGTACCTCAGTCTTTTTTCATTACTTCAACAAAGTTAATAAAAGAAAAATGAGTCAAACTAAGTTTCGCCACCTGTGATAGGTATCCAAGAATGTGGTAAAATTATTTTTATGACATAAAAGCCAAAATTAAAATTTTATTTAGTCGGACAAATTTTGAATGACTTGCGGACACTTTGGGAACTACATTCTGATTTTGTCCGATGAAATACGTCGTTACAATTACATTTTATTAAATACAAATTTTTTAAGACGTTCTTTGACATCGAAGGCAAGCGGCCAAACTCGATCTGTCGAGTTAAAGTCGATCAATTAATTGTAATAAGCAAAAAACGTTTTTTGAGGTAGGTGGCGCGATGATCGCGCGGTACAGTACTCTCAATAAAACACTGAATCAAAACTTTTCACAAAACGATCTTTACCATAATACACATGCGCAAGAGCTAAAACAGAGTTGTCTGCCCATGTACATACGTTACGGCGCGAAATTTGAATTTACAATTATCGTTCCATTCTCTCAAAGCGCGCAGCTTAGACGCTCTTGCGCACATCGCGGAGTCAACGCACTCCGCGTGTGCGGCGTGATGCGTATATAGGCACACACACACACAAACGCACGCATATATGCGCGGAAGACAACAAATCCTCGGTGCAGGCGGAGAAGGAAGGCGCAGTAACGAGAGGCATCGCCCTTTTATTAATACACAAGCATATATGGGAAAATCCGCCAAAATAATTCAGATAATTGCAGCGGAAATCGACCGAAAAAAAACCTCGTGAGACTCGTCTGGGGCAGCGTTTTTCTTGTTCTACAGGACCCCCAGAACACGAAAAAAATAGTGTTCCCGCGAAATCGAAAAAGTGTTTTTGGGTATTTGGATGTTTACACAAAAATTTACAAAAAAAATTCGTTTTTTCAATCCGTATTTAGAGGGAGAAGGAATTTTATTTTTACTGTCGCAAATATGCACAAAAGTTCACAAATTTTCTGAGCTTTTCAAATTAGTCAAACTTTTTTGTCTATGATTTTTTTTAACAAAATGGCGGCGGTTTTTGTGAAACAGCGTAATGTTAAACTTTGTTGTAAAAGTGATGTTAAACATGATTTTTTTTCTCGAGAAATATCACCTTAACAAAAAAATGTTGTAGAATAAAAAATGCTTAAAATTACTCAAAGAATACGTATGAATTTTTTCAAAAAATTTTGAGTAAATTTTGAATTTTTCCAAATTGCACAATTTTAGAAAAAATAAAAAATGGTTCAAATTTCTTTTAAAAAAATTCATACGTATTCTTTGAGTAATTTTAAGCATTTTTTATTCTACAACATTTTTTTGTTAAGGTGATATTTCTCGAGAAAAAAAATCATGTTTAACATCACTTTCACAACAAAGTTTAACATTACGCTGTTTCACAAAAACCGCCGTCATTTTGTTAAAAAAAATCATAGACAAAAAAGCTTGACTAATTTGAAAAGCTCAGATAATTTGTGAACTTTTGTGCATATTTGCGACAGTAAAAATAAAATTCCTTCTCCCTCTAAATACGGATTGAAAAAAAAACACTTTAAAAAACGAATTTTTTTTGTAAATTTTTGTGTAAACATCCAAATACCCAAAAACACTTTTTCGATTTCGCGGGAACACTATTTTTTTCGTGTTCTGGGGGTCCTGTAGAACAAGAAAAACGCTGCCCCAGACGAGTCTCACGAGGTTTTTTTTTGGTCGATTTCCGCTGCAATTATCTGAATTATTTTGGCGGATTTTCCCATATATATAGGCGCAGGCAAGACAAACACGGCAGACATCGAGCGCGCAAGTGACTTGACAATGAGGCGTACAAGTGGAGAGCAAGTGAGAGAGAGAGAGAGAGAGAGAGAGAGAGAGAGAAAAAGGAGACAAGAATCACCAGCACTTCCGGCTCTCGTCATTGTTCTTCTCGAGCTGGCGCGGTGTGTGTGTACATATAGGCACTGCGCAGCGCACGCGTCTGCATACGTGCGCTGCGCAGTGCTGCACGAGCTCGCTCGAAGGAAAAAGGGCCGGATCACAGGAAGCAAGCCGCACTCGTTAGAATTTACGCTTTTTGCGCGGCGAGCGCGCGCGCGTGCAGTGGCTTCTTTTTCCCCTATATTACGCGTATGTGTGTGTTTTCTTTCTCGGTCTACGTTCGCGTACGCGTGTGTATACACACGTATGTGTACAGGTGAGCATAGGAAGCCAGGGAGAGCGACCGCGGCGGCGATGAGAAAAATGCTCCGCGGATTAATGGAAGGTATATATAGAGGCGTGCGGCGGGGGGGAAACTCGTAATTGCCGCCGGTAAATTATATCATTAGGCTCTTTCTCTCTTTGCCGTGTATGTATACAAGCGGCACTGCGTATATATATACGCGTACACATAGCTGTCGGCAGGCTGTATAGTAATATAATATGTGTATACATGTATATATATATACTGTCTCCTCGAGCGCACGTACCGTGTGTATTATACCCCGGATTGATTTTGCGTCGAATGTATTATACGTGAGAACTGTTTGCGCTACACGCCTGCATTATAATATACCCCGGCTATCTCTCGTCCCTATATGTGGTATAGATATGCGTACTATATACGTACGCGCTGTTCATCCTCGCGTTAGATGCGCTACACGGATGTGTATAGTGTCGCTGGGGCGTTTGTTTTTTTTTCTTCTTTTTTCGCGGCACTTTTTTCGGATCGCTTCGCAGTCGCCGAGAGAGCGAGAGAGAGAGAGAGAGAAAGAGAGTACGCACCGTTATGGGAATTTTTTAATCAACGCCGCCGCCGCCGCCGCTGCCGCTGCACCGAGTTTCGCGCGCAGCTTGTTACGAGCGAATATATTAGTTTTTGTTCGGCTTTTGATTCTTTCGACAGAACGCGAGTGAGGAAGAGAGAGAGAGAGAGAGAGAGAGACACGCGTTTTTTGCGCTCGAATTAATTGTGTATGGGAACAAATTAGTGCGGAGGCTGAGAACAAATTTTTCAGAACTCGGCGAATTTTTATTGTTCTTAGCCGTAATACAGCCTCGCGGATATACATATACGTGTGTCAGCGTATACGCACACTTATATAGGAGGGTACAATAAAGTTTAATTTGAATAAGTATGCTCAGAAGCCCGTCTAAGTACATACACGTGCTCGTAATTCGTCAATGCATAATTACACGCGCGCAGCGTCGTGTATGTGAACAGCCGTCGTTTTCTAGCACTCCCGAGCAAATATAATCAGCGAAACGTAAATGTTTTACTGATTTCAGTAAATATTTATTTTCTTTCATGTAATATTCATACACACGGCGCGCAGAGGCGGCTTATAAACACAAATATAAATATATACACAGAAAAAAAAGAGGCACAGCCAGCAAGCAGCGCTTCATGCGCGCGTTAATTTTATTCACCCTTTATGCGCGTCCATTACAGTACGAAAACACAGCTTTTGCTAAATGCGACATCGCGCACAAGTCTGTGCGTGTGTGTGTGCGCGCTTCGAGAGGACGGAAATCTATTATGTACCCAGTCGAGTCCGAGAAAGTCCGGCGAAAATTTTTATTTGCGATGTTGTTCTTTTATTTCCGATGTTGTGTCTCCGAAGACTACCGAACGTTTTTTTTTTTTTTAAAGAACGACTGCGCTCACATAAGAGCGTCCGGAAACGTCGAGTCATAAAAAGTGACGCTTTAGAGCCTTTTATTTGCCGTACGCATCGATTTCTCATTTTAAATGTCGAATTAAATTAAGAAATTCACTTTGGCGCCGGGCCCCGGCACTCCGATAATAATCCGCGCTGCAGCGATTTATCGATGCATTATCACTCTCTCTCTCTCTCTCCCCCCCCCCCCCATCGAATTATTGTGTCTTATGAACGTCCGCCGCGGCGCACTGAAATTGCATTTAAAAATTGATCTAGCATTCTCCGAATGCCAGAATTTGTTAATTTACTTCCGCGAGAGAATTCCATATATTTCCTATACACACCGCGGCGGACGAGTCTCTGCGTATTATAGTAATTATATTTCCCGGTTATTTAATGGAAAGCTAAAAGCCAAAGGCTTTTCTCCGATGTCTACTTTGGGATTATTGATATTTTCGAGCTGCAGCGCGCCCGCATGTACGCCCCATAAAGATTGCGAATTAATTTATTGGGAAAGCGAGGAAATTTATTTAATTTTCGATATAAGCCTCGCGCAGCCGCAGCTCCGCGAGAGACCTGATGCTTGGCCCGAAGATTCGATCGCAATACCGATCGTACGGTTAACCGAAAAAATTCCGTATTACTCGAGAGCCCAATCCCCCTCCCTTATCAGACTTCTCCTCTTTAGAAAACAGTCTCGCCTGTCTGCGTCCCGGCGAAACTTTCCTTTGTCTGAAATTGCTCCGATGTACGCCATTATTGAAATCCGTGTACTCGTACAAAAACGACGTTACACGTAAATCCGACCCGTTAATTAAAGCGAGGATATTTAAAAAAAAAATTTCAAATACCTCACGGTCAAACTACCTGCTCACGGCGCGCGGCTTTCCACTCGGAAATTAATCCAAGATCTCGCGTCGATCGGCTCTCCCGTGGCACCGATTACCCGCTTCCAACTTCTCACCCGAAATCGTCGACTTTCGCCTTGCCGCGTATAACGGTTTCGAGAATCCGGGAGGAAAGAAACAGGGCTCGATCGGCGCGGGTGTGTCCAGGGGGTAGCTTCTACATCGTCGACTCGGAAAAAAGTCGCGGAAAAGCAGAAAAATACCCGCGTACAGCAGAAACCCGATAAATCACGTAGTCGAGGTGACGACAGGCGCAGAGGCGTGAACAATTCCGCCGGTCACAGTCCCTCGTGCGCGGCGTTTGCGCGTAAAAACGCGCGGAGTCCGTTTTTCTATTTCTGCGATACAGAGAAATGCGCAAGTGATAATGTGCGTCGAGAGCGAGCCGCGCGCGTTTTTCCGATATTATTTCCCGCGTGCGAATTTCTGTGCAGCCGTTGCCCGCGCCGTTTGCGCAAACTTCCAGCCGAACGGAACTTTTTAACGATTTTCATATGCTTGTCATATTCGTTTCGGTTCGATTTTCAAACGCGATCATTGTGAAACAACCGCCCGAGCGGCTCGTGCGCGCCGAATTTGCACTATGAAATTAATAACGACGACGACGGCCGCTTTTCGTGTCGACGTGCAATTGCTTACTGTCGTTGGCGGAAGTTCGCGAATGCGTATGTGGGCAAATTCGCCAAAATCATTCGGGTGTAATTGCAGCGGAAATCGACCGAACGAAAAATCTCGTGAGACTCGTCTGGGGCAGCGTTTTTTTGTTGTTCTATGGGACCCCCAGAACACGAAAAAAATAGTGTTCTCATGAAATCAAATGAGTGTTTGTGGGTATTTAGATATTTGTGTAAAAAAAAATCATGTTTAATATCACGCTCGTAATAAAGTTTAATACTATGCTGTTTCACAAATTCTGTTTCACAAAAAATAATAGACAAAAAAGCTCGACCAATTTGAAAACCTCAGATATTTTGTGAACTTTCGTGCATATTTGCGACACTATATAAAAATAAAATTTCCTCTCCCTCTAAATTCGAATTTAAAAAAAAAAAAAAAAACGCTTAAACGAACGAATTTTTTTTCATACAAATATCTAAATACCCAAAAACACTTATTCGATTTCATGGGAACCCTATTTTTTTCGTGTTCTGAGGGTCCTATATAGAACAAAAAAAAAAACGCTGCCTGAGACGAGTCTCACGAGATTTTTTTTTAGCCGATTTCCGCTGCAATTATCTCAATTATTTTGCTGGATTTTCCCATATATATAGTTTAAAACGATCGTTGTGTACACAGGTCGAAGAGGCCGACAGACCAATGATATACAATCGAAAAACGGTGTACTGCATGTTTTTCAAGCGCTATAGTTTCTCAAGCGCCGAGCGAATTTCATGCATCGAATATCTTGTATCGTAAAAGAACTACATCGGCTCCGCTCAATTTCCAATGTAACCCCAATCGATTAAGGGAGCTGACTGTTAATCGAAATCATATAGTATTTTTTACAAACATTGTTTATTCATTTTAATGTAAAATTATTTTTTTCAATCGCGTGTGCGCGTATATAAATTGCATTTGGCGTCAAACGAGCGAGAGACGCTTCGTGTCAACACAGAATTGACCTACATGAAATGTTATCGATCAATTTTTGCTTTTTACAAACTCTCCACAAAAATAAACACCGAACGCTGCTTTCAAAAATAAGACCAAGACGATCCTCCGCAATTTGTAAAAAGTACCATGTATACAACTTTTATTATTGAAACGAAAATCGTACGCGAAGCGAGCTTACATGCGCTCAAAGTCGATAAATGCCTTTTATTGCCACGACAAAAATAGTTTGCTACGGTATCGAAAGAGAGAAACTAGACAGGAACGGGGAAAAAGTTGGACACTTATACGCGGCTATGTTCTTATTGATTTCTCATTGGCAATGAATGTCGCGGACGCTTCGTAGAAATAACTCGGACCAACTCGTCGAGATACATAGAAGGTTGAATTTTCAAAATCAATGCATCTAAAATTGGAGTTGACTTCGTCGTCGTCGTCGTCGTGCAGAGAGAGAAAGAGAAATGTGACAATCCACGGCCAAACGTTGCACGCGAGATAAAAATAAAAATGCGCCGCAGAAGAAACGCCTTACGTTCCAGGAAATCGTCGCTCGCTCGCAAAAAGAAAAAAAAAACAATCGACGACGCTGGGCAAATATAATCGTCTTCCCCCCGAACTGCCGTCGGGGCGGGGAAAAAGGTATATTTTGCGCGATAACGATAACCCTCGGAATCTGCTGTGTATAGGAAACTGACAGGTATAATTGAGCCGAGTTTTCCAAAGAAATTGATTTCTAGAAAATAAGCGCTCCGCTAGGCCGCTACCCACCGCCGAGCGATAAAGTCGTAATGCAATGAAAATAACCGCTCGCTCGCCTCGCGCACATTTCCCATCTGTGTGCTCTCTGTGTAGTTATACGTATGTAAAGACAAAAAAAAAACGAGAGGCGGTAAGGAGAGGGGTGAGATTGATTCAGCGCGCAGCGCCTTATTCGAGTTTTTGCGACACACGCGTCTCGGGCTTGACAGACGCCGCGACAAATGACGACAGTTAATCGGTTTTATCTAGCGTCCGAGTGTCGAAGAGTCGCTTGGCTGTATAAACGATATCTGTCGCAGTCGTCGTCGTCGTCGTCGTCGTCGTCGTCGTCGATTATGCACTACGCACACCGAGTATATACTCGCACGCGTGTATTATTGTATATACACATACGCGTAATAAGCATCGGTTCGAGCGCATCGAATAAATCTCCGCCGCTGAATAATTATACGGCTTTGCGAGTGGCGCGCGAGCGCCGCACGGCTCTATATACGGCCATTTGTCGCGATTAATTAATGAACTCGCCGAGCGTTACAACAATTGCCGGGCTCTCTCGTTAAAATATTGACGAGCATTCAGCAAATTGATCGTCAGCGCTCGCGGGCCGCGATAAGCTATTCGTTTTTATCGGGCCGTCATTAAGCCGCGTATCCTCTCGTCCGCAGCGGCAGCCGCTGCCGCGCTATGCACGCACTTCTGCTCTACGTCTAATTGACTTTTCAGAGCTTCGCTGTGACGCGATATGCGTATGCGTGGGCGATTGTGAGGAAAACGGTGAATTCAATGACCAAAATTGGTTTAAAAAAAGTCAGGGTTTTCGGGGACAACTGACAGTGGCTTTTGTTTTGATTATTTAAGGTATAAGAAAACTTAGTTTATTCGGAAAATACTACAGCTGTTATTAAAATTTTGGCGATAAGGTTAACATGCGGGAAAAAGAGAGGGTTAGGTTTTCAACATTTCTTCTCTTATTTAGGCGATGTATATGTTTACCTACTACGCGCCAGTATGTGCCACGATAATGACCGTTATTATTTAGAAACAGTATGCTGATGCGAAAAAAACCGTCGCAAAAATATCAAGAGCTACAACTCCTATGAAAAAATTTGAATTCGGGTTACACGAGTTTGAAATCATTGATTCCGATCTTGGTACCGATTCTAGCCGGAAATAGGCGGGAAATTCAAAAAACGAAAATTCAATTTTTAAAATAATACAGTCAGCTCAGGGGAAAAAATCAATTATACGGGGGGTTTCGTTACTGAAATTTAGGTAATACCTTCCTTTTTAAGACCCCATAGCAGAGCTGGAGCTTATTAGTATGCAAGAGTTGCCGATTTAAAGAAGATTTAAAATGTTCAATTTTGAGTAGGAGACATGCCAAGCCCCACTTTCGTGACAATCGCCCATATATATCGGTACAGCGGACGTATCCATTCTTGTGCGCAGTGTGAGAAAACAGCTGTCGATACATACTGACAATGCGACTTACTGTGTACGACAGTGTGACATATTGGCTCTACATTAAATTCTCGGGTGTTCGCGTATGCATACAGTGTAATTGTTTGGCTTGAAAAGAAAAGTTTGCAAGGTATGCGTAAACGTTCCGAGGCGTTAGGAATTCGAATATCGCGCGCAATTTTGAGCTACGCGCGCTTGTGTATACGGATAAATGTGTGCGCGCGCGTTATTTGGGGTGTGCGTCGACGTCGCTTTTTCTGTATTCGGAAACTGCAGCGAGAATTGTAACCGGAAGAAGCCGATATTTTTTTTCGATTTGCGAGTTCGGGGAAAACGTGCATTATTTTTTTTTGTTTTGTTTTGCCGATGCGTTTTTCAGTTTTACGTCGAATTTTCTATTGTACTTTTTAACGACGTGCAGCTGAATCGGGACGTGCGAATCGAACAAAAAGTGGTTTCGAATTTGGCATTAGCGAAAATTTGCGTTTGAATGGAAAGAGATTCAAGAGTGTAAAACGCCTCGATTCAATTGAAATTTTTTTTGGATAGATAGACTTTTTTTTTAATATATCTTGCAGGAGTTTATTACGGATATTGGAAGATCCCATCAGGACATCAGTCAGTAATACTAAAAAATGACCTCATCGTTCTATTCAATAACATTTACTATTTAAGAAGTAACAATTTTTGTTTTCTCACTGCGGTTGGTTTTTCAGAGCTTCAATGACGCAAGTTGCCCGCCTTTCATCTCGCGCTCTAGTCTAATTCTTCTCCGCCTGCTGCATAAAAGTAGATTTTTTAATTGGTAGGAGCACATAGTCAAGGCTCAATTTAAAAATAACCCGCACAAACATCACCATAAACAAGGAACATTTAATAGACATATGCGTGCGTCAAGAGAGCCAGTATTTTCATCGGGACGAAAGGCGCCCGATGAGAATAAAACTTCATGATATTTGAGTGTATATGACAAGATCTATATAAAAATCACTTTTCTGTTCCTCATCGTCGTAAAATATTTTTAAAAAATCTGTGGATTAAAAACTGAAATAAAAAATAAACCAACATGGAAGAAGTTGCTGTCAAATTTAAATCTGCCAATATAAAAATATAACGTATCACGCGACGAAATGTTAACGCAAGTAACAAAACAAAATAGACAAAAAAGAACTTCAATATACAAAAATAAATTTTTGAAAAAAATTAATGGGGATTTCGAAAAATCTTGGAAAAAGTGCGCTCGTGCTCTTTCTCAAATCGCTTTTTTCCCGTTGATTTGGTCGTATACAAATTATACAGTCAGTCGCGCAGCGCACGAGAATGAGAGTCTCCGTATATACGTAATTATTTTTCGTGCATCACGCTGAGCGAGAGGGGCTAGGCGTATTTATTATTCGCCCGCGGCTGAGTGCATTCACGCCGGTAATTAGAGCCGAATTTTCATTAATTTCCGCGGCAGAGAGCGTGGAGGAGCGAGTTATATTTTGTATTTTCTGGGACGAAATTAAATTTAAGCTCGAATTTTCAAGTTTTCCCGCCTTTTAACTCAGGCGCGGCGCGCCGCGACTCACGAGATTATCCGCTTGTGTCGCTAATTTTTGTAAACAGCGCCCCTTTCAGAGCCGGGAAAATGAAAATTCACAGCTCTTTCCGCTCCCCCGTGCGCTAACCGCGTATAGCATAAATGTGGATTTTGAGATGAAATTCATTAATTATAAGAGCGCTTGTAATTATGTGCAAGCTAAATTGCGAATGTTCTTGACAACGTCGTCGATTTTCGGCTAAACGGAGGATGATGATTAATATAAGTTTCGTTCAGCCTTTAACGCTTAAATGGATACTTTCTGATGAGATTTCGATTGAAAAAATTCGGTTTTTATAAAACAATTGACAAGTCGTTCCCATTGCAATTGTTTTGAATTCGTTTTGTCAAATGTCGTCACGTTCTCTAAATAATAGTAATTGATCTTAAGATTATTTAAAAAACGTTATGGGTAATTTTTTAAATTATTGCTTTATTTGCTTATTCAAACATTAAACGCGTACAATTAAATTACAAGATAAAACCTCAGAAATCTCTGTAATGTTCTGCAGAAGAATATTTTTATAATCTACTCGGTCTGCTTATTTATAGTAGAGAAATATAAAGAACCAAAAAAAGATCTCTGACAAAACGTAAAGAATTTACAAGTAAATGTGAACAAAACATACCCAAAATAGAATTCTACAAGAAACCTAAGAAGAGCTTACAAAAACGATAAATTCATTATCATAGATAAGTTGAGAAATGCAGAGAAATTCATCGATCTATTTTTGTTTTATTATTGTATTTCTGGCAAGAAACCTAATCATGTGGCACTGAAGCCTTTTCAAACATGAATTTTTAGATATTTTATCAAGATTCGTAGTTTATCCTGTTATGACTCTACCCTAGCTAGTTGAACAAGGGTACAATGAGTACGGCCTAATAATTAAGGTGACAAGAATGTGCAAAATAATTTAACCTGTCTATGCATACAACATTTTTTTTTTAACAATCAACTCTACAAACATACAAGTGATAATTGAAATCTTTTTTCAAACGTAAGATTCCACTCTGATGAACAAATTACTTTAAACAACTGCCCATCATTTAGATGCAAAAACGGCTTAACCTCAAAAATTTATTTGCACGACCATTCGCCGTGAGACAATTTTCGAAGAAATCAAGCGATATACGCGAGTAAAAAAATAACAACGAAAAAAAGCAATTTTAATTAGTCCCTCGGCAGCTGGTGCAATTGCATACGCTCGACACACACGCGCACGTATTCTCTCTCTCTCTCTCTCACTCTCTCTCAGCGAATATTTTATTCGTTATCAATGTTGAAAATAACGGCGAGTTATTCAGTCATTTGTGCGCTCAAATTGAAAACAAATAGTTGCTCGTTAAAGTCAATTGTTTCATTCCAAACATCAGGCAGTGATGAAATTTGAAGTGAAAATCAATACGCGCGCGCGCGGAGAGCGCCAGTCCATAATAGAATTTCGAAACGATTCGAAGCGCAATAATTTGATGCGAAAACCTCGTTATAACTCTTTCGATTTAAAGTACGCGCCGCTGCACCGCCGCCTGCGGCCGCCCCGCAGCGGCGGCGGCGGCGCGCGAGCACATTTTCCGAAAAGGCCGCCGCGCCGCGCAGTTGTAAATACGAGCCAGCTGTATTGTATACGCAGCATGCGTGTATGTGTCGAATTTCGAAAAATAAATGCACTTTTCTTTGGTCTAGAATTTGCAAAAAAAATTTTTAAGCTTGAGGCTTCGGACCAACGGGACTTTCTTCTGCAAGCCGAAAGACGATGAAAAATGCCGAGGAACATGGGAAATATAGAATATCAAGATTTAACGTGAAAAATTGACTTTTCGGATTTTTATTATTTTTTTTTTTAATGGGCATAACTTTTGTTCACAGCATCGAAACTCGGCATATATTTTTTAAAAATTAAAGCTCTTTTGTAATACTTTATTACAGTGTAATTCGAAAATTTTATTGGTGCTTCGGAAACATTCGTAGTTGTTATTGTTCCATTATTTTGACTCATTAATTTTTAGTAAAAAAAAGCCTAAAATGGCTACCAGTAACTTTTCCCATGTTCCTCTGCACTTTTGACTGTCTTTCGGCTCACAGAAGAAAGTCTGATCGGTGCGAGACCGCTAGCTTTAAAAAATTTTTTCGATTTCCAGACCAAAGAAAAGTGCATTTTTTTTTAAATTCGATATTATACTTCCCCGCACTTCGAGTGCCGCCAAGTTGTCTGCCGCGCGCTCGCGGAACCGCCAGATATATAGATTTTATCTGCGGCCAAGAGCTGCTCGAAAGCCGGGAGTTTAAACGAAAGAAGAGAAATAGTGAGAGAGAGAATGATAAAGAAAGAAAAAAAGCGAGAGAGCTTAATTAGCCTCTTCTTGTCTGCGTGCGTAAGTGTGTATTAAAAACATATATATACACGCACGTGAATTGTGCTATATAAGTACTCTTGCGGAGCGGCGGAAACTCATTCGGCGCGCGCGTGTTAATACTTTTTGCCGCTGCTATTATATCGCGCGCCGCGGAATCCAAGGGAATCTATATATCCAAGCCGCGTAAGTAGCCCTATCGCGCAAAAAGCGTCGCTGCGAAACAAGCCTCCTGCGCCGAGCGAGGCGCGCGTATCGGGTCGAGGAAACGCACTTTTCCAAAGCGCGTGTGTGTGTGTGTGTGGAACACCGAAGGGATTGCTGAAACCAATTTAGAATACGGCAACGGCGCTTTGAACTCTCCTGCGCCACTTGCTCTTCTTCCTCCCTCCCTCTCGCGCACATTTTCTCATGCTCTCTTACGTATTACGGCAGTGTAGTTCCCCCCCCCCCCTTCTTTCTCTCCGTACGGTCTGCTCCTCGGGCCTCTCTTGAACTATTCTCTCATCACTTGTATTTCTCTCTCTATCTCATGCGAATTCCCTCCTCGTGTTTTTCTTCCCGTGCGGATGTATAATGCTCTCTATGTACAGGACGAGATATAGACTCTCTCGCTTGTGTTCCAGATCATTTCTTCTCCCCCCCCCCCCCGCCGCTGCTCGCTCTTTCCGTTTGCCGCGAAACTATTTCGAGTTTTTCGAAAGCTACACAGAGCGCTCGGGCTTCGCGGAAAGGAAATTTCGCGGCAGTTAAATAATTGATTTAATAAAGTGAAATTTCGCCTTTGAATTTCCAACGCTGTGTACGCTGCGCGCGCGTTTTCTATTTGCCTTTGGACATGCATCGTGTGCCCGTCTCTCTCTCCTCTCTCTCTCTCTCTCTCGCTTGATTCGCGCGCGATTACGCATCATGCAATTATCCGAGTCTTGCAAAGTGAAATGCAAATTAAATCCGACATTGTGATTATTTCGAATACCAGCTGAGCGTGTATATGCAGGTGCATAATATTCCGCGCGATATAGCTTTCGCGCGCGTATGTATATATACACGCGCGTATATAATGTATATATATAAAAGCCCGAGCGCGTCAGAGAAATCAACTTTGAATTTCTGCTGATGATTTGTGCGCGCCTCTTTAGAATTCTCTCGCCTATATATAATACGTCTCTCCCGCGCTCTCGGTATAGTTTGTATAAATATATATATTATACAATATACATATGAGTATGTCCAGGAAATTTCGGAAACAACTCGGACGGAAAAGTTGCAAAAAAATTTCTTGAAGGCACACCTACCAGACGTGTTTTTTCTCATTCCTTAGGTCATTCTGAAAGAGGAAAAGCTCGCGTGCACGGAAAATCTTAGGGTATATATTTTCCGGAGCAAAAACGACTCGAAAAACGAGAAATAATTAAAAAACAAGAATTCATCGATTTTTTCTCTCGAAAACTATGGACTTTTAAAAATATTTCATTAGAACAAAAATGTCATAAAATTCATCAAAGAATACTTTTGTAGAATTTTTCAGATTTTTTACGACGTTTTCCGAAATTTCGATTTTTTTTGGATTTTTGAAAAATCAAAAATTGTACCGAATCAATCTGAAGAAATTTCAAAGCATTCTTTCATGAATTTTAAGACATTTTCGCTGAAATGAAATTCCATAGTTTTCGTTAAAAAAATCTATGAATGCTCTTTTTGTTAATTATTTCTCGTTTTTTGGAGTTGTTTTTGCTCCGGAAAAAAATATACCCTAAGATTTTCCGTGCACGCGAGCTTTTTCTCTTTCAGAATGTCTGGTAGGTGTGTCTTAAAGAAAATTTTTTGTAACTTTTCCGTCCGAGTTGTTTCCGAATTTTCCTGGACGTACTCATATATATTACATGTCGATATATGCACAACTCATTGCTGCGGCTCTATCGCGAATAATCACGATAGTTTGCAGCGACAAAAAGCGGCAACTCAATATAACCGCTCGGCCCATTCATTTTCTTGCGCTTATACATAAATCATCTACATCCAGAGAGTTCTATAGCGAGTTCTTGGTTGCACTTGTTTTTTTCTTTCTCGCGTCCCTTCGTCGTCGGCGACGAATATATATACACAGAGCCGACGATACCGCAACAAGTTCATCTACGTATGTAGGATTCCAAGAAAAATCGGCCTTTATTCGATACGGTTTCATCAAATTTTCATGTTAGTGCACTGCGCTTCGAGTTTATTTATTTACGTACTAAAGTTTGTTTGCACCGCTACCTTGTACATTTTTAGTGACACTCTTTTGTTTGTACGCTATTCTAGCGTTCGAATCGATTTGAAATTGTATAGGGCGTTAATGAGAAAGGATATTTTTATTCAAGAAAACATATTTGAATGGGGTTCGAGTCGATGTTCAAGAGTTTTCGTATTGGCAGAAAATTCGAATAATATTTTCGATTCGGAATCTGAATTCGGGCCAAAATCAACCGTGGATTCAGTAAAAAAATATCTTTGGTGGAACATTTTCTCGAACTATTTATTCGTCTAAAAAAGGAAGTCCTGACGATCCGTGGAATGAAATTGTTATTTACGACAGTGAACATTTTCGAAGTGAATGTTCAACAACTCGATGAAATCGTGTATTATAATGCAATACAAACAAAATCACTTGAGCAATCATCTATACAATTGTACGAAATTCGAAGCTTAGATGCAAATATTTCGCAGATTGGCAGTTGAATAAATCTCAAATTTACGCAATTCCAACATCATCTGGTAACACGTCTGACTATTAACATTCAGCCTTTCTACATAAGATCGTAAATAATTCTAAAACGCAGGACAAGCATTGCCCTCGACATCTCGCAATTTTATTTACACAATTAACACTACAACTCATTATACAGCAAACCGCTCACTGCTAACCAGAACGGCGCGAAATTTGAACGAAGGCACGCGAATAACTCCGTATCCTTACACTCCCTCGCACAACACGCTTTTCTCGTACGGGGCGGCCGCTAAATTTTTCAAAGACATTGTATGCGCGCGCGCGAGTAAAAGTTTCGCGCGATTATGAAACTTTAATCCGGCGAAGGCTTTAGCCTACTCTCCGGAGCGCACTACTCCGCGAACGAGGCAATAGGAAAATTATATAGACGGGACTCTCTCTCTGTGTGTAACGATCGGATGGGGAGCCTCGCGCACCGTGTAGTGCGTTACGTTTCAGACGTGATTAATTTATTAGACGCAGCTCCGTTGCAGCGTTGTAACACAAACGCGCGCGTATTCGCACACCGCGAGAGAAAGAGAGAAAGAGAGAGAGCTGAGTTTCGAACAATTTCCATACGGCTATATATGCGCTCTGCATCGCGCCGCGAACGAAAAAACATTATTTTCTCTCTCGATCCTTCTGCCAGCGGCGCATTTTCGAAACCCCGGGAAAAACACTTGTTATTTATCCGATTTGTCTGGCGCGCTCTGTAAGGCCGGCTTTCTCAAATAGTTTTCTGCTGCGCGCATCGATGTACTCGCGCGCGGTGCAGTCCGTATTGCGCTCGCGATCGTCGGGACGATGAAAAACTCTTTATCTATGTAACAGCAGCAAACAGCAGCTCTCGTAGCTGTCTGTCTGTGTGTGTGTGTGTGTGTGTGTGTGTGTGTGTGTGTGTGTAAAAATAAAAATATACGTATTATACGGCGAGACGGCGGAAAAATATTTTTCCGCGCGTCTCTGCACTTTTAAGACCGCGACGATCTCTCTCGGTGTACGAGCATATAGGCGAAAAAATATTTACGTCGAAAGTCTCGATTGCTGTATCGGCGATTTGCGAACGAATTGATAGATCGCCGCTCGCTCTCGCGTCAAAGTAAACGCCTTTTATTATTTTTAGAACAATTTTAAAAGTTCTGGACGACTTGCACGACGCATCGACGTAATAGTAGCTGTCAATTACGAATTATCAATGAATTTTGCAAAGTCAGATCATTACATTCGCTTATTACCTGCTTATCACGACAGCTTCTTAATATTATGAAACTATGTATATGCGGATTGTAATTGGGAGTGCAATAAATCTCGAAATATATTATTTATCTTTCATTTTACTTCGAGAATGCAGCCGTTCTTATTCCATTATTTTTATTGCAGAAAGTCGTTAAAGTCAAAAAATGTAAAATTTAGCTCCCGACAATTCCGACACTGTATTTCGACGAGTCTGTCGATAATGTCATCCCAAGATACAATTATTGATATCAGCTAAATCTCACTAGCATTGTAAAGCTTGATTATTTTAAAAACCAACGATCGCTTTGTTGCACAAAAATTTTTTTCGCCATTCAATCAACAAAAGCTCCGTGCTCCAATGTAACCCGCGCAACAAACAAACAATAGCCAATTTGGTTTTCGATGACACGCGGTAAATTGAAAGCAAACAGCGATGACTGCGCGCGCGCGCGCGGCTCAAAGTGTGGCCGCAATCGGTCGCGCTCTGGCTCTCCCCACGATGTCCCCCCTCCTCCCTCTTAATGGCGCAGGTACTTTTTCGCATTCTGTTTTTCAAAATTCGATACGCGCGCGCGCGCGCGCGAGTGCGCTTGTTTAGAATGGAATCCAAAACGACAAATCGACAGTATAAAAGGCTCGCATTGTTATTTCCGAGCAGCGCGCGTCTGCCAATTCGGTTTCGCCTATCCCCGCTCGCGGTAGCAATGCAAAACAGCACTCGACGAAAAAGCGCGCCTGATAAAAACATAAATCTATCGAGTGTTTTCCCGCGGCCGAAGGAAAATTGCACTCGCGCGCATGCGGTGCTGCTTCCCCGCTCTCGACTAGCCCCGAGAAGTAGGATACGTGTAGGATGAGGCGAACAGGAAAAAAAACAAAAAAAAAAAAGGAGAACTCGAAGAAGAAAACCGTAGCGAGAGCGTCTCGCATGCGCCACTCTGGCGATGGTGGGGAGCATATGTAGAGAGAAAGAGAGACAAAGGCACGAAGCGAAAAAGGGGCGGCCGCGCGCAAGTCTCCCTCTCTCCTCTCGGGTGTACAGGAGTAGACTACGCGGCAATCGCAAAATCAATTTTCATTATTCGCTTAAAAGTCCCGCTCGGCTGCTCTGGTTGAGCATCGGTGACGTCAACGCAACAAATGCGAAAAAAGGGGAGGCGAGGGCTCCTCGCGCTTTACGCCGCAGCTCGATACTTATAATGTACCTATACGCTTTTATTTAAGCTCTGTGTGTGTTTACATCGACGCTCGCGAGTCTGTGCGCCGAGAAAGCTGCGCTGGATTACGACGGGTTTTCGCGACTTCGGCTTCGACGAACTGCGGAAGCTCTGTGGCGTAAGGGGGAATTTTCGGTTTCGCCAAATCGCTCTGTGGAAACTTGCTGGGGAGGAGTTAAAAATTTATAAGTGCGTCGTCTCTTGAAAGATTGGTATACACACGCAAATTGCGATAGTATTTTATGTTACGGGGGAACTGCAAGTTCGGTTTCAAGCTGTTATGAAGGTCGTTGTGATTTTCTTGAGTCGAGATTTGAGAGAGAAAAATTAATTTTTTCTTTCGCTTGCGTCTTTTTGTTTTACGACGGATTTCTGAATCGAATGAACGAAAATCGACGTACTTTTGTGTCTTAGTTGAAAAAATGTAACTGCTTTATGATTTTTTTATTTTTATGCGTGACAGTATTGGTTTTTAAGTATTATCTTTAGAATTTAATACCGGACTTTACGTACTGAGAAAAAAAATCATGATGATGCAGAAGAATAGTTATGTATTATTAAAATTTAATTAATTCTCACTGGTTATTGAGAAAAAGACCTACAACTAAAAAAAAATTGAGTTTTGAAATTCGATACACCTGCATTGCGTAACGTTTCTTCGAAATTCAATCACGAATTTTAAAAAATGTTTCGATTCAATTTAAAAATTGTAGTCTGCGAAACTTCAACTTGCCACGCGTTGAATTTGTTCTTTTACGTTACATAATATCGTTGAACTTAAATACTTTAATTTAGAATCTCGAATAAATAATCTTCTGCGAAATCTACGCTGTTGAAATATACAATGAAAAGTTGTCTACAATTCCATCTCTCGTTTCGACTATAAGTACTAATTCAATATCTAATTAAAAATCTTAGCCACTTACAGACCGAAACATCCAATTAACTGCTACACGCGCTGCGTAAATAAAAACATTCTTTCCAAACAACCGCCACATCTATACGACACATCTGCAGCACAAATACATATTTACTAGCTCCAAATACAATATAAATAATGAAATACAGAAAAATGAATTTCGCCGGTACACCGTAAGCGCACCAACGTATACAGGCATTTCCTCCCCGTGCGTGTACCGCATACTTTTCCGGGACGAAAAAAAGGTGTCGGCTGCGACGTGCAAGGGGTTATACGGGCAACAGCAGCAGTAGAGTTATAGCCACGGCTCGTGCGGCGAAGCCTCATGTAAAGCGCGGGTCTAAAAATAAGAAAAGCGAAAGAGCCGCGGAGAGCGAGAGTATAGCGGAAGTGGCAAGACACGAGCGCGCATTGACTCGCCGCTCGCCGTGCTTTTTATCGATTTTTAAGGAAACCTTTTACCGGCCGCAGTTGCGCCCACCACCTGTGCGCACGCAGTACTCGCGAAAACTTTGCCGATCGAGGCCGCGCACCTACGGGGGTTTCCACACGAGCGTATCGCGCGATATAATGCGATTAGTTGGATGCGCGCACACCCCGGACGTATAGGTCGAAGCTGTCGTTGCGACGTTAGGGTTAGTTACTTTTTTTTGGCAAGACGAAATTTTAAGTTTAATTTAAAATTATTTCCGTCGAGTAGTTTTTTATTTTATTTTAAGAAATTAGACGAATTTAGGTCTTCAAGTATACTTGAAAAGCTTCTTTCATTAAGCGGAAAATAGTTTTCGTAAATGCCGTACCTACGAGATTCGATGAAAGTCTATATTATGTAAATTCGATTTAACGTTTTTATTTAAATGAAAAAATACAGTAAGTATTTTGAAGACTATTGAAATACTTAAGAAAAAAACAAAATATTTATTGAATTCTCATTTGCCCAACACTCGTCTCTACGCATATAATACGGTTCAAGATTCACATGCGCGGCAAAAAAAAAAAATATATATATTTCGCCATCGCTAAAAGTCAGCTAACTCAAAGTGAAAATGACGCGTATGTGCTCGCGCGAGGCTCTTGAGTAAAACATGTTATGTCGAAAGAATCTGCTGCGAGAATCTTATTATACGCGCGTCGTTCGACGGTCGCGCTCTGCGCTCTATGAGTACGTTCGACAATTTATAGTTTACTTTTTTCAAGATTTTAATTTAGATCAACTTTTCATGACCACTCGGTGAGTCGGAGAAAAAAACCGATTACCAATCCTGATGTATTCCAACGAGAGTTCGACTCTCAATTCTTTAATGGAAAAAGTTATAGGGACATCAAAATAAAAAAAAAATGTTAAAACTAATAACTGCACATTGAAGTATGGAAAACCGATACAGTTTGCCTTACTTTAATTTGAAAGTAATAATACCACAAAATTGATTAAATTAATCCGGGAAAAACGAACCCGTCTCATAAAGTTGATGAAAAACTTTTATTAAATTTTGTAAAAGTCCGGGGTTTTTAATTTGCAAAAGTGAATCCCCCCCCGACCCGAGCAAATGATGCAGCAGCAAGATTTCTTTTGAGTTTCGGAAAAAAAAGAATCCATCCAAACGTTAAGTCATTTTAATTACAAGCACTTTTTTGAAATTAGTTCGTTATACATCTTCTTGCAAGAGATCAATCGCAAACTGATATTTCGACGAACGCATTAACGGCGCGATTGATTGCCTGCACATCTTTTGTAATAATCCGATTACTGTGTATTACGGCAATGACAAAGGTCCATCACAAACGAAAGGATCCAATTCCGAAAAGCATTATGCAATCGCAGCCAACGCAAGAATACCATATACCGCTAAGTCGTGAATAATAATACTGTGACCAATGCAAACGGAGACCTGATCTTTATTACTTTTAGCGTGGACACAATCGACGACATCCGGACGTAATCTCGAAAAGTTATGTTTTTCAAGCCGTGCGCTATATATCTCGTAAGAGGGGGCAAAATGAAAGAGAGAGAGAGAAAGCCACCGCCGAGAGTCAATAAAATAAAATTTATAGCAAAACGAAAATTTCCCGGGAGATATCGCCGCGGAAAATTATTCTCATAATCGAATGCAAATTTCGATTGAAACGCAAACGATGCAGTCGGTGACAAGTTTAATAACTTTAGCGGAGTTCATTAAACTTTTTGACGTAGATCCTCCTCTCTCTCTCTCTCTCTCTTATACCCCCACTCCTGCATCCCCTCCACCTCTCACTTGGTTCTCCGGACGACGAGTACCGTCCCATTAAACGTGTTAAAATACCAATTTCGAGTGAAATGCAAAACTTAACGAATTTTCGTATTCCGCGCGCGGCGGCTTCGACGTCCGTAAAGTATCACGGCGGCGGCGGCGACGGCGGCGCGGATCGATAAATTACGAAGTAATTTAAAAAATGGGCGCGAAGGACACCCCGCCGAAGCGTATCGAGGAGGAAAACGTGGAAATGGCTTGGTAGGAGCCTAACCAAGGCGAAGGATGCGACGCAGGGGGAGAGTTGCCCAGTATGGCTGATTATGGATTTTTGATTTTGCTTTTGGCCCGAATCGATGTTTCTGATTTTGCAAAGCTTATTCGCAGCCGTTTTCGGTAAAGTTTACAATTTTGCGTTAATGCGCGTGGCTTCCTTGCACTTTAAGGACGTTTGCCTTTCTAGCTCAGAATTACCTATATTATCGAGACAAAATTTAATTTCAAAAGTTAAAAAACATTAATAAAAGGACGAAAATACTTTTAAATAAGCTCCGGACACTTGGCTTTATCAATTAGAGAATGAAAATAATAATTGAGGATAGCCGGCTTCATAAAATAAAAATACTTTTTTTAACATAATCTTATCGTCGAGAGCTGTTTTCAATTAATATCTTTAAAAAAAAAAACATTATAACATAGCTCAAACTATTTGCAATTTTATTCTACTAACAATTTTCTATCAATTCTCTGACGCTTGTTCACGTGTGTCATTTCTGTCACAGTTTTTATTAATTATTTCGAGGCTGCCCCATAAGAGCCTACGTTGCACATAGCATTTTCAACTTGATATTTCTCGGAATCGAGTATTATAGCACGTGTTAAAAACAAAGATAATACGTTCAGGAGACCCTTAACTTTCATATTCTAACTTTTCATCAAGTATTCTGTTATCATTTTATAAAACAGGGCAACGTCCTTAAATTCTCGATTTTCACGCACATATTACAATCGTCATACCGGGAAATTTTCCCGTACAAGTCCTCTAGGTCTGCGCGAAAGTACGTCGCTCGCGACGGCGAAACTTTTCGTTTCGCGATACTGTCGCTTTTGCCTCTTTCCGTACGAAGCGGGGGGTAGAGCGCCAGAGTTCGCGAAACGCGCAATTAGCGGATGGCGAGTACGAGCGGCTGGAATCGAGAGGATGAAAAAAGTCCGCCGCCACCGCGTTTTCTCGATCAATATACGATAATCGCGTATTTCCCGTCGTTATACGGCCGCGTAGGTATATATACCTGCCGACACCGCGCCGGAAGAGAGAGAGAGGATGTATAGAGGGTAAGAAAGAGGAGAGAAAGAGAGACGAACGACACGTATGCATATATGAGGGGGAGGGGAGGAGAGGGGATGAAAATTGCAGGGGTGATGGGTGGGGGGGGGGAATGAAAGTGAGCAACTTTTTCTCTGTCTCTCTCTTTTCCACTCTCTCGTTCTCTCCTCTCTGCATTATTGGAAAAATTCTTCTTTGAGATTGATGAAATTTTTCGTGGGAATAACGCTTTTGCTGCGCGAAACTCGCGGCGCGGGGCAGAACGTTGATACAATAAATCTCCGGGATATCTGCGGAGGTATGCACGCGTTAACTTTTTATGCAGCGGCGATTCTTCCCTCTTACAGTTTCTTTTTCGTACACGTACACACACAATACACATATATATTTGCGCACTACAAGTGATATATCTACAGGTATAATACATCTACGTAGACCCCGAAGCGCTATGTACTGTATCGAAAGAGTTACCCCGTCGATTTTCGATTTTGCATCTTTCATTACTCGCTTTTCCTTAATAATTCAGGGAGAAATTGATCGCGGGCATTGTGTTGTTCCCGCGATTTTTCTCTCTCGACTGCAGCGCCGCTGGAAAAAGGCTCTTTTCTGGTTCGCGCGGCCACCAACGACGCCGGCGCTCGAAGGGCGTTTCATATATGACCAGTTCTCCTAGAAAAATGCACTTTTCGGGGGCTCAGAAATCCAAATTTTTTTTTTAATGCTAGAGGTTTCGGACCGATGAGACTGTAAGCCGAAGGATAGTCAAGAATGCAGAGGAAAAGTTACTATTAACCATATTTCTGAGCCATTTTACGTTTTTTTTTTTACAAAAAATTAATGCATCAAAATACTGGAATAATAACCACTACAAATTTTTCCGAGGCGCAAATAAAATTTCAAATTAGAGGTTAAATTTAAAAAAAAAATATGCCCAGATTTGATGCTCTGATCAAAAGTTATGTTCGTTCGAAGAAAAAAATTAATAAATAAAAATCGGAATAGCCGATTTTCTTTTCTTTCTCCATATACCTCGCCCCATGTTAAAGTCTCCTGTTCAATGTTTCCCATGTCCCTCTGCATTTTTGACATATCTTTCAGCTCACAGAAGAAAGTCTGATTGGTCCGCAGTCTTCAGCTTAAACAAAAAAATTTCGGTTTCTGGACCCCCCGAAAAGTGCACTTTTCCAGGAGAATCGGTCATATACGTTTCTCTCGTCGCGCGGCTGCATGCGCATAGCGCAGGAGAAAAAGGGGCGCCCCGTTCAATCGGTTCCGTAAATTGGTCGGAAAAAAGAAACGGCTGCCGCGTGTTGTAACGTCGCGCGCGGAATGAGCTAGATCGCGTTTTATAAAGGCTGCACTATATACACGCGGGCGGGGAAAAAAACTTTATAATCGCAATCCGCGAATGAAAGCGCGCGACCGCAGCGCGCCCCGCTCGAAGGCAAACAAAGATTTCAAAGTCTTATAATTTTGCGAGTACGGAGGATAATAAACCGAGTTATCCCGAATTTCCAATTCGAGCGGCGAAATGGAGTTTTAAGGCAGAGGGATGGAGTGGCGGTTGGGTAGGGGGGGGGGGTACAAAAAAAGGGAAGCAGAGCGCGCGGGAGGACGGATTTTCCATTCATCCGCGAATTTATGCGTATAAAGCGCGCACAAAGCTCGGGGACGTATCTGCCCGAGTTCGGGAAAACTATTTAACGAAACAGGGAACAAATTCCAATCATATCCGGGCTCAAACGCTCTCTCGAAGGCTCGTATCCGCTCTTCTCTGCTCAATTGACGTTCAAACACAATCATTTCCTGAAAAGCGTCGTCGTCGCCCCCTTCCCCCCGACCCCGGCCCTTCCACCTATTCTATGTATCCAGTTTGACTATTTTCCCTTTTCGACCTCGATATATAGACATTCGGTCTATCTTTACTCGCAATCCCTATATAAGTTTTAAGAAAATCATTGCATAAATAATAAACATTTAAAATTTCCTTTAATTGGCCAGATTTTGTTTGAATTAGTAATACTTAACGCTTTGTCGTGCGTCTGTACCACCCTGGTAGAAAGTAATCCAAGTTTTGGCCAACGAATGGCTGAGATGGCAATTTATAGATTATACTTTAGCCAATGCTTGTCTAAATTTATAAATCATAGTCGCAACAATGCGAAATAACGATTTTATAAAAGATAAAGTATAGAGGACGTAGTTATTTTAATTGAAAAAATCACGAAAATTGATTAATTGGGTCAAAAGTTACGGGCATTTAAAGTTATGCGCATCGCTCATTACTATCAAAACTGACATCCAGCCGCAACGAATGCCTGCAATATTTAACTCTTAACGAACTGCGATGTGTACGATACGATCAAGATAATCCCACCTAATCACACGTAAGTACACATTATACACGCAATGCTAACAATTGCGGATCGATAAGATCGCAATTATTTCCGACGGCGACGCGAAGAGTAAGAAAAGTTATCGAAATCCAAGAAAAGCCGCATTATCCGCGCTGTCTTGCTCGCGCAGAAGCAACAGGCTACACCGACTGAATTCGAAAAATAAAAGAACAACGCGCAATCCCGCGATCTAAGCGCGCGCGAAGAGGCAGGAAGATGAAGCGCTCCGGGCGCTAATTCCTTCTGCTCTTTCGCGCTCGCGCATAGATATATAATACCATCTCCTCGTGTATATATACGCGCACAGACACGCTTGCACACGCGTATGTACACGTATTGCTCGCGGGGCTATATGGGCGCGCGGTGGACGCGCTGGGAATGGAAAAATGCGCGCGCTGATTTATCTGCGTAATGCGCGCGCGCGCGCGAGTATCTCTCTTCTTGCCTCTCCGAGCGCGGCTCATCGCCAGAGCGAGCCGAGTTTAATTGTTCTGATGATACGTTGAAGCGCGATGTTCGTTAAGGTGAGCCGCTATAGAGAGGAGAGAGAGAGAGAGTAAACGAGCGCTGAGAATTCATTTCACAAATGACTCGACTCCGCGTGTCTTCGAACATTACACGCCGAACAGATTAATGGCAAAGTGCCTCTCGCGCGCGCGCGCGCTTTAATGATACAGATTCGCCAGCTCGAACAAGGAGTTGCACTTTTCTTTTCTCTCCTATTAAGATTTACTCGGCGCTATGCCTCGCGCGCGTTAACTCTGATGAATTATCTTCTTGGAAATTCGCTGGATTTATATGTATGTGTGCAGCAGCAGAAGCAGCAATTTAATTGGACTCTGCGCATTTGCGTGGATTCATTATTCATGCGCGACGCATTGATCGTTTTGCGCGATCGGACGCTGGGGGCGCGCGCGCGCTTTGGTTTTTCGAGAAAAGAAAAAAAAAGCATCGTTCGACGATGTGCGAGATAACGCGCGTTTTTCGCGGCGAAGTAAATTTTCTCGTGTATAGGGATGCTTTTTTTGTTGGAGATCGTTTTTGAAATTGAATGTTGCGCTTCGGAGGGTATAAGGAAGTACGAGTCTCGAAATTTTTATCAAAATGAATACTCTCTCTGATCGGCTTTGTTGTACGCGCAGTATTATTAAAGATATAAAGCCTTCGCAAAATTTTGATATCGTTTAAAATACTCGAACGCGCATTTTCTACTGTGTATTACGGAAGAAGCAAAAAATTGTTAGCGGCTCGAGCGTAACAACCGTGTTTGCTTTAATCCGATTTGTATGGAAAGCCGTCGATGACGGATATTTTTCGACATTGCAGTTGGAAATTTTTAAAATTCAAAATATTCGACCGAGTGTGTATGCGCGCGCGCGCGCAAGCGAACCGCTGCCATTCAAATGTTTCGAGGATTTACATGAAAATTGGTCCTAAAGATTCTCGCGTAGCCCTGATTGCATTTGCATTTTGGCCTGGCTTTTGAATTCGGGAAAAAAAATTTTCTATCTCAAATTTCGAAATCGACGCACGCGGCAGTCATCGGAAAGCAATTTATATGTAAATCCAATTAACTTCCGCATTTCCGACTCGCTACAATTCAATACAATGCTATTTTCAATTTTGAAAAAGGGACACGGCGTTTCCTTTTTTTTGTCCACTACGCAGTCCGAGAGAACATCCGACACTTTTTCCGCAAAATCGATTTTGTAAATGTTGAAAAAATCCAGTGCCTATTCATTGGTACGTATAGATTCTCCAAAAATAATTCAACAATTTAATGAAATAAAGCATTCTAATTTAGAAAATCATGAACAACTACTTTTTCTTAAAATTTTTTTCTCGTACATAATATCCTACCAAGCTTAAAAAATCAATATAATATGCACAGCTGGTTCGCATTCTACACGGATATTTTTTAGAATCGGGAGATTCGAGCTGTTCTGACATCTCCAAACGTATGCATGACTCTAGAGAACGATTTAATGAATTTTAAAATATTATCTTTATTAAATTTGTATTTAAACAGCCTATCCCTATATGTATGCTATTCTCGAATTTTAAAACACTTAAAAGTCATAGAAACTAAGTATAAGCGCAATTTTACTTGGTATTGAGAACAAACACGTTACATAGCTTTGAATATACATTATGCAAAATAGGAGCACAATTACAAATTGATAGTTGGCGATATTATCTTATGCCCTTATAATTAAGAAATGGGATTTCTGCCAGAAGTAAAAAACTACATAAGATAAATGTCGCACACAACCGGTAGCTTCTAATCAGCATTGACCTGGCAATCGATAGTAAGCAACTATATGCACTTTATTTTTAAATTTCGAAACGAGTAAGCTGCTCTGGAATCTTGACACAATTTCATGAACATGAATTATATAAGAATTTAAGCATCAGCTATAATTGTAAGACGAAATTTCATCAGAAAATAATAGATTTTCACTTTCGTAGAATCAACAATGGAAAGAAAAAGTTTCACGGTAAAAGAAGTGCAATGCGAAGTATAGGCGAAGTAGAGAAATCAGAAGGAGAAGCACAAAAAGTGGCAAGTGCACTTAGTATTATAGATTCTCAGCCGTAAAATGGATTCTAATTAAAATCCAGTTACTTGCAAGTTTCGATGTTTTATGCATGCTCCGAAAAAGTATTAACCGCAGGTGTTTCGTTTAACGGTAAAATAGCACGCACATTATCATTACGAAGTGTACGTGAATAAGCAGCAGTCAAAAAAGTCAATTTGATGTTTTGCTGCTTTACCCGTACGTGGACACTTTTTTTTAATTTCCATATGCGTTTTCATAATCCTTTTCGATGCGGCTCGTCGGATTCTCGTACAACGTGTAAACACAAGTGATAACGCACCAAGTGTCGTAATTAATCAAGCTATAATGAACGTAATTAAGACGGATTATGAGCACCTGATTTTAAAGTTAATTACCATATGAATGAAGCATGTTGATCATGTCAAGATAAGAATATGTACATTTACATTTGTTTCGCGATGTTTTAATTGCAACCCTGATCGAGCACAAGAATTTTTTTCATTACATTATAAGGACCAGACCACCATCAGAAGAAAACTTCGTAAAATAATGGATCAATGTATAATAAATGTTAAGCAACTTGTTAGATTTTTATTATCGGTTTTATGCAAATTGTTTCAAGAACTATTATTATTAAGCGGGAAATTTGAATTTTTAATTGATTGTCTTCCCTTGTAGAGATGGCCATGCAAAATATATTTAGTTCCTAGATTGCAATACATTGATTTCACTGTTTATAAAGAGATGTAAATATATCAATCAGTTTCGAATGTTCAAATTCATTAGTATTAAATATTACTAAAAAAATTTCTAAACTAAAAAAAAAGAATGGTTTAAAAAAGCGTTTCTTTTATAACGATCCGAAATCTTGATACTAACTTTTATAAATAACATGGTTTTCCATCAAGGTTAGATCCCCTTGATTAAAATTACGAAAAGTGTATCGAAACAAATTAATGTAACACAGTATTAATAATACAACAGATTGTGAAATATTTATGAACAAACACATTAATAGTCTTTCGCAACTATAGCGCCCTATGTAGACGGGACAAGCCGTTGACGGCAAGTGCCAGACGAGCGACTGTGTATTTGCGTACACTTTCGCGGTAAAACACGACTAAGGAACTCTAGAGGGTATAAGATAGGAGTATTAAAAAAGTGGAGTAGTCGTAGCCTGATTATCTGGCGCCTCGAACTTTTCGGCTATAGAGGGGTGATATGTGTAAGTTTGCTGGAAGTCGAAACTGCTCCGTCGATTCTACTCGTTTGCGTGCGATTGATGAGTTTCTTTTCTTGGGCTTTATTAACAGAGAAATAACACAGGTAACTTTTTCTTTCAAACACTGGTGATTGAATTAATTCAGCGAACGATTTATAAGTTAACATTTTACCCAGAATTTACTTTGGTGGCTATAGCTGATTGTTCTGTATCAAAGAACAAATTGTAATCTCGTGCTTGAAGCATTTTTAATTATAATCGTAAAAATAATGAAAGGCTTACGATATCACCTGCTTTTCAAAAGACTGCGAAAAACTTTTCCAAGGCAATACACGTACGAGTCTCGGCATTAGAGAAACAACGACGACCATAATCGATACCTCGAAGGTCCGTCACCTCGACGGGAACTATGACGATTGTTGAATCGCAGATGTAATAGTCCACGTATTCATACAACTTTCTACGTACCACGATTCAATTTAATCCATACAATTAAATAGTTGCGAAAGTTCAATGATATTCCATCAAGACAGTCGAGGCGACTGTATCGATTACACTCTCCACGCTTTTAAACGTTAAATTCGACATTTTTTCCAGGCAAAAGTACACAAGAAGCAAGAAGCGATAATCGAAAAAGCCGTCCACAAGATTCGCTAGGCATCTTTGGCGCAACGGCAGAGTATGATGCAGCAAAGCGCGGAGCGGAACTCGAAATACCGGTGCTAAATTGATTCGTCGAGCGCTTATACATTGCCGGGGAAAATCGTCAAACCTTCGGAGAGCCGCAGCTCTCACAGTGTATTCCCCCCCCCCCCCCACCCGTTTCGCTACACGTGCTGCTCTGCTTTCTCATTTCTTTTTGTTGTTTTTTTCTTTTTTTCTTTTGCTCGCGCAAGCGCATCTCGCATGCACGGGACTCGCGAGTTTCGAAGAAAACACGCGCGGCGGGCAAAGCATATATCGTCCCACAGCAGCGCGAAAGAAGCCGCTCTTTTTCTCTCTCTCTATGCCTCGTCCGTCTCCGTACGAGATGCGTGTATTTTTTTTTTCCCCGCCTCTCGCGCATCGGAAATGATTTTCTCGGCTGCGTGTAATCTAATCACGTGAATTGCTAGTGCCGCGAAGATGTACCGCTAAGCAGGATGTTCCTCTTTTTCGCGCAAGCAGTCTGCCGATTGGATTCGAGGGAAATCATTCCTGCGGATGACATTCGAGCCGAGAAAAATGCGGCGAATATTGCTACCTCACGGAGGAAGCTCGGTTGATGGGAAATTTTTAAGTTTCCTCTCGGATCGCGCCGGGTTTTAGAAAATGCTCGCATCGACGCGTCTGGATGCTTGTTATATATATAATATATATGTATATTGTATATACGTACTTGTATACTGTTTTATCGTGGGAACTATATATCACCGTAATGATGGTAATGGGAAAAGCAGTATTTTCTAAAAATGGAGTGCGTGTCCGTGTATGAAAATATATATTATATACCGTAAACATATTTTTTGCACGAATCCGGTGAAAACAATACGGCTTTTGTGTCTGTGAAGGCGCCTTTGTTTTGCGGCGAATTATACATTTTTGAAAAATTTCTTTTCGCGTTGATTAAATATTATATTAAAGGCATGCCTCAATAAATGCATTTAATTGGATAGAAAGAAATTTTACGAACGTAAAATATCTATAATTAATAGAGAACATTTTCATAACAGTCGCAGTTATGTTTTTATGAAATCTGTAAAACTATATAAACAACTTCGAAACTGAACAGTCAATTGTTTGAAAAAAATAATGACTCGGTGAGGACGTTGCAGAACAATAAAAAAATATATCTATGCTGTGAAAATTGAACTGTGGCACAACACAGACTTTTTTAATAGCTCAGATTTTTTTTTAATTGCATCGAGCCAATCAATTCGTATGGATTTTGACAAAACTCTTGGCAACATACAATACAATTAAATTTAGTTTTGCGTTCTTGCAATGGCTGTGAGGGCGGAGAAGATCAAGATTGCATTCTTATTTTCATTACTTATTCAATGGCATTCGGGTGGAAAATTTCAATTGAAGCAACAAAATAAAGAGGAAACTCTTTTGATGACTGCGGAACAAGACTTCTCCGGAGTGCAAAAAAAAAAGAGGAAAAACTTGAATAAACTCGGTTCTCAAATCAAACATTTTCTTCCTTTTTCCCAATGTAAATTAATTCCCCTCTTTGATTCCCGTCTATCTCCAACTTTGCCCATTCCTTCTCTTCCCCTCTTCGACTGTTCCATCGGCTTTTGCTCGTCTGCAGTACAGTGCTCGATTCGGTCGTTGCGGAAAAATCTCGAGTAAGTACAAACCGAGGATTTTTTGATGAACAAAAAACGCGGTTATGAGAAAGATAACGAAATCACGGAGTTGTGCATAATTCTCGACAGCGAGTTTTATAAGTTTTTATACATTTTTTTCGCAACTTGTTTATTTCCTTTATAGTCGCAGCTAAGCTACTTTTTTCGCGGTTTAGACGTTCTTCTCGTGGGGATAGTGTTGCTACTCTTGCAACAATACAATAATGAGCTGTTTGCACGTATTCTGAATTAAATTTTATTTATTACATTTTTTTTTAAATTCAACTGCAGTATCGGTAGAAATGTTTTGTGAAAAACGTTGAAGGGTTTTAAATAAAAATGCGTAAACGCAAAACATTACGTTAAGAATTACAAAATAATGAATCATAAGTGAAGTATAATTTTTAAATTTGATCTCAACAGTTTTGACAAAGTAAAAAATTAGTTTATTTAAAAGTTATATTATTTTTGCATTAAAATTTAACATTGAATACAGAAAATGAATTTATGTATATCAATAAGTAAGACGCAAAAACTGAAGATCTTATTGTTTCAGTAGATGATAAGTATGCAATAACAAATGCTCTTTTTGTAAAAGCAAACGAAATCACTTTTACAAAAAGAGCTAATGAACCGCTATTTTATATAGTATATACATTACACACATACTATTAAGAAAAGGTTAATTTAATTCATCATTGCATGGAACGGGTCGATCGTAAGCATAAAGGTTATCCTTTTGTAAATTTCTCGATCAGACTATACAAGTATACAATGTATTTCAGAAGCATACGGAAAAAAAACGACAATCAATTTTTCTTGAAACATAATTGCTCCGCTACAGAAAAAGCGATTGCAAACGCGCTGCAACGAATTTTGAAAGATTATCAATAAGTTTTTGAAACATCATGCTATGGATGATTTGCCACTAAGAGCTCTCTCGAAATCACGCTCGAATGGAATCTTGTTTCTCAATATTTTCTTTTGCATGACGATGAATTGCATTTTCTCCTGTCGTCCTTTCTTTTCGAAAGTAGCGCTCCGCACTCGGCGCTTTTGTTTTGCCGATGGAAAATCCACAATTGATTCGTGAAATTCACATTTCATGAGAACCTGAATGTTTTGATCTCGAGGATAAAAGGAAAAAGAGAGGAAACAGGCCTCACGCGCCGACCCCCAGCGCAATCCCAGTTTCTTTCTCTTGTAAACATGCTAAAGTTAATTGAACGATGCACGTCGTTGCCGGGAACACCTTAATTAATAATACCGCTAGAGCGCAAAAACTGGATTTCAGAAGAGACTAAGTCGATGAATCACTTGCGATTCGAAAAAAGAAGAGCTGTGAAATTCGAAGTTGTTTTTCGAGCCGCTACGGGGAGAAAGTCGCATATACTACTGCGAAACCTGCTTCTATAGACACTCGAGCGACTTTGTTGGTTGCATCATCATTATTATCGAGTCAAGATCCGTTAGGTTTTTTCCTCAAACATTTCTCACCTACGGTCGCTGCACAATACACTTTGGGCATGAATTTTTGCTCTCGCGGTCGCGGGATGACGGTCTGAAATTTATTTGCAGGAGTAAGCTCGAAAGCAAATGGTTCCGTGCGCGGCCGACAAAAACTTTTTCGATAGCTACGGGAGAGTTTTTCGAAAAACCGGCGCGAGCCCCGAGACCGAGTTGCAGAACGTTAAAATCGTGCGCGATGCAAAAAACTGCAGGAGTAAGCCCTATAAATTCGATGTATGCAGAAGTCTAACTCTTCCAGCGCGGAAAGCTGGATTTCAAAAGATTAAGGGAACAGTTTTAAAAAAATACAATATTTTCGTCAGTTATTCAATGGTCGATTCTATAACTGCTGTGCTATTTTTCGAAATTCTCTGTACGAATAACTTCTTTTGAATCGCTTTTCGTTCTGCTTTGGAAAAGTAAAATTTTTAATTTAGAGTGACTATTATTTCGAGATTTTAATAAAAAAAAGTTTCGAATTGCGCTGTATTTCTCTCGAATATTGTAAAAATTGTAATTGTAGAAATGAAAGTGCATTCAGTGTAGATTCAATTATATCGAGACAGAAAAAGACATTACGTAGTCTAGAGTACATATTTTAAAATCGTTAGCCTGGTATTAACCCGTTAAGACCGAGACGGCTTGAATACTTGAAAAGTTAAAATTTGTTCTTATGAATAAGTTAGTAAGTCCAATATGTGTTTTCATTGATTTTAGCGGTCACTGAAAAATTTTCAAAGTTCGCTTTCTAAAATGTCCCGCGTAAGTATATAATTATTTTCAAATCATGCTCCAGAAACTTTCAAACATAGTATTTTGTCTTTTCGCTATGTAAATGACATTTTTAAATCATATGCTTAATCCAACTGGTAAAAACATGAAGGCAGGAATTAATATCGATACGAGTCTGTTCAGAGTACTGATTTGTCAATTCAAAAAGTTGTGAAAAAATTTCATTAGTTCAATAGTTTATAGATCGTGAAACAGTAAAATTTATAGAACATCAATTAGTCAACAAATACTATTAACCTATTAGCATTCTCCAAAATGAAGAAAGCAAACGAATAAGTGAATGGATTTTGCAGGGGAATGGATAGAACATAATTACAATTTGTATATGGTTGACTGCAATAAAGAAATCCATTTTTAGCTTCTACTTAAGATCAATCATTCGTAAATAATTTTTTCAAAATATCATTCAAAGAGCTGTCAACATGCATTATCTTTCTGTTGTAATAATCTGATAGTTTCTGGGAAAATATTGTTTTAATTTATTGTGTATAAGTGGTCGAACTCGAACTTGCGAAGACTTCCTTATTCGTCGGCTTACTGAAAAAACGGAATGCTGTAAATTTTTTTTACATAATAAATTAAGTTTCACTGTTGTCCTAAAATTTTTCAATTCAAATCATTTATATGTGTCAATGAGATTATCTCCAACACGTGTCATATTTTTCGTTAGTTACTACGGAAATGTATTTCTAGTTTGGTTCAAAATAATCAAGATATATTGTAGTCACGAACTCTTTAGCTTTAGAAGTTTTGTCTCTTCAACAGTTTGTTCGCACCACATTTCGAAATGCCCAACAGAACTAGAGCTACGTATTTTGCAAGGCATTATATATTCTATTATTTTATTAAACACCACGAGTACAATTTTTCAATTAAAGGAAAGAAAAAGAAATTTTTCCACGAACAATAACACATTTTTCAATTTGTATTTTTTTTAAAACTTGAAGAAAATTTTTCGAATTATTAAACTCTGTAGTCTTAATTGAATAAAATGCATAATTATTTGAAATTGTTTAATGAAACTGTAAACGATATTTATTTATTTTACAAGGATTGTTCACACTAATTGAATTTTAACAAAAAAAGCATTCTAAATTAAAACTGGAATCCAAATATTTTTCAAATTAACTTTTATTCTTGTTACACACTAGATGATTCACAATAATAAAAAAAATTGATTTCATTTGGATGATATGCGTGCTTTTATACATACAATGTGAAAAGAAATTCAATATACACGACCTATATTATTTTTTGCATAACACAAGTCATACTGATTTTAATTATAATAATTATAATTATAAAGCGTCTAAAATTCTTACACGTATCTTTTTTAATAGGATTTTCTACTTATTTTCTAGAGTCTTGCTAAATTTTTAACATTCGCTACATTCACAAATAATTTTGATGTCTTCTTAGAAAAATCTTTTCTAGGTAAGGCAAAGAGGGGAACAACGTAAATAAAAAGGAAACATTTTTCATAGTTCTATACATATAGTAGGTCGAAGCAATTAACCAACATATATATTTCTCCTCCCCCCTTCTCTCTCTCTCTCTCTCTCTCTCTCTCTCTCTCTCTCTCTCCTCTGTTTCTCTTTCTCCTGAAATTGCTTCAATGGATTTGAGGTCATAAAAATTTGATGGATGATCAATCATCAATTAAGAGCTCATATTAAAACATCAAAAAATCGATTCTCTCATCGTAACTGTTTTAAGCGCAAAAGCGGCGGTATGGACACGAAATCCAAGTGCGATGTTATCTCTATTCGAACGATGTATATAAATCAATATTATACTAAAAAAAAAAAAAGAAAAAAATGGTTTATGATGTCAGTAACAAACTGATTCACGAATACTTAAATTAACGCTTTAACGGTACAAATTTTAGCTTGTACAGTAAATATTCTAATATATTATTAGAGGAATAATTTTGTGTATTGAAAGGCATTAAAAGGGAATTTTGCTTTTCTACTAAATATAAACAAAATTACGTAATATTTAAGTATAATGTTCAAAATCATTTTTTAATCAAACCCTATTTTTACATAATTGGTTTTTATGCAATCAATTTTAAAGATAGTCAATGTGAGTTACTGTGACCTAACCTTGAACCCTAGTTTTTCATTTATTTTAATATAATTCAAATAAATAAACATTAAATTGACGACTGATCGTTATATTGCATAAGTCACCTTGAAATGTGAAATTTCTATTGATTTTACTACTGAACCAGCTTCTGAAAAAATTTGTATATCATCAAATATTGAGTACGAAAACGACAGTCATCTTATTGATTGTCAGTTTCATCGTCGCTTTCACCTCACGTCGTAGTTCTCATTTTCTGCAAAAATTATTCATAATTGCACAAATAGAAAAATCGGCCAATATAATTCATTACAATTGCAAGTTTAAACATTTATTACTGAAAGACTACAAATTTTTCGAGGTTATGCAAGGTAAGACATTTAAACCAATCAGCATAGTAGCTTCGACCTCTCAGTATTTATTTCTTTACAATTTTCAGCTCAACTTTAAACGTTGTGCAACGACTCTTTTTAAAATAATAAAATCTTCATTGGAATTCACCAACGAGGATCAGTGTACATATTATAAGCGACCTCGCACATCAAATGCAATAAATACAGTGAGACATGCCTGGAAGCAACGTGAGCGGTTGCGCTGCAACTCGGCCAAGACGAAATTCACGAGAGAAAGAGAGAGAGAGAGAGAGAGGGCGAGAAAAAAAGGCGGAACGCGGGGCACGTGTTTAGCGCCGAGTAAATAAGCCGCTCGCCGGTAATTATACATGAGCGCTGCTGCTGGCGCGCCGGCAGCTCGATGACGCCCGAGATACTAACGTTAATTATCGCGCCCACGCGCGCCGTGCGACCAACGGCCTTTCTTCCTCGTTTACCTCTCCTTCGCTCTCTTGCACAACTCGATATATCTATAGATACGTCGATATATCTATATATATGTATCGCGGCACTGTAAACACGTATGCAAACTGCCACTGACCGGTAATCCGTCTTGAACGTTTACTGCCAACTGACAATGAGATGCGAGTTTGGAGGCTCGATTTATATAGCAATTTGGCGCCTCTGGAAGAAAATTTTCACACAACTTTCGGCGCGAACATCGCCAGCCCACATGGCAAACTGCCGTAAAAAAAGAAAGCTTAGCACAATTTTCATGGCGAATGTTTATAATTTTGTAAATTTTATCACCATCGCTTTTCGCAAGTAAGATCAGCTCAATGAATAAAAGATTCCGGAATCAATGGGTGACGTGTAGTTCGAAAAGTAGTTTTAAATACCAAAAACTTGTTGAACCCGATGTCTGGAACTTATCGACAGAGCTTTTTCACACCTAGAAATCATTCATGACCTATATATAATATCCAGATCCACATAAAAGAATCATATTATTGAAAAAACGTCATCGCCGATGCCCCTCGATATCCACAGATTATTTACGTTCGATATTTACATTTATTCAATAGACACTATATATAGTACAGACACGTGTATTCTTCGAGTTTGTAAGAAGTTCCAATCTGATAAAGTCAACATAACCTGTTTAGCTTTAGAATTAATGATGCAAACCATTTTATACTGGTATAATTAGGAGAAAGAGATAGTGTCAGATGAAAATTAAGATGCTATTACAAATCTGTAGCAAATATCTTGTCTTAATGGAAATAAACAGACATTATAAGCCAAACATAAACTGTGAAAATTAAGAGATAATATGATGTACACGTATAAATAAATCGCGTAATGTATTTACAAGTTTGACGAAACTAAAAATTTTACTGTGGCAAACATTTTTTCTCTAAGAAGACAAAATCCATCGAAATAAGCAAGCTTCTTTGTATCTGCTAATTTGGGTGTTCTCCGATTTATCGAATGTTTTATTATACAAACCAACGCTGTCTAACTATTCTTGAAAGTAATTTCTGAAATTTCGTATACCTATATATTCAAAGAATACGCTTACAAAGGTATGTTCAATTGCGTTTAAATTTATAATGGAATAATATTTACTAATCAGCAGAAAAGATTGAACAATCTACTAATGCGCAAAATTTTTTCTGCGAACTTGCGATCCAACTTACCCGTGAAACGTACAGAAATACACTAGTATCTTACGCACAAAACGGAAGACAGTAAAGATTTTTAACAACATGCGAACTAACGAGATATCTTCACGGGAGGGGGCGAGGAGTGGGGGGTAGCGATGGGAGAACAGCGAAATTCAAGAGAAATGCGACTTTGATTCGAGAAACTTGCAAGCAGGATGTCGTACACACACACACACACATTATACAGCATATACATTATACATATATACATGAGAAACAAGGCACACTCGGGAGGAGCTCGAGCCGCCGCAAACGAAATTCTCGTTAGATTCTGAAAGTTAGACATTAGCTCGTTAACTTTTGCGGCCGGCGTTGTTTGCCATGTCGCGCGCGACACACGAAGTCCACAAAGGGGTAAAGGCTCCGCTGGAGCGACCTCCCGAAGTCGACTGTATATCTTTCGCGCTAACAGTAGTCGAGCCGCGCGCTATATATACCGCGCGCCGGCGAGTTGTCGAGAGAGGAAATTGGAAACTGCTGCTTTGCATCGGCGCAGCAAAGAGCGAGAGAAGAGGAGCTTGGCCGGCCACAATGAAAATTATAAGCGCGCGCGCGGAATTTTTTCTGCCCTTTTTTTCTTTCATCGGCCGCGTGCGGATAAGCGCGTTTTGTGATGTGACGCCCCGGCGCTGCGCTGTCTGTGTTTTGCGGCTTGAAAAATATTCATAAGCTATGCCAGCGCGTTATTTTGTTATATATGCTCTCCCTGGGACACACATATTTCATCGAGCCCCGGAAACTTTCGCGGATGTTGTGTTTTGCGCGCGCGCGCGTGTGTGTGTGTGTGAGAGAGAGAGAGAAAGAAAAAAAAAATTTGTTTTAAACGAGAAACAAAAATACGCTAATAGATAGAAAACATAAAGAGCGCGGACGACGGAACAATGCGAACGAGTGCTCGTTTGTTTTTATATTTTCTTTTGGATGTACGGTTTTAATGAAAATGCCATGACCGGCTGTGGTTAAATGTTGCGCGTTTCAATGGTTTGTCAAAAAAAGAAAAAGAAAAAAAAATGTAAAACGCACACGCAAAGTATAAAAAAAACACTGCGCAAAGGCATAAATTCTTCTTATATCTCCGTCAAAGTTTGGATATACCTCAAGCCCCCGAGGTTCTCCATTCTGTATTATTATTTAACTAACCGATCTGGAATTTCATCTTGTTAACCGATTTTTAATAAATTTCGCGCTCGAAGTTGAATTAGAAATTTCGAAGTACAGGTTAAAAAGAGATTTGCGGAACTGGAATGCGCGACGACGTATACACACTTTAAACACACAAAGAGAAGAGGGTGCACGGAGGGATCGGGGGGCGAGCATCGATTTTTTTCTCCGCTATCGCGTAGTTGAAAACTTTTTAAATTTGAATTCTCGGAAAGAAGTCCCTATAATTAAACTTGGGCGCGCAATTTTGAATGAGGCTATTTAAAATTCAAATTTAAAAACTTAAATTCGCAGCTCGCGAGCGCGCCATAAATAATAAATAATCAGCGCTACTTTAGTATTCTGAAATGATGCCACCAAACATAATAATCGGAGGGGGTCAACTCTTACAAAGTCTCATTAGGCGCGTTGTACAATTTATTTTTCTCCTCGCGCGCGGGCTGCGGCGAATCCGTCCCTTCTTCTTCTTCTTTCCATCTCTTTTTTTTTCCTCTCCCCGTGAAAAACTTGATGCCTCATTCTGCCGAGTCTGTGTACAACATCTGCGCGCGTTTTAAAACTTTTCTGCGCTGTAAAGTTTAAAATGATTCCCTTTGATGTACCCCCCTCTGTCATTATGTCATTCTCGTCACTTCCTTTATTCCCTTTTTATACCCGTATATAAATGCCTTTTTCGCCAGCAGTGAGAGAAATGCTACGATAAAAATTATTATAAAACCCAGCGAAAAATGGTATAAATACATAATGATGTAGAGATGAAAAAGTATAGAAAATTTTTTTATTATTTCAGCGTATTTGTATTTTAATGTTTTTCTATGTACTCAAACTTAAATTTTTAAGAATAATCCGTTTAATAAAAAACTGTTGTATTTAATGTTTATTTCCATGTTTAGTAACGCGGTCACGTATATCCGATTGTATTATTACCTTACACAGTACCCCTAAGTGAAAAGTTATCTATAGTTTTCACTAATGTAATACTAGCTAAAAATTGGCTAAAAAAATTATCTAGAATATTGAACCAGTCTCTACCGGGGCAAAGAAAACTTATTCGCCTGAACGCGCACATAAGGACAATTCTCGCAATCCTTTTTTTTATCCCAGATCTCCTACTTTTATGCCAAGCACAGATGTGTATTGTACATAAGATTCAGCGTATAATGTATATACCATGTAGTTGGAAAGAAGCAGCGGCGGCGGCGGCAGTTGCTGGCGCTCAGCAGTCCATGCAGTTCAGCAGAAGTAAATACGTTGTGAATGGTAAATTGCACTTTGTAAAATTGCCTGCGAGAGGTATAAAATATGGAATTGCAGCTGCAGTTCGCGCCAACTTTTGACCGAGCCGCTTTTGCAATTATCGATCACCGCTTGGCCTCAGACACCGCCAACCCCTTCTTGCTCTTCTTCTTTGCACTTTCTTGAAACGCTCTTCCCCGCCCGCCAGTGTATATTTCTAGCGCTTTATTGTACCGTTAAAAAACAACTCTCCATTTGCATACAGTGGATTTTTAAATAAACCGAGCCAGCGCTACAGGCATTATTTATTCTTTCTCATCGCGTATAACGCCCAATAAAGATGGAGACGATGACATTAATTGTCTTTCGGATAATGAGAACGTATGTGCATATTCGATCGTAATAATTAAACGCGGGAGGAATCGTCGTCGTGGAAACTTTTAACGCGGCGTTTAAAATTGATTTTGACAAATTAACCCCCTTTTATTCTATAGCGTTTCCCACTAGAATCGTGTCCTTTTATTTTTCATGCATTTGTGGCGAGTGGTCAATTTTCAAGAATCAGTCGGGTGCTTGCCTTAGAAAATTGTGGGCTTTTCGCGACAAACTTGTTGGGCGAGCAAATGCGTTCTCGTCGACAAGACAATTTTACAGAGTTGCGGAAACAAGTGCCGTGTAATGAAGCGATTGAGGTTTTTAGTGAATTGCTTGGCTTTACCGTATCCAAACAAGTCACGTATAACTCTTTCCATATTAAATCCTTGAGAATGTTTTGAACCAATTTGCGCGAGTGACGTTAATTAAACAAATGATTTTTGCAAAAAACAAACGTAATAAAAAAAAGGCGATGAATTTTTAAGCCGTAGATGCAATGTATACTTTAATTTTTAAACGAAAACTTTTAAACGGAACATGTGAAACGAAGCAGTGTTATTCCACATCATAAAACTCTGTACTAAACGGCGATTGGAAATTATTTCTGAAGTTTCACATCATGCAATACACGATGTAGATCCCCCAGCTATAAATGCTACGGGGTAGTATTTTTAATGATCACTTGGAAACTCGATACGGCAGGGTCGCTTATCAAACGAAGAATTAATTATGTCTGTAAGTATGTATAATTCTTCGAATATTTAAAATTTGTAATTTCATATGCACGGCACTGATGCGTGACAAAGTACTATAATTTTCTTCAAAAGCTTTATGAAAGTAGCATTTATTCAAAAATATATATATAATGCTTGGTCGTTTTTTATTTGGATTGTTTAAAAATTATCACTTTCGAATCGTCAATTTCAAATCTGATGTTGATAAAATTGACAGAATGTACAGAAAATGAGATAACACTAACAAAAATCAAGCGACGGAAAACAAGAGTTGACCATTTGATTTTGAAAGAAGTCTAAAACTTTCTTTTAATTCGAATTGCTGGATCTGAAGAAACGGTCTCAACATAAATGTATCCATACGAATTATTTGCATAAGAATAGATTCTAGGGTTTTGAGGTCACATATTTTGAATTAAAAGTAGACATTTCAAAGTCAAAACTAGCAATGTGAAATGACGCTATTGACGTAAAGCCTGTTTAAATTAGCAAAATGATTGGAAATTGTAAGCAGTCCAGTTTTTCGAGCGTAAAAGCGGGGTTATGTAACGTGGCTTGTCGACGTTTAAGTACATTTAGATCAAGTTTTTCAATGAGACACATCAACTTTTTAAATTTCCGTCAAAATTCTTAATTGATTCTCTGGAATCGATATATTTACTGCGGTACGTAAGCCAGCACTCAATTGATTTTCGTTTACGTAAGTTATTTCGATATTCCAATGTCAATTGGGACCACTTTCCAATCGCATTCCGCGCATAGCGGACTTTCAACAACAGCTTAATTTAGTATCTTATGAAACTAAAATAAGAATATTTCAAATATGTACTTGAGCATTGAAATTTGATAGTTAACAATCTATTCTTTCGAACTATTGGAGAAATCTGAAGACATTTTTTTTAAATCTATAGAGTAATTAAAATACTCGTTTTCTCTGCTATACAGTGGTACGTTTAATTTGCATTTGCGCGAAAAAGCAAATTCAAAATTCAAATTTAGCGCCACGAGTAAAGCACTGAGAAAACAACATACTATTTCTTGTAACTAATTATAAAAATTAAGTGATTATAAACCACGATGCTCGAGTAGCAATTTATGATTTAGCAAAACGTCAATTTGTACTCTAGTATCGTCTTGACGTGAAAAAAGTTTGATTAACGAGTCAAATAGTTTTTAATCTTTATTCTTGCACGTTTTGTATTTATCCACTTGAATATTTTACATAAAACGATAGATCATCATACAAAAGAGAGCAAACATCTCGTGGTCCGCAATTCTAAGCAAATTAGTTTCCTCTCCCGTCCACCACATACGCAATGGCGCGAAATTTGAATTTTCCATTGCCCATCTCAGCCCCCTCTAACGGAACGCGCTTCCAAAATACGCGGACAGTCGTGGTTATAATTTAATGCGACCAATTCGATCGTTAATTATCGCCGGTATACGCAGCGGTCAATTACATCCGCGAGACAGCCCGAGAGATAAACAATTTCATAAGCTCGCTTGCCGATCGGCATTCCTTCGAAGATTTCATTCGCAGCCGCGCGTCGCCGCAATTACACACACGGCGACATTGACGAAAGAGCATAAAAAATGCATAGTTCTCGCCTATACTCGTCCCACGTAAGTATATCGCAAGTATTTAGATACGTTATACGAACGCGTATACTGCGCTCTACACATCTCTATAAACACGTGCGCGTAATACGCGTACAGAGCTGGTTATCGTCATAACGGATTGTACGCAACGTGTCATCGCCGCCGCGGCGGCGTTTGCCTGGAAAAGCGAGCGTTTCCGCGGCGCTCGTGTCATGCATACCTATATATATATATGTAAACATCTGCGTGCGCGTGTATACATATACATGGGCGACTCCCACCCTCGTCTTCGCGTACGCACGAGTGAGTGTGAGAGAGAAAGAGAAAGAGCAATGTCCCTGCAGACAGGTGGCAGACAGCGCGTGCGGCGTGTTTACACCGGTTATATACGTACGTATACGCGCGGCATCGCACAGCGATTTTCGAGAGTCCGACCCGAGGAGCACAGTATAGTCCGCGGGGCTTTGTACGTACGCATAACATTACGCTTATACGACTCCGTCTGGCGCAGGAGGTGTGCGCGCGCGGAAAACTTTCTCAATCGGCCGCCGCCGCAATCCCATTCATTTTCGTAATTTTATACGCGGACGACTTCGTGGCCTACTACTAGCTCTCTACAAGCTACACGCGCCTATACGTACAGATCTCGTTAAAATCGGCGGCTGAATAGAGCTGGAAGCGCCGGTTCCGGACACCTGTTTTTTTTTTTGGTTCGTTTATGTATCCTAGTACGGTGTAAGGAGAACCAAGTGAACATTGTAAAAGTGCTGCTTTCTATGGACTTAAAAGTATTTTTTATATTGCTGCACGTCTGAATCGAGCAAAAAGTGCAAACCATTGTTTACGCACGAAATATCTGGAAATCCAAACAAAAAAATCTGTTTATGCAAAATCAGCTGATGCTAATGAGTCATACGTTTGCATGTCGGGATCGGCAAAAAAGAAAAAGAAAAAACGAGTTGCAACGATATGATGAGCATTTTGACGCTCGGAAAATCTTGTAACGAGCATGATTCGATACGAAAATCACATGACTTTTCTTTTTTGCTTTGCTTCAGATGCTCACAGCATTTGCAGGAAAAAAGGGCCCTTTTCTCAATTTTCGTTGATTACGCGCAGATATAGGAGATTTTTTATTTTGACCCCCGCAGATTTTTCTACTTACACACGTGTAGAATTTCCTTTCTCGCCGAAATTTCTCATTTCGTCTCCTGACGCGTGAAACTTTCGACTGCGTAGAAAACCCACGCAGTGTATCGCGTACTATCGAATCTCACGAAATGGAAAGTACGCTTCCTACACCGAAAATCGACCGTTTACCGTCGCAACTCTACAATAATTGACTATTTTAAGGAGGTATACCACACCAACATTACGAGTCAAAACAAAACTCTTGTTTTGATTTGCGCAGTACGCGCGATTCGCTATATCTGTATATATATGATGCGAGCATGACTTTTCCAATGTTTTGAATTTATTATTAAATATACAAGTACCCTTGGAGTTTTTTACGAATCAATACAGATTCGTTAGATATTTCTCTATTATGTGAAAAATTCATAATCCAATCTTGGCGTCAATCACTTTGTAACATGAAGTTAAGTAGGTTGGAAACGCATTTTTCAAGTCTAAGTACCGCAATTCTAAGTACCCTAGCGTTCTGAAATTTTACACGAGGGTTTTTGGGATATCAAATAACCTATATGAATATTTCCTTAATTTTCATGGCGTTATTTCTATTTACTGCGGTACCTCCTTAAAGAGATTTCTCCGCGTATTGTATATACAGCGCACAGACGCTCTCGGGCGACTCCGCGTCAAGTGGTCTTTGTGAATTTGCATAAATATTTGTCGTTGCGACAGCGCCGATGTTTTTTTCGATCGTTCAAGTTCGAACGGAGACGGCAGGCGCGCCGAGTATTTTGAACTCTCCCGATGGATTTCACGTATGCGTATATGCGCGCATAAACACATGCGCGCGAGCGAAAAATATGCTTTTATAGAGCAGCTTACGCCGGTGGTCGGTTTTCTGAAAATGTTTACGCCGACGAGCGGCAAGTGAAATTCCCCTTCTAGTTTTACGATCGCTCACGTGTTTGCGCGCGCCTTAACAGATAATTCAAAACTGTCGCATTAATACGAGTTTAAAATGCTCCGAGCTTGATTTACGAGAGTCTTGCGCTTACGTTTTATCAGATCTGCTTTACTGCGCTTTAACAACATCAAAGCGTTCGGCGTAAACTGTTCCAAACTGCGCTCAATTTTCCAAGACGATCGCGACTCAAGGAGAGACGGAGAGAGAGAGAGAGAAGTTCTCGTGTCCGTACAATAATAGCCGAATCAATTCCGGCATTTTCGAAACTCTCGGATGACAGTCGTTGTATCGCGCGCAGCCCTCGAAGAAAAAAAGCCGATCGCTCGAGCTTACCCCGCGAAAAATCTACTAATCTTTGTACAGTAGCTGTACATATGCTAAACTCACATACTTACACAGTCCCGTTATATGCAAAATTTATGCACAGGGAGAGATACGAGCAGAGCGGGCACGACGCTTGGACGAATAAATAATAAGCCTAATGACGAAGCGCAAGTCAGTTTCAGTAATGGGATTTCCATAATGCTGGAATTTGAATGTTCACGCGCGCGTGTAAATAAACGAAAAGTGTTTATTTCAAAACTTAAGTGACCAAATAAAAACGTAATGAGACAACATTGACTTACTGAATCATAGGTATGGATAGTCAATGCAATTAGCATGTGTAACATCTTGAAATACAAATTGTGAATATAGAAATATTTATATTTAACACAGATACGTGTTAGACGAGTCTCCCGCGTAGAGTAAGGTTAAAACCAAATTTGAAGTTGATATAAGAATTTCTTCCAAAAAGGTCGTATGACATGGGTTTTCTAAGAAAAATGCTGACGTACGATTGAGGTTGGATTATTTTCTACTGACTGTTACTCACGAGGAGAGTCCATGACCTCACGGGGAAACTGATTTGGCTGAAAGTTGATTTGGGATACCTTAGAAGTAAGATAATCCCCAATTACTTTTGCCTCTAGAACGTCAAAAAAACATGGTGTTATATTTTGATTTATAACTTAAACTCAAATTATGCTGCTTTATTTTCATGGAACGAAATGAGAAGTGGACAAAAAATTCTTCGATTTGATCCGGTGGGAAATTAAATTTTTTAATCCAGTCAAAAGCAACAGTCAAACAGGCTATTGAAAACTAAATAATATCTGGAAATTCTTCGTATTTCAGTATTTTAATTCACATTTTTTCGTACTTTTGACTGAAATGAAATGTTTGAATTTTTTTACATATAAAATTAAAGGGTTTGAAAGATCTAATACTTTGAAATCAACAAGAAAAACTCATTAAAGTTACCAGTGCTTCATTTCATTTTTAGATACATCCCAGATCTATGATATGAGCTATCCTTAAAATCATACTGCAAAATACAAAATTTCATTCGCAAACACCCGAAAGCTGCAGTAAAAACCTTCAATCCAACACCATCGCGACACGCCAAGCGAAAAACATTTTAATCCTCGCGACGAAAAAATTTCCCTGCTCTCTATCTCTCCCTCGCGAGTCTTTCCCAAAGCCACTGCCTCGAGATTTTTCTCTCGCGCAGCGACGGAAAGTGTCGCGCGGCCGCTCGCTAACGTGACAAATTGCGCGTCCGAACAGTTTGCACATGCACGTGTGCAACTATGTGTACCGTGTACACAGCGACGGAGTGTCGCCGTGTCCAAGGCTGCGTTTTTCGAGAACGACAGCGCGGCGCGACTCGGCATAGCGCGCCTGAGAAAAAAAGCGCCGAGCCGCCGAATTCCAAATGATTAAATTAAAATTCCCCGAACGCTGAGAGCGCGCGTAGAGCCGCCCAACGCAAACGCGGCCCCGAATTCGCGCAATCAGCAGGTTATTATACGAGGAGCTGCGCAGAGCCGAGCCTCTCCGCGCCGTATATACGACATACTTCTCTGTGTATACACGTATATATATATACCTATACGCGCGGGGAGCCCGCCTTCGTTCTCTCCCTGGAAATGGCATTTCTTTGCCATCTTATTTCGCGAAACGCCCGTTAAGTGCGCGTAGCTCTCGTCCCCCTCTCGCACTTGGGGCCCCGTTCGTACAGCGTCTATATACACCAGCGCTGTGTATCTATACTGCAGTCCGCGCTTCCTTTACTTCCTTGCTTTTTCATTTTGCAGTCGCGCAGAAAAGAAAGTTTATTGCGCGCATTCCGCGCGGCGGAGATTTGCTTCGAGCGATAATCACAGTAATAATTGTAATGATAAACGTTTTGATAACAAGATTGTAAATTGGAAGCACTTCCTGCAAGAGAGCTCACGCGCGCGCGCGCGCGCCTGCGCTCAATGGATTTAATCGTTAAAAAGCCAGCCTGCCGGCCTTCTTTTTTTTTTTTTTTTGTATCTCTTTATTTTCTCTGTAAATATATTTATACGTCGGGAATTTCTTATATATTTCTCGGCGGGCTGCATTTCCTGCTGCCGCTATTAGACTCCCCGTCATCCTATAATAGTCGAAGAAAGTCGTTCGGATAGTTATCTCTTATTTACGTTTTCGAGTGTATATAGTCGCTATTGTGTTTTCGAGAATCGGCAAAAAATTTCATTATTTTAATAGCGCGAGCATAGCCGCTGACATTATAACGCTGGCGAAGGAAAAACATCCCGTTCGAAATTACGCTGCTTGGGAATGAATTTCAACTTGGCGCACTTCTGCGTACACGTATAAACTCTTTGAATGCAAAAAAAAAAAAAACAGTTTCGCTTTTTTTCGCGAGCGGCTCCCCGAAATCCCATAGCGATCCTTCCATCGACGCGACGATAGATTAATCGCGAGAGAAAGAGATAGATATATCTAATGCAGTTGAGAGAGACGCGGAAGGAAGATGAAAATTGTTTTTGGGTGACGCATCGCGTAAGCGCAAGAAAGCGACGAGAGTAACTTCACTACACGCAGGCACACTTTCATTTGCCGTCTGGGAAAAAAAAATACTTTTCACCGTCGACGCTGAATCGAGACGCGCGGCTGCGAAAAACATTTTCCGAGTGAAAGTAGAAGACGCCCAATAGGAGCTCGTTTGAGCCTTATTCAGAGGGAAGCGCGCGCGCGCGTGTGTATACGTATATAGCGGCTGCGAATGAAACAGAAAAATGTAATAAACAGAAAGCAAAAGTCGGAGATGGGATTTTAATTGTAGCATCCTTGGAAGATCCGCGATCAAGTGCGGCGTAATGATGCGTGAATCCGATTTCAGTCCCGACGAGCGATTCGCTTCGGCGCAATGCAGTAGGAAAAATCGTTATTGAATTCGCATCGTAATTGAGCAATCAGGTGAGCTTTGCCGGGCAGTATGCAAAAAAACTATAGCCGGTACACATACACACTAAAAAAATAAACAGTCAACTCGACTAATTAACTAAAATCGCCTTTTTTGCTGTATTTAATTTTCTACAAATTCATTAGAATTAAACGATTGGACGCATTGGAAATTCCTGTAAATATTAATTTTTTTCCCCGTTTTACAATTTCCATGAACAGCGATAAATGTGAAGTGCGCGCAAAGAGGTATCTTCGGGGGATATGTCGAAGCTCCGTTCCTCCTTTCGTATTTAAAAGTTTTCAAAAAAACTGAAGGTCTCGTCTGTATGCCTTATCGGTTCAAGAGTTTCTCGAAGCAAAGACTAGACGGCACTGCAGAAAATTCGCGAGAAGTTTTCAGGCCCAAGAGACTAATGAAAATTACGAATTTACTTCGCTTAAAAAAGACCAATACAACCACGCAGTCGCCGATAGTCAAATAAACCATTTGTCCATTAAACTATACGCGTAAAAACGCAAAAATGAAAATAAAAAGAGAAATAATTCTTGTACAACGCAAAGTTACCGAACCCGTTACGAAAATTTCGGAGCCGATCGACCATACGGTTCTACACGCGTACTGTACATCCATCCGAGCAACAATTATCCTCTCACCCTCGGTCTTCATCTTCGCGTGCCTGCAGCGCTTTGCTCGAGGGGGTGAAAGGAAAAGTCGTCGTCGGTCGGTGTGCCATGAAACACGAGTACACACAGCCGCAGCAATTGTTACATTATTCTCGGAGACGCGCGCCGCTGTATGTAATTGATATAAATGTCAATTTTCCGTACACGTAGTTCTCGCGCGGGGGGGGGGGGGGAAGTTTCGGAGAAACTGCGCGTTGGGGGAAAAAATGTGACTTTACACACGCGTACGCGTATAGTTTGCGCTTGCGATAATGGACAATTCATGAGAAAAGTCTCTCGGGGTATTAGGTGGTCACGATGTATAAATAGACTTCCTTATTTTTGTTTTCAACTGCATGGCCGCCACTATCATTCGGAGCTTAATCTTTCGATTTACTACGTAATATATATATATTCGCCGCGAGAAGCGTTTGCTTATTGCCCTGCGCGCGCGCGTGTATAAAATAACGCGCAAATATTTAGCGACAAAGACAAGACCGAGAGCCGCCGGGATAAGGCCGAATGATAAACGTGTGTACATCTCTATATCTCCCCGAGATTTTTGAGCTTGCGTAATAACGCCTACGAGATGTGGTATTGCACACATGCGTACTCGCTTATAATACATAATATCTCATCGGTTTTTTTTCGGAATTGTAAACTTAACGGCACCACAATGGCCAGGAGAGCGATAAGCCGAGCCCCAGGAAATATTTCGTTAACATAATGACCGAACAACATGCAGAGATATTCTCTCTGCATTACATACGCGAAAAAGCATTTTACCGCGGCGACCATACGTACGTATACATAAATGTATACGTATATATGCGCAAACGCGTGTATAATAGCCACGCGGATATGTATCGCCCAGTATACGTATTCGCAGTGTGCGTTCCCCTTCCCTCTATCTCGCCGCGCACGACACACCGTATTATATCTGTCTCCGTCTCACTTTTTCCCCTCTCGCGACTTATATCCGCAGCTGATGCAAGCGTCCTCGAGACTGGCCCGCGCGCCCGATGTAAACAACCGCTTTCTCCTCTTTCTCTGTATGTCTCCGGCTCTCGCGTGTACATGTGCTGCACGTGTATACCTATATACTCTCCCTGTCCGGCCTGCTGCGCCTATACGAGTCTCGGAAAACGGATTTGCCGATGTGCGTCGTTGTTGAAAAATCGCGTTAATTGCCGGAATTGGTTGGCGATCGAGAGAGAAAAGAGATTAGGCGATCGCTTTAATTCGAGGGAGTATAGTGCAATGTTTAAACTTCTTGTGTAGTCTGGAACAATAAGGGGCACGTGATGGAAGCTCAGGTTGTTAGGCGTACTTACGAATAAATTGCTGATTCTTTATAATTTTATCCGCTATATGTGAACTTCACATAGGCTTCAAACTTTAACTGCGTATAGCGACTGTTCTTAATGCTTTTAACTAGTTGCACATACGTCAAATTGAAGATAAAAGGCGAATTTCATGGAAATTTAAATACGCTTGTAACTTTCGTTCTCGTGCTTCACGAGCTCAACAAATTTTAACCGCAGTGCTTATTAAGTTACATCTACTTAAGCGTAAAACGTCAGGTTTTTCTGTGTCGTCAGTCGTATTCTGAACCCTACGAATTACGGATGTAATTCGATTATTAAAAACTTTAAGTTGCCCGATACAAAGTACGAAGACCCTAAGTAAAACTACCCTGCATATCAAACAATTTCTCATTGTGCAGAATCAAAAGCGATTACATTGTAGCACGGCTTCGACACAATATTTTAAACTAGAACCAACTATTTTATGAACCAACGTAGCTTTAAGCAATATTCAAACAATTATTAGATCGTTACACCAATCAATCGCACAAGCATAAGTCATCGTGTAAACAACAAAAAATGTAAATCAGTTAATTAATTAGTAATTACCAGTCCATTATTGCGAATCACGTAAAAACGCAATTTTTTTTCGTTTGCTTCCTAGATCTGGCAAATTGCGATCAATCTACGAACTTCTACATAGTTTTTGCGAGCCGACTCGTATTTTTTAATTACAAAAAACAAAAAGAAACAAACAAAAAAATTGACAGCATTTTTTCCTGCGGTTGTCGCTATTATAATGAGTATGCAATTTAATTACAACTTTTTCTACTATAATACTCGCAAATCGCTTTCCAACTTCATATAGAACTCTAATTTATTCCTTTGATTTGCATAAGACTCTTTCACAAAAAGTCAACGTCTATCGTACAGCCGTTGCATTGTTTTCGATATATATTAAGGCCTTCTTCCCTACTTCAACAATCCTCCATTTTCACGATGCACGAGTTTCCATATCTGGTTTTCGTCATTTTTTCCGTCGCCTCTACATCATTCGATGTCGTCTACACGCTGAATACATTATCTATATCGATTAATAAACACGTGCTGCAAACGAGCTTCGACGGTTCTCTTCGCTTATATATAATACACGTCTGTAGCCTGCAGTTTCAGTTTTATTAACGCAAGAGCTGAATGACGAGAAAATTTTTCATTATTAAAAGCGCGAGGAAAAAAATACACGACTTCTCGCGGAGATTTCTCGCTATAATGTATATATACTCGAAGCAAGCGTAAAACGCCTTGTATTGCATGTGTAGAGCGTCATGTCTGTATTATACACGTTTGTATTATAAAACGCGCTCGACAACGGGCTCAACGCGGTTAAATATTATTGATTAAAATTTTTTTGCTGAGTTAATGTTTACACCGAGCGAGTCTTGCCGCGGCGCCGCTGCGCGCGCTCAAATTTTTGATAAAAGCTTTTCCGCCGTAGAAAATTTTATCGCATTCGCTGGCTGTTTCTCAAGAGGGACTGCGCGATGATAAATTGATTCGGAGCTTGAGCAAATGATCCGGCGAAAAAAAAATTGTTTTTCTTTTTCTTTCCTCATCGATTGCAAAACTTTTACTTGCGTCACGAGCATCTGTGACAATAATTGTGTTTCGATTTTTCTCCATTATTCTTTCCGCGAATGCGGATCGAGCGTCCATTTCATTTTAATTTAAAGTTGGTTCTGACATTTAAAAAATTGCGACTTACGGCATAGTTTTACTGATTTTTGTTCGGATTGGAAAACTCTGTCATATAAGGAGAATTGAATTTTTACAATTTATAATTCTGTACAAGTTATCATTGTGCAGTTAGTGAAGGAGAAATGCATTACTGCAGGAGTCAAAAGAGCCAACATTAGGTAAGCTGCATTGAATAACTGATTTCTATTGAAAATACATCCTGCTCACAACTGAATTCCTTTATATCCAGACTCATAAATCTGTTTCAACTATAAAAGTAAAACGTAATACTTGTTAAATAAATTAACTATTTTTTTAATTGAAAATCGTATTTTATTTCTATAGCTGAAACATATATTTTAAGATTAGACTGAGAAGAATTCAGAAAGAATTTTGCACGAGCAAGCGAATATTATTCATGAAAATCAACTGTAAATTTTTCAAAATAAAGACTTTTCGAATATTGACAAAAATTAGTATTCCAACTCAATGAAAGTCACACCTGTAAAATGAGCAAGTATTTACAATGCATATATTTGCGAGAAAAAAAAATTAATTATGACTTCACAGCTTCTTATCTGCGTACTGTAAATATACAACTACTATCTGAACTACTCCGCGGTATTCAACACATTCAATAGTTTTCTTTTTATTGTTAGCTATAGGTGATTTCGACCGATAAAGCAGGAGCCTGCAATTCCGTGGGATTCGCTTAATCATTTGGCGCAAACGGCGCGCGCAAAACTCGTTAACTCGAATAAAATACGCTTATCCTACCTTACGAATTGTGGAAATGAACTCGTTTAACCTTCAATAGCGCTCTCTCGAGCGCGCGCGCGTGCGAAAGAACGCAAGATCGAAAAGAAGGAGGAGCGAAAAATTTTTTCTAGCTTTTTTTTTTATTCGGTGACGCATGCATATGGCAATTGAAGGGTTCGCATTTCCAGGAAGCCATTCGACGAAGGCGAACGTCGTCGTCGTCGCCGCCGCCGCCAGAGAGCAACAGAGGAACAAGGCAAATACGGAAAAGTACAAAGAAAATTAAAATACGAATAGCGCGCCTCGAATTTATTCTAAAGTTTTAGGTCGGATTCAAATCTTTGTGCGGCAGTTAGTTTTATCGATTTAGAAAAATGATGAGGATAAAATTTACAAATGCACGAGAAGAGAGCACATGGTTCATGAAGGTGATTTACGATAGAAAGTTTTTGCTCATGCAGACGGAGTATAATAATTTGTTCTTTCGTATACAAACATTTGCTGAAGAAACGAATTATGAGAATCGCATTTCCAATGAAATGTTTAATTTATTCAAATAAAATGATGTAATTTCTGCGAAATGTTGAATTGATTTTAATGAAAGAAATTTAATTTACAAGAAAAGTCAATGACCTCCGAGTCATGGAACTGACTCAAACTGTGGGAAATGATTCGTTGCTGAAAAAAAAAAAATTAAACACTTGTGTTTCAGAGTTCTGACGAATGGGCCACAATAACTAAGACTTTTGTTTTAGCTATATGCATGCAGAATATATCTGCATATCGATATTAATGTATGCAGATTAATAAGAATTATTTATCTGTATTAATTGATGACCGAATTTACTATGATTGTAAAGTCGCATATTCACTTCATAAGTTAAACCAAAAAGGGTTGCATTACATTTTTTAAAATACATTTAAACGTTGCTAATGGGCTCTAACGTATTGCGAATACTGAGAATACAACACCATGCTTCAATGAAATTCGTTTCTAACCATTTAAGCGTTTATTAGTCATCTCAGTAGCTGTTCTTTTGAAAAACATGACTCTTGAAATTCTTTTCTCTTTTTTTTGAAACTTTTCCACTGCTATATCCTGTTTTGCTTTTTTTCGTGTCACAAATGACGTAAAGTTAATTAATAGCAACGGAATCATACGACTTTTAAAATCATGTTTGAAGACTTGTGTGTATGAATACTTTAAACAATAATAATTTTGCTTTGAGTGTATTAAGATGACAATTAAGATGATATTAAGATGAGTTAATGCAATTCATCAATAATGCTTAATTAATTTTCTTAATTTTTGGCATTATCTTAACTGATTTTGCAGTTTCAAATATAGCTCTGATAAAATGGTCTTGTAATTAATTATAATAATTGTAATTAAATTGAATAGTAACAATAATGCATTTTACAAACATTAACCCTTTTTAAAATAAAAAGCATTAATTCAATGCATGTCATTCGTTCTATAAACATTATGATACTTCTAGTACCAATTGTCTGATTATTAATACCTAATACTACGAGGAGGTATTGAAAGGACTGTTATGTTACGAAATTCAGACGCTAATATTGGCATACCTTGCAAGAAGCGCATCAACTAAACGAGTCTCTTTAGTACTCGTGAAGCCCTACCAAGGCAAACAAGAATCGAAAGTCGTAAAGGCAAAGTGCATCTAAGTGACTTTAAATAGAACAAGGTAGAGATATAACAGTTTATTGTGCGCAGCGAAGAGAATGCTATATTAACTTTTCTTTTTACTTTGCGTAAAAAAAAAATTGTTATTTTAAAACTACTGATATTGCTTTATATTATTTACGTAACGTAATATCCTGTCATGGAATTGGATTATTTATTCATCACTATTGTTCATGTTGTTATAAGATAACAACGTACCGATTCCCAGTAAATACAAGCAGTAAATACGCGTTCGATCAATGGGACATTCACCTAAACCTTTTATGTAACATGAAGGGCTTGGGTGAATGGTAAAATACAGTTTCACCGTCGTGCTGCATGTGTATTGTTGACTATAAGCGCAGAATTTTTTTTTTCTTATCAAGACCGGCGATTTAATCTAAAAGCTCTACTTTAGAGAAATACAAGATAATTCAACCTGATTACAATAGAATGTGCCCCGTAACTTTGGTAAACAAAGAACTAAATAATACAGCTGATGCGAAAGTATTTAGATATCGTGTTCCCGCATTAAGCGGTATATTTATTTAGAATTCTGGTTTATATAGAATAACGATGACGCGCGGTAAGTTCCACGAGTTCGCAAAAACATTCGAGATTCTCGGAAAGGAAACATTTCTGCATGAATTTAGACTGACCCTAAATCACGCGAAGCTACGTCGGCTCTGCGCGATGCTCGAATTAAAAATTCAATGTAAGCATCGCGACGCGGCCCGACCTAACCTTCAAATCGACGCGAGCCCGAGTTTCCTTCCGATCTGCAATGCAAGGATTATCGAATTTCCAGAATAGCTCGTACTATTCTCGAAATCCCGCCGAATGAAACATTGATACGCCGACCTCTGCGATCTAGGGTACACACTTGTCAAACTTTAAAAAAAAGGTCAATTATCGAGTTGTTTAATGCAGCGCCGCTGCCATTTCATTTTTATAACAACGTCGTGCGCTGCCCAGATCGATAAACGCTCAATCTCTCGCAAACATTCGAGATCCTCGACGCAAAAATTTTGCTTGCTATACACAACATATTTTCACAACGACCCGCGCGTCTCCTCCGCGCGCGAGAGACTCCGTCGGCTGCACGCACTAATTTTGGGATTACTCACAGCTTTCCGTTGGCTCTTTCAAAAACACACCACATCCAGCCGGTTCATCCGAATGTCGGTCGCAATACTAGTTTATACACATGTCGCGATCATATCTCCGCGGCGGCGGTGGCGTCAGAAGAAAACCCGGCATCGATGCATATACACTCGCGAACGTTCGTTACGCTCCGGCACTTCCTCCCCTTCCACTTGACTCTACGTACGTCGCGCGTTCCACACGGCTATATGGAGGTTGGGAAAATTCCTCCCTCGGCGCTGTAGCAGAGAGAGAGAGAGAGCCAATCGGTCCGTAGGACTTTCTCGTTCGTTCGTACGTACACACAGAACGCGCGCGCGCGCGCGGAAAAAGTCGAATGTAAACAACACACGCGCGCACACGGGGCTCGCGGCCGTTCGCGCAAGTGGAAATCCAGTTGGCGCGAGACTGGAAGTCGCGGAGGGCGCACACTCGGGGCCGCTTCGCAATGTAAGTAGACGTCGAGCCGCGGCGAGAGCGCGACAACCCACAACACAAACAAGCCTCTCTATCTCTCTCTCACACGCACTCGCTCGCTCTCCGTCCGTCTCTTGCGTCTTCCGCCTTTGCCCCCCTATGCCGCTGCGGTGTCACGTGGGCGAGAGCATCATCAGGAGCGATGCACGCGCGCAGCCGAATCCCTGTGTATACTGTATATACACGCGTACGCGCGCGCGAGTGTGTGAGTGGACTATAGATATATCGATGGGCGCATGCCGCGCGCGAGAGACAAAACAAGACTGCAGCGACGCGCGCGCGAGCAGTATGCGAAGAGAGTTAGCTTGAAGCGCGAGCAGACTGCCGCGGCGGGCGCGAGTTCCGACTTGCCTGTGTGCCTCTTCTCTTTCGCTCTCTCTCTCTCTCTCGCGGGCATCGAAGTTGGCTACTCGGGGGCCGCCGCCGCCGCCGTCTCTCTCTCCCGCATCGTAGGCATATTATATAGGAGCCTCTCGCGCGCGCAGAAGAGCGTAGACCCCGCAGCCGTGTTGTTGAACGCGCTCGCTCGCTCGCTCGCTCCGCGGCGCACGGGGAACGTTAAAAAACACGTGTGTTTCCTCTCTGCAGCGCGCGCGCTCGCGCTATATAGCACGCTGATGTGTGCGCGCGCGCTCGCGGACACTGCGGATACGGGCGCGGACGTATTGCATGCGAGTCGCGACGTTTCTCTCTCTCTCTCTCTGTCTCTTTCTCTCCGATGACCGTGTGTATACATATGTGTACTATATACGAGACTATATATAATGCTGTATACGCTCTATTGCTCTGGCATCAGATGCGTCGGATCGGAAAAACGGACAGTGAAGCAGAATCAAAATGGCGATCTTGTTATCAGCTTTGCTTTTGACTCTCTCTCTCTCACTCGCACGCACACGTGACCAGCCTGTATCATTGCTGTTCATTGAGCTCTGACGGCTCGGTGTTGTATCCTCAGCGTTCTCTCTCGCGCGCGCGCGAGGCGCGCAAAAAGACTGTGGGATCTGATCGAATAGCGCGAACGCTCGCGCCTCGAGGCTCCAAATGGATTGTGAGAACGGTTCATAAATATACGCGTGCAATGCAAGAGAGTATGCGTTAGCCCAAGAAAGAGAGAGAGAGAGAGAGATTTGCTGAGAACGTGAGAGAGTGTGCGTCAGAGAGGAACGCACGCGGCGTACAGTCTCCGTCTCTCTCTCTCTCTTTCTCTGGCGAGGAAGCTGTATTAGAGAGAGGGCAGGAGAGAGAGAGAGGAGAAAAAGGGGGCGAAAGAAGGAAGTAGCTTCGAGAAAAAACAACGCAAATAAGACTACGGAACGTTGGCTGAGTGAATGAGAGTATGAGGACTCGGGAGTATAATAGACGAGCTGTATGCATGTACGTGGGAGCGAGACGGAGGCTCAGAAAAACAACGTGCGGCCGATTCTGGGTGGGGAGATGAGCGCGAGAGAGAGAGAGAGAGAGAGAGAGCGAGGGGTGGCTCGCCGCTCAAGAGCGTTAACAAGAGAAAGACGGCCGCGCGTTATATAGCGGAGAACAGTGCGCACGAGCGAAACAGCTTAAATAACAGAGACGACGCGCTTTCTGCTCCTCTGTGTGTGTGTCTCTCTCTCTCTCTCTCTCTCTCTCTTTCTTTATACCGCCTTATACACAAACTCACATGCACACTGACACACGTTAGAAAGAGAGAAGAAACGTAACAAGTACACAAGAAGCAGAGAGGGAGCGCTGCCGGATCGAGGAGAGGAGAGGAGAAGGAAACGCGAGATACCGCGAGTGGGGAAAGGGGCGATAACCAAGGGAGGGAGGGACGAGATTGCGGCGCAGGGGAAATCCCCTGTGGAGGGGGGACGCCGGCGGAGGAGGAGAAGAAGCCTCGTGGTGGGGGTGTAGGGGAAGGTTAGCGGGTAGGGGGCCGCGCAATCCATCTCCCGCTCGCGAATATATAGGCGCGTTTTTTTATTTCCACTCGCTTCCCCTCCGCCCCACTACAACAGCGCTATGGTCAGCGGCAGCAGCATCGGCGGCGGCGCTGCTGCTGCTCTTCTTTCGCGTTATATAGCGATCGAGTGTGTATTCAGCTGCACGATTCGCGGATCGGTGACGGCGTCTTCTCTACTCACACACACGCATACAGACGGTTGTCTATATGCGCACGTCGGGAATCTTCGGTTAATCTCGGCAGCCGCTGCGACGGCGTCCCTCTCCCGCGATACATAACATTTGCGTCACGATACACTCGAGTATATACGTATACGTGTACGAGCAAAAGGAGAACGTGTGGGTGCCGACCCTGTGTATATTATGTAGATGCGCATACTTGCGGTCTTTCGGCGGTGGGGTTATATAGACGAACGGAGGAGAAGCCATTGAGCGCTTCGGGCATTGACTGTTCATTACTTTGTATACGCGCTCTACGGTCAATGACTGTTAATAGACCGCGTTATTCGTGTATAGCTTGCTAATTTTCAATTTTCGGATTTTCGCGATCTATATTCAACGTTTCTTTCGTTTTCGCTCTAGAGTCGATGCTGTTTTTTTTAAATAAAGAAATAACAAAAAATCATTAATAATGCTTGCTCATTTCTTGATAGAAAATTAATGCACGCCGGTTAGCTAACGTATCAATTATACGGAAGCATTTTGAGATTAATATTGCAACCGCATCTGTCCCTCATGTTCAACTATTAACAATAGCAGTTATGCCACTATTAACTATTAACAATAGCATTGTTATCATCAATAAGGGTTTAAATCACCTTTGAAGAAAAAATGTTATAGCTTTTGTTACAAAGTTATTCTGTGCATAATTATTAAGTAAAGTTCGTTCGTTTTTCGTATGTTTCGTATGGCAAAGTTCAATTTTTATACCTAATCACGTAATAATATTCACACGAGATTATGTAATCCAAAATTTATCAAAAACAAACGAAGAGTTTGTTAAGTTTCTTACCATCAGCAAGGGTTTAAATTATTCTTACCATTAATAAGGGTTTGAATCATTCTTACCATCAATAAGGATTTAAATCATTCTTACCATATATAAGGGTTTGAATTATTCTTACCGTCAATAATTTAAATCATTTTTACCATAAATAAGGGTTTAAATTATTCTTACCGTTAATAAGGGTTTAAATTATTCTTACCATTAATAAAGGTTTGAATCATTCTTATCATCAATAAAAGTTTAAATCATTCTTACCATAAATAAGGATTTAAATCATTCTTACCGTCAATAAGGGTTTATATAATTCTTATCATCAATAAGAGTTTAAATCATTCTTACCGTAAATAAGGGTTTTAATCATTCTTACCGTCAATAAGGGTTTATATCATTCTTACCGTCAATAAGGGTTTATATCATTCTTACCATGAATAAAGGTTTAAATCATTCTTACCATCAGTAAGGGTTTAAATCACCTTTGAAGAAAAAAATCTTATAGCTTTTGTTTACAAAGTCATTATATATGCATAATTATTAAGGAAATTTCGTTCTTTTTTCATAAGTATAAACAAACAATCTTTGATTAATATTTTCTTTTACAAATATATAAGATACGATTTGTACCAAAGAATAAAATAATTGTTTATTATATATTTATATTAAGTTAGATCGCATATTCTTAAAAACTAAGTAAATAAATAAGATATTGAATGAACTTAGAAAACCACGTATCCACCTCTGATACCTACGAATTCGAACTGAATCCAGCCGTCGATAAAACCACTTCCTTCGTACGCGAAAAGCGGTAACAAGACAATCGGGAAACCTGTTCCCGTGACCGTACGAGCAACGCGAAGCTCTGTACTGCGCATCTGCCCAGAAGGCAATGCACTTCGATGTTCAACAATATTATACAAATAGGCGGGGCTTTATACATATAAAATTTATCTTATTTATTCTTACCCAAGCCGAATACAATTCTTTTCGGGCTAAAGGGCAAACAAGTCGGTTAGTTTATCGTAAATGTTTTGAGGTTCATTGTACTGGTTTAATATTTTCCGATCGATCGGTCTTCTTGCAATATATACATTATACATATACAAACATGAATGAATAAAAAGAGGCAGGATAGTCGCATAAAAATTGGACGAAGAAGTAGAAAGGTAGGAATAGGTTATGTAGCAGTGTCTCTCAGTACGACTCTTGTATTTCTGGGCTTGAGTTCATTCGTTCCTCGTCCGTTCTTTCTCTTTACAAAACCTTGGCAGTCGGTGAGCTTTCTTCCGAGCTTTTTCGTATTCTCATTCATTTTCCAGGCTAAGTCTCAGTGCAGCGATAGCTCTTTCTTCTGCGCGAGGAAACGTGTCTGCTGGAGTAGGTACGAGTTGGTTCAAGAGTAATGCTCGCAAACGCATCCTTGGCCGGACAATGTACTTGGCTCCTTTTCTTTCTTTCTTTCTTTCTCTTTTTATTTATTTATTTTGCTTTGCATCGTCACTTGCAATAAAGGATATAAAACTACAATTTTCGTTTTTATCCATAACGCAGCATTTACAAGTTCTTTTTTTCGCAATTTTAAAATTTTATATTTATATTTGTATAAATGGGTCATAGAACAAATATGTAAGAAACTAAATATCAGCGATATAAAAAGGCATTAATTACATAAACATTATTTGAAATAATATATGCAACTTTTGGCAAAATTTTCTGTTTCCTTCAAAAAATGTAGGTTGCTACCATGAGCGATGAGTTTTAAAAAGCTATGACTATGACTGCTTGTTTAAAGACCAAGATTTGTCATAGTCAAACTTTTAGTTTTGTCAAATCACTCTAGAAGCACGAATGCAAGTGTTTAAAGGTCTAATTATATGATTATTTTCTAATTTTACGAAAATTTATTTTTCCTAAAATTTGAAAATTTATTTTTGCATGTTCTGTGTAACAGAATATATTTGAACAATACCTATGTTTAAAAAAGCAATCACTACAGCTGTTGCAGTTTCACTGATAATAAAAAAATGGGTATTTTTCTTACTATCAGTGAAAATGTTGCATTTTAATAATTAAAAAAAAACTAAAAAATATTAGTTTCGAATATATTCAGGATTATTTTCGTTTAAAAAAGATTGTAAGTTACATAAAGTGTTCAACTTGGGAGAATTTCACCAAAAGAATTTGTTAGTTATCATATATATAAATTTCACCAAAAAAATATTACTAGAATTTTTAAAATAAAGCTCGGTGTAATGAATTGGTATAGTGAATATTACATATTGGGAAACTAAATTATTTGTAGTGGCTAAATTAGTTTTTCGAAATCAAAAATTTAAAACAAACGCAATATTAGCAAATCATTAAGATTGCTGCAAATTAAATTTATTGTTTCAGATACTTTTCTCAGACTTTTCTGAAAAGTATATTAAAATTAAGAGATGGTGTAATACACCTTTAATACTAATAACTTGTATAAGTAAATGATTTTGACTGTATCAAAATTGAACTTAAAATAAAGCAAACACAATATCAAAAAGTAAAATTAATGAGTTTTAATAGCTAAGTTTGAATTTTATCAAATACTTATCAAATACAAACATGTTATTGTATTAAACAAATTTAAATTCAGCAGTGCCATTCATAGTAATTATGTTGAAAAAGATATCGGCGATTTATTGAGGGCAAACGAAATTAAACACAATATTATTTAATTTCTTAGATCTTATATTTGCAAAGGGATCGCTGATACCTTTTTTAACATTTTATAGTATTTCTTATAGCAGTTTTCGAGTTTCTGGACCGTTTTAGGTGTTCGAATTTCTGCTACATTTATAGTGATTACTAATAAATTTAAAAGCGAAAACGAAAAATATATTTATCTACTCATTTTTTAATAATATAATCACAATTTTTGTCGTAATTATGCAAGTACCCAAAGAGGTAAAGCATCTGAAGCTTAAAAAGTTAAAAAAAATAAGTTTAAGTATAAAAAAATGTTTTAGAGATTGTCTTCAATTACGTAGGTATCGATTTTCAAGGAACAAAGAGAAACAGCAAAGGCCAACGAACAACCAAGGTCATAGGCAACACACTGACCCTTCCAATAAATAAGAAACATAAGTGTTGATACAGGCTTTTCATTTATTTCTCTTGCACAAGCTTTCGAATCTTTTTTTTCCTTGAATCTTTTTTTTCCGCATGATCAAAGGGCTCTTGCAATAAGAACGTTACTTTAATATATTTTCTTCTTTTTCATACTTTGACGTTAGATTTATGCTTACTCATTTATGATCACTAATTTTAGAAAGGTGCTTGTAGGTTTTTAATATAGTTAGATTAATTAAATGACGCGTTTAATGTTCTGTGATTATTCAGAAGTATCAATATTTAAAAAATTTTATTTTTTGCTTATCTAATGAGCTGTGGCTCAAGTTCAATCAGTAATAGAATGATTTTTTTTCTTTTTTTAATACCTAGAAGTATCTTTCATTAACATATAATCAACTTTATTTAATAATATTTACAGTTAAGGATAAACTATAGATATTTGTCATCATATCATATAGAATAATCGTGTTCTACATGATATGTAGATATAAGCAACCTATGGTTACAAGCTTGCAACTCAAGCTATGGCTACAAGCTTGCAACGCAAACAAGATATCTTGCAACATGTGATTTCATCATACTTTTATCATACGGACTTTAAAAAATGATTAAGAAATCAGCGTATGATAACCATTAACTTTTTAATATAACTAATTTTCACTAATATAAAATAAATTTTAATTTTAAAATAAATTGTCATACGTTTTCAGGAACTTTTTTCGTCAATGTAGTCAGCAGAATTTTTATCAATGCGCATGCTTAAACATAATGCTGAAAAGTAAGAGTCCTGTGAACTGAACGTACATTTGAAAATTCTTAATAATGATGAGGAAAACAACTGATTTTACTATGTACAGGAAAATTATAATGAGTAATATAAATTTGATTTCATATTTTAATAAATACAATATTCATTTTATAATAATGATTAAGTTAATAAAAAATCCATGCTTTAAAAGCTTTGTAAATCATTAAAAATTTTTAATATTGCCATTCTAAGATATATATTTATGACATACATTTGAATTTTGTGAAATTTACCTGTTAAAATTTTTTAATATGAATATTATTATATAGTTTAAATTATTACTGTACGTTAAATATTATATACAGTAGCAGAAATAGCTTAATTCGATGCACAAATTTTTTGTACATTCGATTTCAGCTGCAATGTAGCGATAAAATACATAAAATATTTTATAAATAGAAATTAGGAAGAATGTCTGATACATATGTATAGTAAAAAATTTATATACCATATGTATAGTAAAAGTATACAATAACTTTATGAAAACACATTATATGTGGTACACATTCCAGCAAAAAAAACTTTAACCATCCACTTTGCATATATAAACTGTCAAACTCGGGTCAAACTCGGGTTTGTATAGTACATTTTATTATTTCATTAACTAAATGATTTACCACTTTTTCATATAAAAATAATTTTAAAAAATTGCAATAAAGCTGTACTTTGATGTCATAAAAATAAGTCATGTCATTCACGAAAAAAATAATGCATGAGGACAGAAATCGGACCATACTGGTATAACTATCACGATACTGTCACTCTGCGCATTATTATCCCTTCACATTTAATAAGCCATTTATAAAGCAAGATTTATAGCATTTTATAGCGATTTCTTAGATGTGCAGACTGGTTGAAAAATAATGAGTCCGCACGTCGATATTGTTTCTTTATGCTTCTCTGACGAAAAAACAGATAGAACATATAGAAATGTATCTAATAAGAGCAGTTTTTTGTCTTTACAGTGACGGCACAACAATAAGTTATAAAATTCATTTACCTTTGTTTATCTGGTTTCATTATCAAAGTTGAATCATATGTTTAAATGGTATATTATATGGACTGAGGAATTAAATTATGTGCATGCTCTCTGAAAATTTCTAAAATCGAATTCCTAACATATTTGACCATAAGTCTAAAGCGATTTGTCGAAAGAAATTAGTATTTATTACGCACTTACAGGGAAGAGAAAACTTAGGAACTCCATGTCCATATGTCGTGTAAATTGCTACTCAAGCCGAAGGCGCCTTCGGGCAATTCCACTGTAAAAGCGTCTTTGGTCGGGAGGCAACTTACTCGAGAAATGGTTTATCCGTTTGCAAAAATTTGGTCCAGTAGTGCATATACTATTTTTCCTCAATGTAGCACCGAAAGTACGCGCTTCTTTCCAGGCGTCCGGGAGAACAGGTAGTACTTTCAGTGCAGTATGAGAAAATAATATATTATGCACCAGTTGAGTAAAAATAAAGAATGTCCCAAGCACATAAAATTATCAATAATATACGATTTGATATGCATTCTTTATTTACACTTGTGGTGCATGTACTATTTTACTGCACGAGGAGCGTAAAATGCCTCTGCTGTATTCCACCCGCTTACGCATTTTACGCGCCGTGTGGAGAAAATATTTTCGAGTCCCTTGGATTATATATAATGTCGTCGTTCCTTTTTTCATAAATAGAATATTCATACAGTAAGCCTAAATCGTTCTCTCAGGTAAAGTTTTACAGAGGGATATTCACACAGTTCATATCAAATCAATTTTCGATTTTCAAAAATTCAAATTTAAAAGTGTTGATATAATTGACCCCAAAAAATTGCGCAAAAAGGCTGCATTTCATTGATAGAATTATATCGTCACCCCACACAAAGACTAGGACAATTAGAAAAATACCTATTTTAATTTGCTATTTTCAGAGAGTTAGGATACATCACAATTCGCCAAGGATGTGATAAACTTGATATATAATTCGTTTATTTTAAGTTTTTCAGATCCTTGACGAATTGATTTACTCCGATCCTCTAAAAATGGCAAATTAAAATAAGTCTTTGTTGAGTTGTCTTAGTCTTCGTACGAGGTGACGCTATTAATATCCATTATAGACTTAAAGGCTTGCAATGATTATTTATCATTAATAAATAGTCATAAGTAATTAAAATGTAAATGAGATTGTAAAAGAAGGGTCAATCAGAATAAAAATTGTAGAATAATTTGTCATGCATTTTTTTAGACTAAATTTTTGTTGAACATTATATAGGTTTATATATAAATTTACTTACCCTCCTAAAGTAATCGAGAGGGCATTGAGGGTAGTACACATACATACACACACATACTCGCACGAACACAGACATACAAAATCTCACGCACACAAACGATTCCTTTTTTAAATTCATCCGGGACATATATAGTAATATCCGATATAATGATGAAAATAAGCACCGCTTAATAAGTCGTTATTACAATAGGTCGAGAATGATTCCGGGGTTGGGTTGGTGGGAGATGTTTAGGTTATAGGATCGAGAGTTACTGCTGCAGCCTCATCAGCTTGGGCAAGGACGTAAGAGAGGAAGAGATATAGAGAACGAAAGAAATGACTCGAGGTGGATTGAAAAAAGGGAGAAGAGGGAACCGAGGACATCATTACCTGTTGGCCCTGGAAGAGGAGCGGCTCGGTTGCAACGGATGTGTTGGCAGCGCCTGACTCGTCCACCGCGGCCTCGAAACATCTTCCGAGTAGCAGCGGTGGTTCGCGCCGGCGTTGCATTATCATTTCGCTTGGTGTAGCGCGAGCGCGATTGGTCGTCGTCGCTCATCTCAAGGACATCGTGGCGCTTGCCCTTCCACTTATGGGTTTGCATGCGGTGGAGGCCACTGGGGACTACCGAGAAGGCATTCTTACAAAGCCGACCCTGAGCTTTCTGCTTCTCACCTACTCTTGGACAACCTCGCAGAGATCCGCGGCTCATCATGTCGGCTTTGACCGACAAGCACTCAGATAATCTTCGGGGATGCACTGAGCCGACAGTCCAGTTTTCCGGGTTCATTGTCTCTCTTTCATCAAAGTTTTCGGAATTTTTAACCATCACACTCGACCTATTATTTCGTACTCGAGCTCCTGAGCATTTAAGTTGAGGAGGAAGCTTTGATTCGTCTACAGCGAAAAAGAGATAAGTTGTCAGTACACTATTTTTAACAATGCGATGTTGCTGATTTGAGACGCGAAATTTTTACCTCATTACACTTGTACCTCATATTCGAACTTCTCAAAGAAGAAAATCTGCATATAGCAATTAGTTTTTTAATTTTATTTCAAAATGAGTTCAATTTTTTTTTTAACGAATAGAAACCTCCTCCACTTAGAGATGCTCTTAAAGCTCAAGGGAGGTTCTTCCGACTTTTGAGATAGGACTTATTGGATTAGGATACTGGATGTGCTAGTTATTACCTTTAATGAAATTCATGCCCAAGGGAAATCCAAGTATAATATTTTTCTTCATTACTAGGCATTAAATTGTTAATGTATATAAAATTTTAATATTTAGACGATTTCAAAGTTTTCTTTTAATTAAGAACGCACTTTTTTCTTTTTCTTTTTTGTGAATTCTTGAATCTTATAGATTGTGGAATTAAAAATGAAAAATAATACAAAAGATAATTGTCACAATTAAGCGTTATAACATTTAAAAATAAAGATATATTTTAATGTATAAGAAAAAATAATTTTACACATAGTAAAAGGACCACCAATTATTACATATTAATCTATTCTACGAAATATAAAAAAATGCAAATAATTAGTAATCATGATTGATATACTATTATATAAAAGTGTTTTCTTTTTAATGAATATTCTTAAATAATTCGGAAAAAGGCATCACTGAAAAGAGCCATGGATCACAAACGGGCGAACATCAAACTGAAGCCACGGCAGGCGCGTGTACAGTACTTGGATGGGTGACAGTCCAGGAGAAGTCGCCTTCAATGATTCTGCAGATGGGGAATGACAACGTAGATATTTATAACAAGGAGAGTTCGGGAACTCTAGGTCATGGATCCACTTCAAATTGTGAGAAATTTTCCGTCGGTAAAAAAAAGTTGAAAGCATTTTTGTTCTATTGTATGAATGACTAAGACTTTGTACAGAGATTTACTTAAATATTAAATTCTGTACAGTAGTTTCGTTCCACAGACCTTGATTATCGAAATATTCAACTATAGTTATACATGTAGAGTATATCTAAATATACCATTTTAATTTAAATATATAAAAATATATTTTACATGTATACAACTGTTTGTACAAATTTATTTGTATACGTCGGGTAACCAAGACCAATGATTTATAAATGCTGCATAGAATTTAAAATTTAAGTATAAAAAATCTTTCTATACCAAATGAATAAATTTCAGTGAGACCCGTTTTTACTTTTTCAAAGGTTTTTGAGTATTGTCACGTCCTCTTACAACATATTCATCTAATGAGCTACATACACGTGTATACACCGCATATGCAGTATTAACAAAACTAAATATTTCTATGTATATTTGTTATAAGAATACATTTAACAAATCCTAAAACACGTACTTAAGAGAATTATTTTTCAAAATTGAGCCAGATTTAAGATATTCGTCTAATGCTGTACATACGCGCATATGGGAAATTCTGTGAATTATATTTAGATAATTAATTGGAAAATCGCAACAACAAAAAATTGTGCTAATCTTCTGAAATAGTATTTTTTTTTCTTCTATAGGATACACAGAATACGAAAGAAATACTGTTCGCACGAAAATAGTCGCTCTTCTTTTAACAATTTTGATAAGTATACGTTTGAAAATTAAAAAACGATAAATACATGTTTTTACATATTGCATAGTTCTCGAATACCTAAATATTAATATAATATAATATTGATATTAATATAATCGCTATTAAGTACGGAAACAGAGCTTCAATTTGAATCTAAGAATCCAATTTTGATGTTTTACAGCTCAGAGTTATTAGTATTTGAGCAATTTAATAAATTTTAATAATATTTTTAAAAAGTGTTACCTTGCAAAAAATGTAGGTACATTCTTTAGTCAATTTTAAGAACTTTTTACTATTATCCATTTTTTGGGAAATGTATATTATTTCAATTAAAAATTTATCAACGTTTTCACCAAAAATTTGTATTTAGGGCATTATTGCTATAATCAAGCGCCAATAACTCTGAATCTAAGAGTCCGATTTTAACGTTCTGTAGCTTAAATGAAGTTCTGTTTCTGTACTAAATAACGATTAACGAAATATTTAGGAACTCGAAAACTATGCAATGTGTAAAAATATGTATTTATCGTTTCTTAAATTTCACACATGCATATCAAAATGAAAAAAAAAACAGTGTCACAGGATTTCTTCGTACGCTGAGTATCTTATATGATAATAAAAATGCAGTTCCAGAGGTGTAGCACAAATTTTTTTGCGATATTCCAACCAATTAGCTGAATATAGTTTGCGGAATTCCCATACACAGAGTTTATAAATCTAAATGTTTCTAAATATATTTATTATAAGAATATATTGAATAAATTCTAAAACGCGTATTTCAGAGAATTGTTTTCCAAAATTGCGCCAGATTCATGTTCTGCACAATCATGGATTCTCCTTGAAAGTACGTCTTCTTTATCGTCTGATTTATGAAGTGGAGTTTTTCGACGAATAAGTTTTTCCAAATCACAAACCAAGTCGATAGGTTTATCAACTGTAGTAATTTCACTGTAAAAGTAAATTTAACTAACTCAAATAGTCCGCTGCGTCTCAAGTAAGATGAAATAAGGATCAAAAATCTCTATGCATATGTCTAAGTTTAAGTTGATAGGAATGTTTAGAAGACAATAAAAAAATAATAATAATTAGAAACATCAAAGCCGTTATGTAATGCTGAAGAAACTTCGCCGTAGGAGCTGTCATCGATTATCCATAAATTAGGTAACAACAGTGAGAGCATTATCATCCCAGTTTCTACAGTCGCGATGCGCCACTATACGTATACAGCAAATAAGATCCAGCAAAGTGTCCTCGCACATGCACACTGAATAAGTTTATTGGAAGCAACCAAATAAAAGCTCCCTCTTTTGGCGCAAGAGTCATGTCGAACTGGTACTACTAATGTATTTTTTGATGATAACTTACTTTTTCAAGTATGTTTTGTGCATTTTTACAATTTGTAAACTGTAAAAAGCTGATAGCAAATAGATTTTTAAATAATATTTAGAAAACATATGCATGATTTTAAACGGGAGAGTATAGTATGTGCCTTTAAGGGTAAAGTCCACTGATTTTTTATCTAAAAATAAAAATGAACATATCTTTTGTTCTAAAAGTTAGATTAGACTTTGTTTTATTTCATACAAAGTTCGGAATTATCAAAAACATTAGGTTGGACTCTGTATTAAATTATCCAGAATTCATATTTCAATGAAAAATATTCTTAACTACACTACAATTATAATATTTCAATAAAAATATGCGTATATGTATAAATTATAAGGCAAAAAGGAAAAAATCAGTAAAGATTCTTCTTCAATCTTAAATAAAAATATTAAATATGAATTCCGGCAGAAAGGATTTGATAACATACAAATGATACAAATCAAAGTTTTTCCAAAAAAAGTTAATAAACGTAAAATATGTAAATATGAAATTGTATTGCATTCAATAAAGCACAAGTAACAATTAGTGATACAAGTAAATAATTAATATCTCAATAAATATGATCTACAAGTTTAAATGTCAAAATATAATATCCATTTTACAATACTTTAGCTGAATGCATAAAATTACATGAAGGTAATCGATTCTTACTTTTACTAAGTGGTATGCTAAAATAGAAACTTCGTGTCAAAAAATAGTAAATTTTACACCTACCCTAGAAAATTCCTTTATAAAACTATAGTCACATAATGTTCAAAATGTTAAAGAATGAACTTACTGATTTGAGATTCATAATTTTATTTCGTTGGAATTCAAAAAAGGTAATAAACTTTTTCATAACAAATAGACTTATTTAAAATTCGAATGTCTTGCAGACATTGTGACGGACTACAATTACATGAATGATAGTGCATGATTTGAAAATTTAATGTTTATATCCGTGGATTCAGTTTTTTGTTTTTAAAACTTAATACTTTTCGTCACAGACGTTAATATAAATGTTTTACTTTGTAAATAATTAAGGTGTGAATGTAATGAATTTATCTTCAAGACTCAATTTTTTATCATTAAAATCTCTGACATTAAATTTTTTTAAATAAGTATTTATTATTTTGCTAATATCTGACTTAAGGCTGTTTTAGCCATTAATCAGGTGGGATGTTTTTAATAACAATACGTATATAATATGGAATGTATCATTATATAAAACTCTAGTTAATAATAATTTTTTTCCCAATTTTTCTTTATTTCAGCAAGTTTAATCTCTTTTGTGAGACTATAATGCTTTAAATATCATTTCTTGTATTTCATATCATTAAAAAATTATGAAGAAGAAAGTAAACCATTCATTAATGTTAATGAAACACATTTTATTTAAAAAATATTGAAAATTGTACAATTTGATATCGTATAGAGTTACATTGTTTTAGATTTTTGAGTCGTGAATTTTTCAAAGTATAATCAAATTCAATTATTCTTCAAATGAAGCAAACAATAAATGTAACGAACTATGGATGCAATATAAAGAAATTCTAGCAATGAAAGTAAAACTAAATTTGATTTATTCAAATAGTATTTTAAAAAACGATGTATAATTTGTTGAAGAAAGCGTAGGAAAGAGGTAGGCGCAAGCAATACTGAAACTAGAACTACTGAAAGTTAAAACAAAAGTAGGAAGAAACTCCAAGAGATCATCGATTTCTAATTATAATTAATATCTAATAATAATCTTCAGTTGATGAAAAACTTCAATAATGTAAATAAAAATCTTCACAATCATGTAGGCTCATAAACTGTGTAAACAATATCTACTAATTAACGTATTTGCATAATCTTCATGGATGTCATTTCATTAAAAAAAATTCATCCTCTTCAGATCATAATCACATATACTTAAAATATACTATAGAATATCATACTTTCTAGAAGAGTACAAATTCTGTTTAATTTAGCGTGCAATGTTTTGATTGAATGAAAGCTTTATATACAATATGCAATATAAAGCCGGTACAAATTTATTGTGCTTGCATTGTTTTCATAAACAAACTCTGTTAGTTCTTGCACATGCGCAAGCTAACATAGAATAAACAAAGTATTTTGAAAGCTTCAATCTAAATTATTATAAACTTATAAAATCTGTTTTGTTTAAAGTTATTTGGTTTTTCAAATTTGAAAAAGATTAAAACGAAATGTATATATTTCAAAAGTGCAGTACTATTAACACCAAGACCTTATAAAAACAATGAAAATATCCATTTGTCTTTCAAAATAAAAAACCATTTTTATAATGACCATATTAGTCGTAATTGACTAAATGATCTCAAAATACTTACTAAAGATGAGTTAAATATATGTAAAAGATCTCTATAATTTGGATTAAATGTATTTAATAATGAATATGAACAAATAATACTAAAAATTGGTATTATAAACTAAAAATGTTCGGCGTAGTTTATAACTTATCGAGACCAAATAGACGATCTCCATTGAATTCAGAAAAAGTGTGTGTTTTTTATGCTACCGTAAAATCGCATTATTTGCCTACCAAAAAAGCAAATAAACCAAGTATATATATCTCTCTCTCTCTCTCTCTCTCTCTCTCTCTCTCTCTTTCTCTGCCTTAGTATTGCGTAAAGTCACAGCGACTCGTCGAATCTGATATCGAGCGGAACGCTCGTAGGCACACCCGTAAACTTGTATACACCCATCCAAACAAAAATTGGAAAATTGAGCGCGCTAAATTCAAATCGTGGGCTTCGCTTTTATTTGTGCGTGTCATTTGAAGTCTGCATGTGTGTGTGAGGGAGACAGAAACAGAAAGAGAAAGAGAGAGAGAGAGAGAGAGAGAGAGAGAGAGAGAGAGAGAGAGAGGCGGTCGCAGAGCAATCGGAAGATTCGAATATAAACGTATTGGGAAAACGATACGGCGATTTGTAAGCTCGTGCCCAAGAAAATAGGGTTTTGAACCCAAAAGATCCATTGCGCGGGCGCACCCTCTCAAAGGCGTGGCTATTGCGGCAATAGCAGCAGCGGCAGCAGTGACCGATAATCATAAGCAAATGTGATAGGCTGAGGCCATGCAAAAGGTAAGAGAAGAGAGAGAGAGAGAGAAAGAGAGAAAGAGAGAGAGAGAGAGAAAGAGAGAAAGAGAGAGAGAGAGAAGCAAATTTGAATGCGCACACGCTCAGGTTATCCTCATAGGCTGTTGGAAAACGCGAGAGAAGATACGACTCTCCGAGGATAGAGTAAAATGCAATTAAAGCGAGAAAGCCGCTTTAGTGCGAAAGAGTATTTATGTTCGTGTGTGTGTGTGTGTGTGAGCTTGCGTGCTTGTGTGAATTCGCTTCGAAAAGCACACAATGCTCGCGCGAGTCGCTTTCTTTTCTCTTTCCCTCTCTCTCTTTCATGACTGGTAAGGTGGTAAGGTGGTGTAATATATCTTCAGTGGCTGTAAGCGAGAACGAAGAAAAACGTCGGTATACGCATGAGAGCAAGTGGTGCACATATATATTCATTTATACATGCATCGCCTGCCGGGACGAATATATATGAGAAGAATAATTTTTATAATAGAGTCACGTTCGCGTATTAGATTCTGGCCAGAGAAGTGACGCGGGAAAATGGCAAAATAATTGATGGAAGAAGGTTATCAAGAGCATGCACACATTGAGCCACTTCCCGGTAAGTTCTTGGACCATTGCGTCATATCTCCATCCCTTTCAATGGAGTTCTGTTTGCTGGCCGTGGTTTAAAATACGGCTTTGCCCTCTGCCGCCTCCGGGTGGCAATGGAGGAGCACAGGCGAATACAGAAGAGAGAGAGAGAGAGAGAGAGAGAGAGAGAGAGAGAGAGAGAGAGAGAGAGGAAAAAAAGGTACATCAACAGTGTGTGTCCTTCGGGAGAATATGGCTTCACCGCCGAACAAGAGAACAGCAAAAAGAACAAAAATGACACTCGTGAACGTGGAGGGTTCGAGTAACTATCAAGACTGGATTCGCGTTTGTGTCGTCGTCGGAAGAGGTCGCGTTGGAATTTAGAAGGCAGTTTGATGCTGCAATGCATTGTTGAGCGTAATTTAAAAAAAATTATCTATTTTTTACGAAGAAAGAGTTTAATTTTCGTATTGTTATTGGAAGTCTTCAGTATAAATTAATTAATAAGAGAAAAAATTTGTTATTGTACAAGCACACTGAAATTCTTTCAACTATACAGATTTCACAGCAAATCACTTTTTTCATTCTTGGTTGTTGACTTCAGCTTAATAGTGCATTACGATACTAGTGGCATAAATCGTACTTTACGGCATGACTTGTATAAGCGCACGAGTGCAGTGAGTGAGGTTAGGGTCGTGCCATAAAGAACAACTTCGGACACGAGTAACGTATGATTTTTTATAACGCTGACTAACTATAAATCCGCTGCCACATAGCTATCCGTGACATTAGCAGTCCATTCCAGCAGCGTTGAAATTAGGTTGATGGTGCCATAATGGACTACTTATGCCACTGATATGGCCGTGGCGTAAGTGCGGATTTATGCCACCCAGTGCTATAAAACGAATTTTTTCCTTTTAAGTCTCTTACACTTTTTATTAAACATTTCTTAAAATTTAACGACGAAACAGCTATAAAATTACTATTATCAAATTAAGATCAAGTAATTATACAGCTTGAATTTTCGTTTCTATAGAAAAAATCTTCTTATATAAACATATTCAAACTCGTTGACTAAGCTAATTATAGTAGTGTTCATTATTAATTCATTAAACATACTATTCCAGTGGAACTTTCAATGAAACTTTCAACCCTCTTCATTAAATAATAATAAAAATTTTTATTATTATTCATCAGGTTTCCAGCAGAGACTGTCAAATGTTCGAGTAAATAAATACGCTTGAAATGATGCATAATTTACCACTATACTTCATCAGAATATATATCCTACTATTATAACGAACTATCGATTCATCAATATATAATAAGTAGAGCTACATTTCCGCAGGCTTTCGTTCTTTCCATTTTCTCCTGCTCCTTTCGCCTCTAGTATACCGTTCCTTCAGTTATTACGCACAAGTGCAGTAAGCTTCAAGCAACAGTACATGCGTGTGTCTCTGTGTGTCTTTGTGTGAGTGTTGTACATAGGTAGACGTATACAAAAGCGAGAAAGATCGAAAGCCAAAGAGCCAGAAGCCAATAAGACAGGAGAGCGAGAGAGGAAAAAGGGGGGCTCGGATCAACAGCGCAGGGCAATGACAGTGCGCTCCTTCGATTTCTCTCCCAGCTGTTTTGGCGGAACTGCAGCAGCGGCAGCGGCAGCAGCAGCGACGCCGACAGCGGCGAGCTTAACCACTTAGGTCGTGCCCTTGCGCGCGCGCGCGGGTAGCTTGCACGCGCAGTACGCCGCGCTGCAGCCGAGGGAGGGTCGATAAAGTGCGCGGTGCTTGCACATGCAGCGGCGGCGGCGGCGGCGGCAGGCGAGTCCATGAGCCGGGGCTAGAGCTGCTAGACTATATGTATACGTATAGCGAAAGCGGGAGCAGCAGCCTCCTCTCTGGCGCGCACTCGAGTTGCACTTGCAGCCAGTGGGAGATTGCCACTGTGTGCCTGGGTGTGTACCCGGTGTATCACGAGTGGCTCTTTCTCTCCACACGGTGTGTTGGCCCACGGAAGGGTGGATGCGCGCGCGAGGGCGAGAAAACGCCCCGAGCCTCTTACTTTTCGCCGGAGATTTTTCCTGGTACGCGCTCGGCTCTTCTATTTTCTATATACGTCTCTCGCGCCATCGCCGCCGCCGGGGGGCGGCTGCGCCAAAGTTTTCGGAATAATCGGCCGGATTTTTTTCTCGCCCGTTTTTCTGGGGTTGTCGTTCGGTTGTCGTTGACTCTCTTTCATTTTTCACCGGATAAATAATCCGGTTACGAGCAGTTTTCCTTTTTTTGTCTTTTCTCTTCCCGTTTCGCGTTCGTCTCGTCTCGACGTCGCGGGGCGCGAAGTGCATTAACCGCGAAGCGGCTACCGCGAGTATCGATATACTAAATCAAGAGTAATCCAGTCGACTTAAGCCCTGCTTTCACTGGCTTTTCCCTAAATAAATTCGCCGCTCTTCATTAAAAACTTTAAATTGAAGCGGTATATTTTTCAGGAAGTTTTATACACGCAAAGTTAATACTTTCGTGAATATAAAGAGCTTTTGCGATACGCTGCGTTGGAAAAGTTTTTAGCGCCACACGGACCCCCTGTAATATACGATGTGTGTGTGTGTGTGTTATTTCACGGATTCATTAGTTCAGCGGCGCGAAAAAAAAGGCGTCATAAGCGCGAGTCTGGAAATCATGCTTCTTTCAATCGCGTCGCGATCTGTACGATTAATGATCATTGAATCGGGTCGCTCGATTATCGAATTAGAATGAATTTCTTGCGCGCGACTATTGTGACAGACGCGCGTTCACGCGCGAGAGAGCAGCAAATTAATTGTAAATTCTGCAATTACGCTGCGCACTCGCGGATTTGTCATTACGCGGCGCCGCGTATATATATACGTCTCGCGCGATGATTATGCGAACGGCGAGGACTTATTTCAAACTTGTAACGCTCCGTCTCATACTTGTATCAGTGCAAACGTAATTATGATTAAATTATAGTTCTCGATGAATAATGGCGACTATCGATCAATATATGCAAATGAAGTTTGTCTTTCGCCTTTAGAGAGAGAAATGGCAAAGATCCGACTGTTTAGTTATTGTGTATAATACATATATATGTCCGCAATAACACATGTTAATGGCGCTAATTAAAACTTTTACAAAGATTCGAATGGCTCTGCTGATTAGCCGATCGATATATATATATATAAAAGGTCAACTAGAGTGCAATACTACCGAGAACGATTCGCCGGAGATATCTTCTTAATTATAATGGCGTTAATTAAGAGCGACGACGCCGTATCGAGCGTATTTGAAAATTATTTCATTTACTTTTTCTCGTCGCGCAGCGCAGCGAATATCCCGCGAGCTGAAAGTAGCGTCGAGTTTGCTCCTTCGCAGTGGCGTATATAGCGGCAGTTGACGGGAAAAGTTTTTAGACTGTTTGCAACTTAATTTCGATATCTCTCTCTCTCTCTCTCTCTCTCTCTTTCCGCGAAGAACTTGAATGCACAACACGAAGGTGGCTCTCGGGCGTTTGGCATACCGTATCAGGCGAGCACGGAGTTCTAGAGGGAACCTAATTTTTTCTTTTGCGCCTCCGTTATATCATTTAAATTGGATTATAGGCTACACTGCGACGCTGCATCGGAGTACTTTACCGCGGGAAAGAGACCGCGATCGCGCGAATCTTATTTACATTTTTAACGTTTCGTTTATGCGTTCTTTGCAAAAAAAGGCAGTTCTTTTTTTTTGCAACTGCGTATATACTAAACTCATCAGGGCTTGGATTTTATTGCTGTGTATTAGCAGCTGATGCGCAAGCTGTATCTAATTAAAATTTTTCGATTCGCATGTTTCCGCGCGACTCGATGTGGTCGACCGGGATTCCTTTTGATTCTCAAAACTTTGGTAAATTTAATGATAGGCTTCGGAAAGTTGGTCGGAAAGACAGCCGCACGGCTCTTTTAAAACTCCCGGCGAGCCGCCTTAATTGCAGGGCATTGAGAAGTTTTCTTTCGCAAGCTGCGCAGGTGATTCAAAATCGCCTTCGAGATGTTTATAAACATTCCAAGCAGTCGATTGGGATACGAAAAAACAGCGTAAAAACACATGCGAGAATACAAACGTGGCAATAAAGTTAAAAGAAAAAAGAAACGAAAAAAAAGAAAAACTTGTTACTGCATCTGGCGAATGCGGCTCTGGAAATAGCATAGGAAGGAAAAAAAGTCGTGCATGATTAAAGGCGCAAGGCCACGCGAAGTCAAAGAGAGTAGAATATATATATTTGCAGGTGGATCATCCGGAGATGGAGAGCAAATGCACAACAAACAAACCGGTCCGGCACAGCACAAGCTGATTACACGCGGTCTCTGTGTATAATTATAGCTAGATATGCAAAGATACGGGGCCGTTGTATGGACAAAAGCAGAGCTGAAATTCCGTACGATTGTGTGATACCGGGCCGAATTTCGGCTCGTCTTTAACTCTATACTTCCGGCCCTTACATTGTAAGTGATCGTTTAGTTGTGTCGTGTAGTAGTTGTCAAAATCTGCACGCAACGTACATATTTTGAAAGATTAATTTAAAGTCATAATTTTGAATTTTTAATTTGCGCAACCGCAATTGAAAAGGCAATTGAAGGTCAATTTTGAATTGATAGCTTGCACAACCAATTGGAAGGTCAATTGAGAGTCAATTTTGAATTTTTACTTCGCTGCAACCAATTGAAAAATCAACCGAGAATGAATTTCGAATTATTACTTCGCGCAACCAATTGAAAAATCAACCGAGAATGAATTTTGAATTTTTACTTTGCGCAGCCAATTGAAAAATCAATGGAGGAATCAATTTCGAATTTTGAGTTTGCGCAGCTAATTGAAAAATCAATTGAGAGTCAATTTTGAATTTTTAATTTGTGCAACCATAATTGAAAAATCAATTGAAAGTCCATTTTGAATTTTTAGTTTGCACAACCATTTGAAAGATCAATGGAGAGTCAATTTTGAATTTTTGTTTGCACAAGAAAGGTCCACTAAGAGTCAATTTGGAATTTTTAGTTTGCGCAACCAATTGAAAGGTCAATTGAGAGTCAATTTTGAATTTTTACTTTGTGCAGCCAATTGAAAAATCAATTGAGAGTAAATTTTGAATTTCGATACTTTGCGCAGCCAATTGAAAAAACAATTGAGAGTCAATTTCGAACTTTTAGTTTGCGCAACTAATTGAGACAACAGTTAAGAGTCAATTTTGAATTTTTAATATGTGCAACCATAATTTAAAAATCAATTGAAAGTCCATTTTGAATTTTTTTAGTTTTCGCAACCAATTGAAAGATCAATGGAGAGTCAATTTTGAATTTTTGTTTGCACAAGAGAGGCCAACTAAGAGTCAATTTTGAATTTTTAGTTAGCGCAACCAATTGAAAGATCAATTGAGAGTCAATTTTGAATTTGTACGTCTTTGCGTGGCCAATTGAAAAATCAATTGAGAGTCAATTTTGAATTTCGATACTTTGCGCAGCCAATTGAAAAGACAATTGAGAGTCAATTTCGAACTTTTAGTTTGCGCAACTAATTGAGAAAACAGTTAAGAGTCGATTTTGAATTTTTAATATATGTGCAACCATATAATTGAAAAATCTGTTGAAAGTCCATTTTGAATTTTTTTGAGTTTGCGCAACCAATTGAAAGATCAATTAAGAGGCAATTTTGAATTTTTACTTTGCGCAACCAATTAATAAGTTTCCAATTTATACCCCATCAAGTTTTATAATTACATTTTCTATATCAATCCAAGCTTACGTTTGTAAGTTGAAGGGAATTCGGCAACTTGAAAAGTTAAAATACATGAAAAATTAGCGTTGGATCGCCTCGATAAGTTTTGATAAAGCGGATATTTCTTTACTTAAACTTAACGCAGAATCACCTGTAATTCAAGCTCGCTTAATCCGCGTTTGAACCTATCCCCTCCCCGCAAGCTGGTATAAGCGTATAAGTGCATCGATTCGTGGATGTTTGCACCGCTCGCAAGATTCCGGGCAAGCAAATGTCTCGAAAAGCCGATGCTTTCGTGAATGTAGGTCACTTCGTTCGAAGCTCGAGAAAACGCAAAAAATTGCCGAAACGTCCATTTGTTGCCCGGCCAGCAAGTGTCTTGCGGCCAGCGCGAAAAAATTCACGAGTCGCTGCGCTTAGCGTATAACGTAACTCTCAGCGTCACGGCAGGTATGTATACACAAGGGAAGGTCCAAATACGGATTTAGCGGGCGGCCAATTAAAGGTTGCGCGGCGTTCCTAATTTAGGTAAAAAGAAAATGAGAGACGAGTCAGGCCACTTTAGCAGAACCCCACGAGACAATGCGTAACGTCAGCATCGCTTCCCAAAAATATTAGCTTTTCAAGAGCTCAACAGTCTATGTGGGGTGTGTTGTTTCATCCTCTTAAATTTCTATCGGAGGCGCTGCACAGTCGTGTGTAAAGCTGCGGCCCGCGCTCACGGCACTCCTACTCCTTTCTTGCCGTCTCTCTCTCTCTCTCTCTCTCTACCTCTCGTTTTCTCTCGCTCTCTCTTTCTCTCGGTCGTGTGCGCGCCGCACGGATTCCTTCGACTCGGCTGCACACGAAGGCGCATATACGCGTATATATACACATAACCGAGGCAGTAGGAGAGACGCCGCCGGGAGCGACGTCGTGGCAGCGCCACGGTTTCGAGAGCGCACCACCGCCGCGGGACTGCTCGATAAAAGAGCCTGTGTGTATCGAAGTTAAACCTGTTTAAAAAAGTCGCTGCCGCGCGCATCGAGTATCCCCGCGCGCGCGCCGAGGGAAAGGCCGCGCTGGCCCGCGACACCGCGAAAAAAAGTCTCGTCGACTCGCCCGCGGATCGAGAAGGACGGAAGCTGCTCTGCTGCTGCTGTTCTGCACGCGCGCGCGCGCGAGCGCTCGTCTCTCCGGTGTGTCTGTGTGTGCGCGGCATCGCGAGAAAAAAAAAATGGTGAGACAGAGCGAGAGAGAGCGAGAGGGAAGGGGCGCGAGAGAGAGAGAGAGGATGTATCGTTATTGCATACGAATGTGTGTGAATGCGTATATATTATGGAAACCTAACCTCGAAACTCGGGGCTTCGAGGCGCCAATGATACGTCTAAATGCCGTGCGTTATGACACTTATATACATGGGGCAATTGTACGTGTATAACCCATGTATACGAGCAAGTCGCGCGAGTAGATCTTCGGTGAAGTATATTTTATGCATGCGTGCGTGTCACATCGAGAGTCTCGGTCTTCGGCGTCGCGCGGACACATCTTCCGGGCGGAGAGAGCCTCTCTCTCGGTTTTTATAACCTCAAAGTCTGTTTCGCTGGAGCGGGATAGAGAAAGAAACTTACGGTGCTGCTGCTGCAGAGCGGGCGCTGATAGCCTGCTGATGCACGAGAAGTAGCAGAGAGGAGGTGGGACGGCGGCGGCGGCGGCGGCAGCGGCGACGGTGGCGGCGGCGGCCGATCGATCTTGATCTGCTGCTCGGCTCTTCCTGCTGTGGTTGACTGCGCGCGCGGCGACGGCGACGACGTCCGACCAGCACTGTCCGAGGGCGCACCGCGATAACGGCGACGACATCAACGGGAGAGAATTAGCGGGAGCGCAACGATCGAGCTGCAGTAGCAGCAGCAGCAGCAGCCGCAGCAGCAGCAGTAGTAGTAGTAGTCGCAGTCGTAGTAGCAGTAGTAGTAGTAGTAGTAGTAGCGGTAGGGAGTGTAACGCGAGTAACGATCCTCCTCCTCCTCCTCCTCCGCGGCGGGCACTGTACTCTCTCGGCAATGTGTTCGCAGGACATCAGCCAGGCGCTGGGCGAGGACGAGTTCGACCCGGTCGACCTGATCGAGAAGATCTGCAGGACCGAGGAGGCGCGCGAGAACGTCGAGGTGAGTGCAGCGCAACGTATATATACTATATGTATGTAGTAGCGGTAGTAGCAGTAGGTATAGTAGCGCGAGTTTTAATAACGGCGCGGTTTTCCGCGGTATTATTATTGCGAGCGCGCGCGAGACGGTATCGTAATGCAGGAGATGACGACGACGACGACGACGACGGGAGAGAGAAGCGTCTGTACGGCGCAGAGTCGGACACTGGAAGGTTTCTTGGAAAAGCCCCGACTGCCGGGAGAGAGATTGAGATGGGCGAGTCGCGCGGCGCGAGTGCGAGTCGCTGCTGTGTGCTAAAGTAGTGCTTTTGCTTTTCTGACTGCGCGCGTGCTTTTTCGGCGGCCGACGCGCTGCTGCTGCCGCTGCCTCCCGCTCGCTCTCGTCTCGCTCGCTCTCCCCACCCCTACTCGGCGCGCGGCTTCTTTGGCTCGCGCTGCGCCGCGCGGCGCACTCCCTCGCGCTGCTTATATACGCTTCTTCTTTCCCCCTATCCGTCCTTCTCGCTTCTGCAATCTGCACTCGCTGCAGCGGCTGCAGGTGCCCTCTCTCTCTCTCTCTCTCCCCCCTATAACCCCCCGGTCCTCGTCTCTATATCTATATGTCGCGCCTCTTCCAGCTCTCTCTCTCTCGCTCTGCTTCTTCTTCTTCTTCTGCTGCTGCTGCTGCTGCTGCGCCGTGGCAACCGCGCGCGCGAGCTGGGGGTATTCTTCGCCGTGGTGTCCTCGAGCGTCTTTGCGCGCACTGCTGCTGCTGCTGCTGCTGCTGCTGGGAGGCGAGCGAGCGAGCTCTCATTGAACTTGAGAGAATGCATCGACACTCGGCTGCTCGGGCCGATGCCTCTCCCCACCTTTGTGCCTGGCGGCCGAGCTTTTTTTCCCCGATGCAAACTCGTTTTGTGCGCGCTCTTGCACTCTCGCGGGCTGCTGCTGCTGCAGCAACGAGGACAGCGAGGACAGCAGCGAAGCGCCGGGCTCTTTATCGCTTATACTCCCTGTACTGCAGCTACATAGGTATATACGCGCTCGCGCTCCGCGGGCGCGTACTATCGCATATATATACGCTTTCGTAGCCGGGGTGGCTGCTGCCGCAGCTCAAGAGTCCGTACGTGGGTGGTGGCTCGCTTTTCCCCTTTCGCGCTCCGTTCGTTTCTTCTCTCTCTCTCTCTCTCTCTCTCTCGCTCGCTCGCGCTCGGTCGCTCGCTCTCTCGGTCGTGCTGCGCTTTTTCTACGGCTTCGCCGCTGGCGCGGCGACCCCGGCTGCAGCAGCGGCGGCGGCGGCGGCGGCGGCCGCGGTGGTGGCACGATTTATACACGCATGTAGGCCGGTCTCTCGCGCTTGTTCGCCGCAGCTGATGCATCGGCCTCTTCCTTTTTTCGAGCCGAATTAAGCTGGAGAGCGCGAGAGAGCGAGAGAGAGAGAGAGAGAGAGAGAGAACGAAACTGCGAAGCCCCCGCCCTGCCGATTTCACGCGCGCTCTCGACTGTTATATATATATACTTGGAGACTGCGCGGCGTATAGGTGTGTAGGTGCGGTATATAGCGTATTCGCGAAAAGTGGAATCCCAAACATAATTTCTCCAGCCAGAAATCTGGGATGGCACTGGCACACGGCTCTTGTTTTCCCCCGGCGAGCTCGCTCTTTCCAGCGGGAGCTATACGCGATGTGCGCAGTACACCCGGAGAAAATGGGACTTGGTTTTTTATTTTTTGCCTCCCCCCGCCCTTCTCTCCCCCCCCCCCCCACCTCCCTCCGATACCTCTCGCTCTCTTTTCCTCTCTCTCTCTCTCCCCCGCGAGAGAGCACCGCGCGCATCGAATCAACTCTCGAACGCTGCGCACACGCGCATACACAGCGCAGACACAGAGACACGCGATATATACGTATGTGCATATATACGCGCGCGGGTCGCCGTCGTATATTGGATTTCACGGAGCGCTAGGTTTCGCGAGTCGCTTATGCTTTTCTTTTCTTTTTCCATCATATACTCTTTCTTGGGTTGCGCGGAGCTCGCCGGGAATAAGTATGCAGCCCTCCCCCCCTCCCCAACCCCTCCCTTCCGACGCTCTCTCTCTCTCTCTCTCTCTCGATGCGCGCTCGCACACATGCGCCTCCTTTTCAGTCTTATTTACGAGCCATGAGTAATATAGACCGGCTATCGTAATTCAAGCCGTAAACTTGGAAATTTACGGTCTTTTTCCGCGCGCGCGCGCGCGCGCGCATGCACGGCGTAAACGCTCTGCGCTATACGCCGCGAGATTCGAGGCGAAAATTTTCAGCGCGCGTGTCATATTTATTTTTTACGGAGTAAATGGGCTCGCGTGCGAATAATAAAACGCGCTCGCTCGGCCTCCCTCCCTCCCGGGCGATAAAGACTTCGAATGGAAACTGAACGCCTCTCGCTCTGGATGCAAAAAAATTGCCTGGCTCTCCGTGTAATCTTCTAATATATTAATGTGCTTCGGCTCTTTAAGCCCTCGTTGACCCTTTAACGGGTCGAGTGGACGGTTTTTCTTTTCATTTTAATAATTTTATGCGAGAGGGATAAGTGTAATGACGAAAAATGCTTTAATAAATTCATGAATATATTCACTCAGTCTTTTTTATGGATTATTTCATACGCGGGGATCGAGTGTCTAAATGGATCGAAAAAAATTGGGTTAAACGCGTTACGGACACTTTTCTTTTTTTATTAATCGTCGCTTAATGTTTATTAGAGCTTGCGAGCCGCTTTGGAAATGATCTTTGAGAAACGTGTGTCGTGCCAGGAATAATCAAGGGGATTAACTGAAAGCCGAAATTAATATAGTATGATGAAAGTCAACTACCAATTTAATTATAACAAGTAGTAAAAAAAGAATTACGAAATGATAAATGATAAATGATTATACAAAGGTGTGCAAATATGGCTTGATTTTCTTTAATTTTGTATCCATTATTTGTTATAACGAATTAGTTGTTGAGTTTCCTCCTTCCTGTTTGTTACTCAAAAACGGTCAACTTTCATTTTTAAATGTTTTTTTGGTCACTTTAAAAAGGAAATAAACATTAAATTTGAAAATAATTCTGAATATCGTATTTAAAAAAGCATGGTAAAATACGTAATCACTTTATTAATCACTACCATTAATTTGCGACTCATCGCGCGCATATATAAAAGTACAAGAAATACACGACGTGTTTGTTTTTTCTAAATGGAAATTTTGTAGTCGTAAAACTGAAAGCTTCGCTAAAAAATTTTGAATTCATATCATGCCATTCAATCAAACAAAAAAAAGTTGCAGTACGAGTGAATATTAACACCGCATTTTCCTCCTTATTCGTTATTCGTTTTTACATGTATTTATTTATTTATTTTGGAGGGGCGTAAACGCCCTTCAGAAATAATCAAAATAAAATATCAAATTATACAGAAATCATAAAAAATATTAATATCAGGAGGTAATTGCAGAGCGATAAGAAGGAATACAAAGTGCAATGATGTAGATGATGCATGAAAATAAAACAAAATAAACTTAAACTGCGAATAAAATTGAAAAAATCTTCAGTTATAGAGGTTCCCGCGTCATAACTCTAGTATTTTTAGCTATTAACGCAAATTTCACAGTTGAAAACGCAAAAGATCACGTTGTTGTTAACAAAAATGAAGAGACGATCATAATTATATTATTTGTTCAACTTTGCCGGGTATTGCTCTAAAAACTAATTCGCCCTGAAACATATTTCCGTATATACCGCAACGACAAAACCCCTGAAAATCACTCATTATCATTCCTCGTTGACAGTTTCTTATCCTATACTTGGCGCAGCTGTTGTAGCAATCGCTCGAAAAACTGATGCATACTGATGGGCTGTTTTATAAGATAGCAGCCACCTACGAAACAGAAGCAAATTTCAGAAGCGAATTACGTACGATACTAAAAACCAAATTTACATTTTACGTACCTTAAGGTCGAGAATATACTGACAAAACAGTTGAAAAGTTAATGATATTTCAAATCGTCGTACAGTCGGAGAATAATTGTGAAGGATGTAAATTGTTATTGTAGAATACAAAAAAACTTAAAATAATTAATTATAACTGAATGCTTGTTACTACTCATTTATTACATGTAATTTAAGTTTTTACTCGCATTTGCTCCACTTTTTTGTTGCGTCTTAAAATGTATTTACAACACTATTCTCCGGTGATTAATTGCTGATTGCGCATAATTTCAAATTACAGAAAAACACATTAAATATTCATTAGCTAAATACGTCGCTGTATTTCGATGTATCGAGTGCGAAAAAGTTAATTTCTCGGAAGTACGAATTTTGTTGACCGCGAAAAATTGGGGTATACAGCAATTAGCATTAATCACACGAGTGCACATACCGTTCAACCTTTTTAACAAATAAATAAAGCGAATTTTGTTTTTATTTACGTCTAGACGTACCTCTCGTCGATTTTGATGAAGTTGCAATTGTACGTTCAACAAGTCAACGCTTCGCTCGAGGAGACCAGTCAAAATGTTATGTCCAACATGCCGAAAGTCCTCAGAGATACTCAGCTGCTGCAGCAAGAGGCACTGGCTCTCAAGGAAAAGATGCAAACTGTGAAAAAGGAATTGCAAAATGTAATTACGAGTATTTGTATAGTCTTCACGGAAAATTTTTTTGTCGCGAGGATCCACCAGTTTTAAAATCTAAACAAGCAAAAAACAAAAGAAAGAAACACGGGAAAAGCAGTGTGAATAGATCAAAATTAAAGTAAAAAAAGGAGACCTAATCACTTGTAATAATTGTTAAATTTAGACTCGGCTTACTGATATATCTTTAAAAAACTATCTGTGCTAGATAGATAAATGATAATATAGACACATAGTTTTAGAGATAGCTGGGACTTCTTGAAGAATGTTTTATATGTCCCTTGTTCTTGCACGAATGGTAACGTTTTTATTTGAATAATTAGAACGTTTTGCTGTAGTGAAAAGACTCGATTTTTGTTTTCACTACTCTTCTGTGGTTAAAAAATGCTGTAATCATTCAAATCGAAATCCCTGTATTCATGCGAGAACAAGAGCCATCTAAAACGTTTAAATACAAGTGCAAGCTCTCTAAATCCCCTTGTTACTTCTTAAACTTGACAAATCCGTCGATCTGTACGATATACAAAGATATATTTTTCTGAAGATATGCCTTCCAAGTTCTGGAATCTGTTTATACTGGCAGATCCCCGTGTTCATTTTTTACTTTCGTATAGATTTCAAAACTACAGCAGACATCCTTAAAACGAGTAATTAAATGCATTTAATTGCGCTAATTAGGTAGAGAAGGGCACGACGTCCTCCATACAAATGCTGGAGAAACTGGACAAGATAAAAACCGAGTACATAAACAAAACCGAGGGGCAGAGAGAGGCTGATAATTGGGCGGCGGCCACCAACGAGATCGAAGATATCTTCGAGTCCGGGGATGTGGAGAAGATCGCGGATACGCTCTGCGGTATGCAGAAGTCGTTGTCCGTCTTGATCAGCGCCGTCGACTCCGAGGACAAGAAGCTCCAGCTGGAGGGCTTGAAAAATCGACTCGAGGCTCTGACAAGTCCCAAACTCGTGCAAGCTTTCACCGCCGGCAACTTGGGTGAGGACAATTGTTATACCCTATTGTTCGTTTAGCTTCGGCGCTTTTGGCTTAGAAATTTAATTTACGCATATTATGCATAAATAAGCGTTGCAAGAAGCCAAAGAAAATTTAATTCTAGTGGATATTTACACTGCGAGCTTGATTCAGAGTAATTGTTATTTCTGATTATCCGTTCCATTTCAGCGTTCTGCTTGCAAAGCAAACTTGTGCTTTTGTTTGAGTGGAAAGAAAATTAATTACATGGATAATATTAATTCCGTTTCGCGTGTGTTTACCGTGAAAATGTCGGAAAAAGCTCTCTTTATACGTGCTCGTGCGAAGCTAATCTGTTGATCTCGATATTAATGGCTGAAATTTTGAGACGAGTCCTTGGTAGAAATGTTTGTCACCTTTTTTGATTTTTAAACAGCGGATTATATATTTTTTACAAGAAAAAAACAAATATTAATGGATGTGGATCCGATGGATATAGTCTAATTTGTCTGAAAATTCTATCACGGAAATATCAAGTTAAACCGGATATGTTTAGTGAAATTGATTTATTATTATTGAAAAAAAATCACAGTGTGTTGTTGGTAAAGTGGATTTTTCAAAATCAGATGATATTTGATCGCCTATACGCCACCCTCGACTTTCCCTCGCGCTGAAAATATAATCCTCGCTATATGGCAAAAGCCAATTTTCCCCATCTGTTGCGCAATGCACTATTCAAAGTTAGCGATATTCATTTTTAAACTAATCAATTACGCTTTTACGTGCAGATCAGTCAAAAGTGTACGTGCAGGTCTTTACGAAAATGGATCGCTTGCCTCAGCTAATCAAATATTACTACAACTGCCAAAAAGTATCTTTAGCGCAAGAATGGCGCAAGACTATCGAATTCGCTCAGGAGGAAAACGTCATTTATTGGTTGAGAGTTTATTACGATAAATTACTGTCCGTCTGGCACGATCAGGTACTTTCTACGACTGTTCTTAAGGAAATTCTTTTTATACTGCTGAAACTTGGTGCGCACTTTCAATTTTAAACTCGATTCCCTGTATATTTAAAGACATTGTCTCTAAAAATTTTAGATTCTAATTCTAAGAATAATTTGCTAAGAGCACGGTAGATATTTCGTTGAATCGCGAATCTTTTCGAATATTTCAGCTTGAGAGTGCTCCACCTTTTTCCAGCAGGTCCGATAAATTTAGCAGCGCCCCCACACTACACCTCAATCTTTTTTTATTATTTTAATAAAGTTAATAAAAGAAGAATGAGTTTAACTGAGTTTCGCCACCCGTAATAGATATCTAAGAATGTGATAAAATGATTTTCATAGTATAAAAGTCAAAATTAAAATTTGATTTCGTCGGACAAATTTGTACGACTTGCGGAGACTTTGGGAATCGCATTTTGATTTTGTCCAACTAAATACGTTGTTGTTATTACATGTTATTAAATACAATTTTTTTTAAACGTTCTTTGATATCTAAGGCAAGTGGTGAAACTCGATTTGTTGAATTAAAGTTGATCTATTAATTATAATAAACAAAAAACGTTTTTTGAGGTAGGTGGCGTGATGATCGCGCGGTGGAGCACTCTTAAAATGATTCTGTTTCTTCGATATGGTATAATTAATGTACACCTGTATCCTGTATACATTAGCAAGTGGAGAAAATTACGGTTCCTTTACACCGCACTAAATCTTGTACAGGGGGGAGAAACAAAATTATCATTTAAAAAAATTACCTCTGATAGATTACGAGACGTAAATCCGAGGGAAACGAGTTTAGACTGCAATTCTTCGTGAAGTCTGCAGGAAAAATGATTAAAATATGCGCATGATCTGTCTGTCTCTCTCCCTCTATGCGCGCGTATATATACATACACTCAGCGTTCAACTGTTGATTGATGACAGCTATCCCGACGTTTAAGATATAGGTATATTTTAACGATTTATCCTGCGGAATTCGCGAAGAATCGCAGTTCGACTTGCTCCACGGAGATTTACATACGGCGATTTGTCACATATAATTTTTTTCATTTGTTGTTTTTTAAATCAAAAATTTATACCCTCGCCGAGATTGAATGGTCCAGAGGAAAACGGTCGATTTCTTCGTTTACTTAGGGAGTTCGACTTTGGAACTGTAAACAAAGATGGCGTCGCTAAAGTTTCGGAAACGCACACAACGGCTCTTATACGTAGCTTGATTAAAAAAATTTTTAGCATAAAAAATGTAATCAACGGTCTTGCGCACTTTGTGTGACTACTGGGAGGTGCGCGCCAGCGGTAAACACGATAGACGACCAGAACGTTATGAATTCTGGTGCATGATTATTATTTACGGTGTGACGGCGAAAGCTCCAGAAAATATCGAAGCAACTGGTTTAGTATTGCCGTAAAAACTAGTGCATTTACGAATGAACTTTGCGTTCCGAAAAAGAAACCGAGAAAAGCATTAATGTCCTTAAGGGGGAGTCGGAGCCATGCAAATTAAATGAGGCATTACATAACCTCAAAAATTGTATTCCATCATAAATAGCAAATACATAGTCTTGTTTATTGCACTAAAGCACAGTTACGCGAGGTAGTTATTACAATTATTTATATTTAGTCCATCTCAGATTTCTGCATATATTCATAAGTGAAGTTGGAACGGCTATCTGACATGAATTTTGGGAATCCGTAACGTGACCGTCACTTTTTTTATGCAATAAATTCATGATTTAAAATTTTTTAGATATTGAATAAAAAAGCTTTGTGTTGCGAAGTAGCCTGTACGATTACGAACAATTATCAGTTTGATTTTTGATGATATAAAGCATGTGCTTAATAAAAAGTTAGAACTGCCAGAGTCATAACCCGTCACGCTAACTCCGACATCCCCTTAAGGGGGTGCGATAGTCGTTAATGACCGGTCATTAACCGTACGATAGAAAAGTGCTTAGATCCAATAAATATAATCAAATTATACAAATTCAAGGGATAGTTGCCCTACATCGTCATCATCTATCGATATGCAAAGTTTGAAATCGAAATGTTCAGGTGTCGAAAAGACCAATTGGAACGAAAATCAGACGTAACCTGACTAACCAGCGTCTGCCGACGGGCTACTGATTTTCGTTCCAATCGTTCGTTTCGATACCTGAAAATTTTAATTTCAAACTTTGCATATTGATAGATGATGTCGAGACGCAGACTGTCTCTTGAATTGGTGTAACTCATTATATTTATTACATCTAAGTACTTTTATATCGTACCGTTAGTGATGGGTCACTAGTGGCTATCGGGCCACCTTAAATTGCTCTATTGCAGACAGTAGTTTGCAGAGAAATCCTATTCTCTCATTGATGAAATTTTACTTAAGTAAATTTTATTTCCGGGCTTCACCCACCCACAGCTTACATTAATCCATTATTTAGAAAAGAGCAAACCGAAACTTCACTGACGTCACGCGTATTTTATCAGCAGTATAACACCATGCCGTTTCTATTAATAAAAGCCTTTCTCGATTCTTCATTTTTAAACTTGTTAATCCCCAGGTCAAGTGGTGCAATCAAGTATTTCCGAACCTGGCGCTCGCGACTCTGGTGGAGCTGCACACGGATCTGCTGCAGAGCCTGGACCCGAGTATCGGCGACTGCATCGAGGCGGCCTTGAAGCAGCAGTCCAACTCCGTCAAGCTGACGATCTTGATGGAGCTCAAGCAGATGACTCGTCAGTTCGCGGCGAATCTGGCCAACATCCTCGAGGCGGCGCCCCAACAGGAGCGGATCCTCGACGACAAATCGCAGAGTCTGGCTCGCGCGGTCTACGCACCCTACATCCCCTACGTCAGCAAGTACGGCATCTACGAGAGCTCGCATCTCGGCCAGCAGCTCAACGCTCTCGAATTCGCTCACGAGGATCTCAGCGACACGATAAGCGCTCTTTCCCTCAGCGTCGCCAAGGTCATGGATTACGCCAGCGAGGCCAACAAGCGCTGCAAACTCCTCACCGAGGGATGCGCCTATCCCAGCCTCGTTAAGGCTTTTAATGTAATTGAATTTGTCGATGTGATTAATCGGCGGATACGCGTCTCCTACCTTCTGACGTCCGGATGAGCCGGCTTTTTGTGTCTGTCGGTGTGTACAGCAATTTTCGAGATAACTCTTTCGTATAAACTATAAATTCTTTATTTTTCAAAAGATGGCATGAATAAGGAACAAGAAACGCGATCCAGAGTCTTTTTATTATTACATATTTTATGTTTATTTCTGTCTCGGGGAGCTCGATAACTTCTACGGCAAGAATCTTGTAAAATATTTTAATTTATATTACTTATTCCGATATCGAAGCTTTCCAATTTCATTTTCGCTTACATTAATATTTTAATTTGGAAAGATGCAAAATGTGTAGCGTCATACTTTAAAATTTCTAAAATTTAACCTGCACTCGTGAAGTTTATAATTTTAGAATTTAAAAAAATTAATCCGTATTCTATACAGAATTTTTTATGAAAGCTAGTCTTGATTTTTTTTATTACATCCGTTGCTCTTGAGAAAAAATTCCTAAATTATGTGGCGTTTCGAAACTTAAAAATAAAAGATTGTAAGTAATTGTTGCCAACGCCATTTGAAAGAGCTATTCGAAAAAAGATAGCACACAAGTTTTGAGCACGTCTAGACGTCAAAGGATTAAAATTTTTACAAAACGATACTAAACGTATATTTTACTTGCAATAAATATTGTTTCTGTTTCTGATTTTTATCCACTTCATTTTTTTACAGACTTTTTTCAACAACTATCAAGAGAAATTCAAAATCGGAATGAAGCAGTTGAATAAACGCAAAGTCAAACATGAAGATTGGAATTTATTTCAAATGTGTCTAACTTTGATGCAAACTACTGGTAAACATACAAATGTGTTCTAATAATTTCTACTATTTATTACAAAAAAAAAATTAATATAGTAATTTATACGTAATAGGAGAATTTTTGGGATTAATTGAACAGTTTGAAAAGAGTTTGCTTACCGATATTATAAATCTGTATATTAAGTTGCAAACTCCCGAAAAAAACGTATTCCTTCAATACAAGACTCTACTTTTGACGTCAACGGCTCAAACTGAATTACAAGAGTTTATTACATCTATTCAAAAAGGTATAATAGCAATGTTTTACGATTAAGATCGTTGTTAAAAAGATTTTTTATTTTGCAGAAGAAAAATCTATTCTGGATTCCACGTTAAAATCGGTTCAGAAACTCTGTTCAGATTTGCATAGATCAACGTATGAAGTGATTTTTGCCCCTATTTTTACGCAATTACTACTAGTTCGGAAAGCACCCGCTTGGTCAGCAGATGCTGATAACGCTCCTTCTATAAGCTCGGATTTACCTGATTACAGTTTTGCACCCCAAGAATACATTACTCAAGTCGGACAGTATTTAATGACTTTGCCTCAACATTTGGAGCCATTTTTATTAAGAGATAATCCAAGTTTGACTAAAGCTTTGAAAGCCGCAGATTCCGAATACAGCCAGGAGTCTTGCGAATCTGGATTCACAAATATTTTGTTAGAAATAGTTGCTAAAGAGACTTGCCAAATGTTTCAAGATCAAACATGGGGAATATACGAATTAAATGCGGCAGCGTGCAAACAACTCGCCACTGATATTGGTAGGTATTGGTAAAGCTTTACATTGCTGTAAATTGTTTAAAATTGTATTATATTAGTACTGGTTATTATAAAAACGATTGTAATGTATACTTAATTGAGAACATTATTCTTTTCAGATTATCTTGGAAATATACTCGAAGAACTAGGATTGTCATTGTCAGAAAATTTGCTACAAATGTCGCAATTGTTACGGATAGCACCAGAAGATTATCAGAACGGTAGTGTTGGCTGCAATCCTCGTGTTGTGGCTGCAGTTCGACAAATGAGAAATATTACGTCTTCTGGATAATTGAATTGATTTTAAGTAACCTTTGTAAAAATATTTACCCTGAATAAGGCAATATTTGTTTAAAGCACTGTTATATGTAAATAAGCAAACTATATCGAGAATCTTGATTTGTAAATTTCTTAATTTATTTATATTAAATTTATATTGATTGCAATGTTAAGATGTTATTTGACTATACATACATTTTATACATTGTTTTCTTTTTAAAATATATAGATTTAAAAAACGCCTGCATGTTTTTCCAATTAAAAAAAAATCTTTTGTATACTATCTCTATTCTTGAAATCCAATGAAAACAACAATTAAAAGTATATCTTAAAAACTGTGTCATACTCATTATATTGCCGATTTCACATAAAAACATTAAAGCAATAATTTTTAACTTAATTATTACGTGATTGTATATGTACAACGTTATCAGGCTGATATTTCTATCGTGTATTTGTGTATCAATAATACTTTTAGGAAGGATTATATTCTTAACCATGCATTCCATTCTGCAAGCTCGTATCTTACGTTATCAACCAGATTTTAAGACTGTGTTGCGTTTTATCAATACATTTATATATTATCCAATTAACGGCCGTATCAGAGCATTCTAGGAAAACAATTTCAGTGGCAGAGTACAACGATAACTTGCACTCTCGAAACAAACCGAAATTTCACACGTTGTTACCTGCGTTATTCGTTGCGTCCCACGACGCAGGAGCATCTTCGACTTCGATGCAAACGCTGTACGCGAATGTCACGTACAAATACTAAGCGCACCCAACATTGAGCACGAGGCTCTGTAACAGGTAGTCCAAACAGTCGCGTAACTCTAAGCAAAATTAATCGAACGTGCAAGATGCGGTAACGCAATCGATCATCCGTAGCCTAATATTAGCTTACTCTCTCTCTCGAGAGAGAGAGAGAAAAAAGCGCACCCGGCACCCGCGCGCAGAGCCTTTAAAAGTGGCCACTCGTGGGCGCTCTATCTCCTCTCTCTCTCTCTCTCTCTCTCTCTCTCTCTCGGTCGAAAATTCTCCGCTCCCGGCTTGCGCGCGTATATACATCTATAGACTGATTCAGTTATTCGGTCGCAGCCGCGCGCGCGACACACACTCGCACCGCCGCAGCCACGGCCGTATCCACACATATACCTATATATACGCACAGTCTCGCGGAGCGAGAGAGAATTGCGCAGATAGAGCGAGAGAGAGAGCCCGGCGGTCAGAGTCCGCACACTCACACGCGCGCAGTACGTATCCACGAGGCATCGGCAGCGGCGCTCGCGCGTGTATACGCCGGGAAAAGAGACTGTTGTTATACAGTACATATACGGTGTCCGCACTCTCTCTCTATTACGGTGTTAAGAGCGGTACATCGGGGCCTGTGCAGACGAGCAAATAAGTATATATAACGAGTGAATGAATACAGTGCAAGAGAGAGACTACGACACTGCACGCGCGAGAGATATGTGCATCTGAGAGGCGCTACGCACAGCAGCCCACGTGAGAGAGAATCTCTCGTACAGTAAGTACACACGCATACTTACTGCGCCCGCGAGGAGAGCGCGCAAGAAAGCTCTGCACACGCAGGCCGCGCGCGAGAGATAATCCTAATCTAATCGAACGCTCGCTCGCGCGCGCGCGAGCCAGAAGCGAGAGCGCGAATAGATGCCGAAGGGGGCGGCACACTTGGAGCGCGCGACGACCTTCTTCGAGCGCGACGCATAAGTATCAGCATCATCAGCAACATTCCACTGGCGCTCGAGCTCGTCCTCCACGTTTCGATCTCTCCGCATCGCGACACCTATATACACTTCACGCACAGCGACTGACATTACACGTGAGTATCAGTATATACGATATACCTGTACGTATACGCGTATGCGAGTGTGTGGTCTTCCTGCGTCCAGTCTCTCGCTTCGTTTCCTGGAAAGAGAAAGAGAGAGAGCGAGAGCAGTGTCAGTCCTAGAGGGCATCAGACGCATACGGCATTTTCCCTCGGCGATGCTTTTGGCCCCGGCGACTCTCTCTCTCTCTCTCTCTGGCTCGATTACGTGAGCCACCGAGCACGTTTTATTTATACACGAAGATTCCGAGCTAAATATGTAGACGACCACGGCGTCGCAGCGAGAGACTCGCTCTCTTTGTCTTTCTCGCGTCTAGAGTATCTTCTCGCCTCTCTTTCTCCTCTCCGCGCCTGCCGCTGATGCTGCTGCTGCTGCTCATGCTGGCCTGCGCGCCGTAAAAATATACTTACGCGCTCTGCGCGCGGCCGACCGCGTGCCCACTGCCGACCTTTATTCTTTAATCGCCTTCGCCCCTCTCGCACCTTTTCTCTCCTCGTGAGACTCCGGAATAGCGCATCGCGTATGTATAGAGCTGATCTGCGGGGCAGCAGCAGCAGCAGCAGCTTTTCGGAAGCGGTGCAGCTCTTGCTCGTCAAATTTATGCATCGCTGCTCCGCAGCGCGCTGCACTCGAGGGATGACATTATCTGTGTACGCGATACGTGCAGCAGCTAATTCTAATGCGCGAGTCTACCTGCGGATGCTTAAAGGCTCGCGAGTAAAGCCCTGATTTCAATTTCAATGCTCGTCGTCGTCGAGTGTGTTCAATTGTTTTTCACCAGGGTTGAACCGAACAATCGTCGTTATAAGCAACGTTTGACTCAGTATGTGCGTAGAGAGGCACGTCATCGTTGAATTTCAATTTGCAAATTACGGCTTGTCAGCAATGAAGTAAACGAGGAAAGCTTTTCTACGCGCGATTGTTTGAGGTTAGAGTTGTGTCTTTAAACAATTTTAGCAGCGCTTGGAACTGAATCTTTTTTTTAGCAGGCAAGCTTGGGGCTAGTTTGACGGGGCATTCTTTAATTCCATTTAAATGCAGAAATTTGTCATAAGTTGTTTAAATGAATTATGGGAGAACAAAATTGTTTTTCCACAAATGCATCTCATGTTTTCCTTAGTCATTCTAAGCTGTTTGAAAAATCTCAAAAACATTGCAGTAAAACGAAAAAAGGTGGTTATTTCAGCAGTTATCAAAAATCGGTTTTAAGATTTCTATAGTGTTAATGTTGATGAAAAATTACGAATAGATCGTCAGAAAGCTGAAATTAACAATTAAATCAGTAAGCTCCAAGAAAAAAATTTGCTTTACAACTTTTTGAGCGCTTTAATTAGTGAATGTTAAATTGGGATTTCCCAGTACAAGTGTACAGAACGAAGGTGCAAAACGATATCTGCAGTGCCTCTAGAGTATAAACAGAGACTAGGCTTCGTTATTCCACTAACAAGTTCCCTGGTTTCAAGCAATCTATTTTCTAATAAGATGCCAATGTACGAATTCTTTGTAATGATTACTCGTCTGTCGAAACGATTCTGCTCCTCCATCTACTCTTCCTAATTACACCCTATTTGTACATAGGTAGACATATGTTTCATGCAGACAGCACAGCAGAAGAAAGGAGAAAAGAAAGAAGGGGGAAGCGAGAAAAACAGAAGAGTCACACGAGGCCAAAGGGGGACATGTCTCGAGAAACGTGTTTATTAAGACGCGCAACGCACAGCTTGTTATTCCTCGGCCACCTGCTGGTCTGTGAATTTTCGCGCGTGTCTCCCTCCCCCCTCGCCCCTCACAGCGTCGTCTTTGTTTTTCCTGGAATTCGCTCTCTACAAACGTATTGATACTGACTCCCAAATACGACAGATCGAGGCGTGTCGATACTCTACTTTCTCGACGACGGAGTCGCTACACATAGCGTGCAAAGTATTCCGGGCTGACGCGGTCGTACCTTGCAAATGTAAGCACCCAATGCAAATATTCAATAATTTTTTCGACATCGCGCGCACGCCACTCGAAATCCCGCTTGAGAGTATATCTCTCTTTATTTTTGTTTGTGCGCGCGAGCAGCAGTCGCGGTATCTCTGATGTATGCCGGCGGGCTACAGGGTCGTACGTGAATCGTAAAAGTCGCTGCCTAAGTCTGTCTTTATGTTTATATACCTATCGATGTACTCGATGCGAGAGAAGTACGGAGTTCTTGTTTTACATTGTGCAATTGCAATGCATTGCGATCAGTTCGTCAGTTGTGTATTTTTATTTTTTGTTGCATTTTATCAGAATCGACGTTAATGTATTGGTGAGATTAATAGTAATGCATAGTATTTGTAAACAGTGTATTTCATTTCGCAATTTCGATTTTAATTCTTGTCCTAAAAATCACTGAACTTTACTCTATATTTTTCAAAGAAGTCAACATCTTTTAAAAAAGAATGCAATGAAATGCCTTAGTCATGAAACTTTTTCAATATTTATAAATGACGAGCTCCAAAAGTGTTCTTTTTGAAGAAAACAAAACGTTTTTCTTACAAAGATTAAATTTTACTCAAAATTGTGACTACGACGATGCTCTGAAACAAAGTTTAATCAAACTTTTAGACCAATATAGTATCTTTTTCCTTTTATTACAAAATCAATCTAACGTTTCATCTTAGGAATTGCGCTTCTACATTGTAGACGTCTATTTGAGTTTGCAATCGATTTCTCTCGAATTGTCCTCGCTGAGTCTCACGACCACAATCAAACTTGTTTGATAATCGACAATCAGCAATACGCTACAAATGTTCTATTCTAAATAAAAATGAATCACACAAGCGATGAATCATACGATATTTTAATTCTAATTCACTTTTACACTTCGTTAAGTCCATAATTATAATCTTGCAAAAAAATGTTTACTAGGTGTCGTCATCGAATTGAAGTGTACATTATAATAAGCATTGATTTTATATTTAGTGTGGGTAAATTTGCAGATGTGAGTGACCTGGGCGATCGCTATATGTCACGAGGTAAAATGTTTGCTTCCGCATCTTCATTACTATGCTAGTCATCGATTCCTATTTGAATAGAGGAGTTTTTTTAATTTCTTCATCCTGAAACTTATGAATTAATGTATAAAAAGTAAATTAATTTGATATGCACCTCCTTCAAAACGTTTTCCAGCATTTTAAGCTGTTTTCATGTATCTACAATACAAGATTAATACTTCTGCATATACACAAACAAGTAAATTGCAAAACAGTTTTCCATACTTTTAACTAAAGGTAGGATTACATCTCCATAAAAATAGGACCTATTTATAAATAACATAATAAAAATTATTCATAAAATGGTTTTAGAAAATGTTCTTTTAGTTGTCCATGGCTCTTGGAATTGCCTACTGGTTCGAAGCCTGAAGCTCTGGGCCGCTTTATTCCTCTCAATGCTTCGCGTGGCTAAAGCTTCAAGGTGATTTTTAGTGGGGTTCGGGGATTCCCGATAGCCACGTTTGCTGGTCAGCACAATTGACTGGTATACCTGTACCTCTTTTTTCTCTCTCTTTCCACGTACACGTTACGCATACACTGCCGCATGAATATTAACAATGAAATGCAAAAAATTGCGTAACATTGATTTTTAAGCACTTGTTCGTAAGCATGTTCGAATACAGTGCGTGATAATTTTTCGGTTAGTGCATTACGATTAAGAATGTTTTTACAATTTTAATACAATATTTCATAAAAAATAGTTTGCAAAAAATTCTCAATCATTTATTGATTACAAAGTTTTGTTAGGGAAAATAATGAAAGAATCAAAACTTGGAGTATAGCCAACATTTACCTTTGTAAGAACGCATGTCAGTGTAAAGTACTTCACTAGTAGTGTCATAATAGAATAGATCGCGAGATTAATTTAATTCATGTTGGCAAAAAAGTAAGTTGTTCGAGTGGCTTATTGTTTACGGCGGATAATTGATAACTGTATTATGGCAAATTATACGCATAATTTTGTAAAAAAGTGTTAATATCATCGCATTAGTTACCCACGCTGTTCAAAATATGACTGTCACTGGTGGTTGACGCAGTTCTGATCTATAATAATTTATTAACGATTAGTTCATTGTCTAAAATTAGGACGTTCACCTTTACGGACGCAATATTCGTGTTCTCCCGTTGGCTTTCTCTCTTGCGGTTCGTTATATATAACACATGCGGCAACAACCTTCGCGTGGATGTGAGTCGTGTAGGTGTATTCTATATACACGAATATGCGTCAGCGGCAATTTCTTTGTGCAGAGAACCGCCGGAAAAACTTAGTATATTTTTCTTTTATATTTTCTTTTTTAATCGGAAATAGCATTTCCTTGAAAACCATTATTAATTTGCAAAGTACTTAAATGTAATTTCTATCTCTTATCCAAAGTTATTTTTTTATACGTGCTGCATTGTCCTAAAGTTCGAAAAGATCATTTCGTATTAATTTAGAAAAAAAAGTTTCGTTCGTTGATACGACCGTGGGGTAATTCATTTTCAGTTTTTTATTTCGAAGTTAAAGAAAAATTTCTACAGCTTTGCCGAGAAAATTTTTTAGCCTTAACTCAGGCTTTGGCCCCTTATTTCAATGCTTTCGTCTAAATATAAACAAAGGATGTTAATGAATTGTCGGTCAATGTTGTTAGTCAAAGCAACGACAGAAATATGTATATAAGTAGTGTATTTACGTTGTTGCGTGTATGAATTGAAAATTCTAAAATAGATTTGACAAGTAATGAGCGCTACATGCCAGTTTGCAGTGTGCACGAATAAAGAGAACGATCCGGAGCACGCGGAAGAAAGAGTCGGGGAGAAGAAGAGAAGGAGTCAGATGAAAGAAAAAGAGACAAAGTAATTTAATACAGTTGTTTAAAGTAACTCGAGCTAGAACCCTGCGCATTTCTGCCACATAGAAATCAAAAATTACACTTGGAAATTTATCCGAGGGAAATAGGAAAAATAGTTTGAATTATTGTACCTATCAAAGTACGTGCCTTAAATTAAGATCCGGTTGACTAATTCCTGCATAAATTGGGATAGTTAAATATTTTTAAATCTCGTACGTCCGATACCAAAGGCCACATATCGACGCGCTCATTTATATTTTATAATGTAAGTGTACACATAGGAAACGAGAGACAAGGTGACTCATGTCTTTCAAATGCTGTGTATACGTGTGTAGCAAACTCTGCGCGCGAGCTATATATATGCAAACTGACGTAAAGCTTCATTGAGTTTAACATCCAAGCTCTTGCACCAAGACGAATGTTATGCGGATTTGGCGCAACCGAAGAGTCGTTACGAAGAAACAATTCGATCTCAAATTCGAGCAGACACGCATAGGGAAGTTGCGACGAAAGCAAAGCCAGAAGCGCGCGAGAAGCCCGCGATAAATCAAGGGGCACTCGCGCGACGACGCGCGACTTCCCCGGAGCGCAGAAAAAGTCTGACTTTTAAGTACCAGAGCACAGAAGCATCGGAATAAACGAATAAGCGGGAATTCCGGTGCCAGAATTCGGTGCGCCGGCGATGATGTATAGAGAGAGAGAGAGAGAACGTTCTCGCCGGCAAGAGTTTGTGTGTACCACGTATATGTATATGTGTGTGTGGGTCGGTGAGACTGAGAAAGGGAGGGAGAGCGAGACCGAGAGAGCAAAGCATCCGCACGTATATATACTATACATGTATACACACGTACATACATATACAGCGGGGAGCGGCGAAAAACGGCCAGACCAAAGGTTTGCCAGTATATATCGCGCCAGTCTGGCTGTGCCTAAGGCATCGGTATACAGCGCGCGGCTCATCCCGCCCCGAAGAACAGCTTCTCTCTCTCTCTCTCTCTCTCCCTCCATAAGTACCTATATCGGCGAATTCGCTCTCCCGCAGTTCTTCTCGTACTTCGCGAGTGTCCTTACGTAAGTGTCCGCCGAAGTCGTCGTATATGCCTTTCCTCGGACAGCAGTGCCCAAGACACACATCGTAGGTATCCCCCGTACAGTCTCTTCTTTTTCTGCGAAACTGGCAGTCAAGCCCGTGCGGTGTACCATATATAAGTACACACGCGGGTAAACTTACGTACGCGCGACCTCGACGCCGCCGCCGCCGCTGCACCTGCACATCCGCTGCGGAGACATTGTAACATCTTTCTTTCTGTCTCGGCTCTCCTGGGCGTCCGCCCGTTCGTCGGTGTGCAGTTCTCCCGCTGCGCAAACACAAGCTTCGCAAATCGCAAAGTCTCTTTTCTGCCGTACTTGCATTTTGCGGCACATGCAGAGTGTGCACGGCTGTACGCGTGCACCTTACGAATACCGTATATATATACGTGTATACCTGTGCCTCGCCGTCTCTCGTATATATACATCGTCGTCGCTGCACGATCGGGATAATGGCCTGTAAGTAACACATGCATACGCGGCGCGTATATTGAAGGGAAACTTGCCTGTGTGCGTGTGAGAGCTGCGCTGCGTGCCGCGACATAACCTCAAAGCCGACCACATGTTGGAGGGGTTACGCATGTCGCGAGTTTAAGAACGTGATTGTTGCTGTGTTTTTACGCGAGCAGCGTCCCTCGGATTTCACGCATCGTCTCTGTGGAGGATTCTTTTGCGCGGGCAGAATACGTCCCCGATGATTTGGATCGAAGGTACATTCAATTTTTCTCTTCGCCCACGGAGCCGTGCTCGACTCGAATCGAGCCAGCTCTCGCGTCAAGTGTATATCTCGAGCTTTGTTTACCTGGTGTTTATCATCGTTTGTCTGTATCTAGTGGATCGCTTGCTCGGCTTCGATCGTGCTGATCATTTTTTTTGGACTCGATTCGGCTGTGAAAGCCGCGAAAAGCTTATTTTTCAGGTTCTATTCATTGTGGCCGAGTGGCTCGTGGCGTGTGTGCCATATTGTTGGTTTAGTTGGATTGCGGATGCCTCGTGTATACTTCTTTCCTCGAAGTAAGCGCGGTACGTGCTCGTACATTTCGACGCATATCTTTGTAAAAAAATTACTTCTATACTGCTGGATTTCGAAGTTTTTCAAAAAAGCCTCTTGCTTTGTTACAACATGATTTACATGTAGGGAAACGCGATTCGTTTGTTGATTATTATTAACAATAACGCGCTGAGTAAGCAGCAACTATTGAACTACTTGTGATTTACGTGAGAAATGCATACTTTATCAGTTAGGAAGCTTTTTTCAAGTTACTTTCTGGAAAAAGTTCACAATTTTTTGTTTATTCTCTAAATTACCCTGATTCTTACTATTTTTTTAAAATGTAAAACTAAATGTCAATGACAGTATGAAAGTGCTGATATATGTTTTGAAGTGCTTTTCATGTTTAGACTTTGAAAAGGAAGATATATTCTAAATATCACTATTTCTTTGTTGTATTGAATTAGAGAATAATCTAGCTTGATCTGTACAGCAAAGTTTTTCTCTATGGTGATATAATTGCTAACACCCCTTGTATTTTGTACCACATCATTTAACTTCCTAATATTTTTGTGCTGGATAAGGCATAATCTTTAAGACTATTAGGTTTAGAAAACTTTTTATTTATACATTTTCAAAAATATCAATTTATTCAATACAACTTTTGTTTCTTTGTATGTAACTGGTTTTTCAATTTTGATTTCAGAAAACTGGATCGAAAATTGAATTTTTTTTTCTTAGTGCAGTTGTGACATGGAAGCTGGATTTCTCAATTTCCACGATGAGGAACATTTTACAGATTTCTCATTATCTTTGGATCATCAGGTATATAATTTATTGACTTATTGGTTTTCTTGTATTTTCAATTATTTTAAATACATACAATTAATGAACTGACTTTACAATTTCATAGCACAATCTATTGGGTGAATCACAAGGTTCATTAGTACAAATGGTTGATGGTGATTTTGATTATGTAGAAAGTTTAGGGTTTGACTCAAATGATGCATTATGGGAAACTGAACAAGAGTAAGTCAAAAATAATTTTACTTGTCTTGAAGATTAATAGTTGATATTTAATTTATGTAAGAGAAATAATCATTAATAATTTGACTAGGCTCAATGGAGACCTTGCAGTATTACCAGTCTCAGGTGTTGCTGGAGTTATTCCAAAAATGGAAAATATTAAAGAAGATTTTGCAAAAGTACTCACAGATTGGCAAGAACACATTGGCTATTTACAGGTAAATAAAATTTTATTCAAGGTTCATGATTGGTGTATTAATAGTTAACACTTTTTCATCTTTCTTAGGCTTCGGAAATTGAAGAGGATATCAATTTAGATATGGGGCTTCATATAAATGGAGACCTATCTAAAGATATGTTTAAAGACATACACAATTCTACAGAGAATACTTCAAAGGAGCCTGTAAAATTGAAACAAGAAGGGTACATTCTAAGTCCCATCAAATTTGATCTTAGTCAATATGAATCTGCTCAGATATCTGAGTCTGATCAAAGTGAAAAAGAAATAGGTAAATTATAGTTCTAAGTACTGCAAATAATTTTTGTTCCTCTATGGATTAGCTTGTTCAGTAGCTTTTCACAAGAGTGCTATTTGTTTTAATTTACTAACGCTTAACCACGATTCAATGTTTGAAAAGTATTTTCATAACCACTTGCTCTTGCTATTAACTCTTTATCCTTTGCATAGATGTTGTAGGACTAGATTCAGTCGAAGATATAAACTCCATTGTCGACTTCATGCATGTCCAAAGGCAACATGTTACTACTACGCCCAAAGAAAATATTTCCAAAAGTTTAGGTTTGTTTGAATGCAATTTTTTTTTATTAATATTTTTATTTATTTATTCATGTATGCGTGACGTATAACTATTAATACTTCTTTGCTTGTCACATTCTTGCACACTGATATCTTGTAACATTGTTGTACAGAGAACATTTTAACACTATTTATACTAAGAAAAAAAAACCATGCAGTAATTATGATTGATTATTAAACTAATGGTAACAGGTTTATCATTTTTAATCTTTTATTAATTAAAATATGCTATTTTTATATTATTTGGTAAATACCTTGTTCAATATTGATTTTGTTGTTCATCAGGTAAAAATATTGTAATTAAACAAGAGCCAATCAGCATCAAAGAAGAATTATCTGACTTTGAAACTGAAACTATTCCAGACGTTTTACCACCAATAACAAAATTAGAATATACAAAGGGTAATAAAAAGAAACATTCTAAAAAATGTAAGGAAGAAGTCCCGAGTAAAATAAGTAGAAAATCTGGTAAAGAAGCACCTGACTTCGTTGGAAAGATACCTAAAAAATCGAAAAAAGACTTAAAATCCAATGAGATTATACAAGAAACAAGTAGTTCTAGTATTGAACTCTCCACATCTAAAAAAGCACCAGGTAAATATCATTTTATTTTTTTAGCATAACTGTTATGTCACATCTAATTTTATTATTTTATTTTGTAGCGCTGGAAGCTGGCGATGTCAAAAGTCTTCTAGAACAATTTGAAGCTACCGAAGCTGCAGCTGTCTCTTCGCAAATTTCTAATAAGTCGCAACTTTCACAGATGTCTTCCACGAAAGTTTCGTCTAAATTCTTTGTAAATAAATCTCAAGTAACATTATTAAAGAAATCATCAGATTCAGAAGATTCAAAATTCCATCAAGATATTCGCGACTCTCTACCAAAAGAAGTGATAGATAGGATAAAGGTGAATTACTCAATATTTTTAGTTTCTCGCGTTATTCCTGTGACAGTTTATACTTAAGAAACTGTATGACTGTATACTATATAGGCATCTTCTGGTCGTAAAAAGATGATATCGGTTATACCCGCTATTCTAAACACCAAGACAGGAGCACGAAACAATGGCACCAGGATGCAGGAGGCTGCTGCAACTCTTTCGCGAAATAAGTTATTAAAACTAGTAAGACTTCATTTACTCTTTTTTGAAAATAATAATTAAAATAATATAGCATTTTTCAAGTGGATAATTTTCATACTGGTGTAAGAATTTTGTCCACTTGAAGTGTCATTATTTGCATAAAAATTTTTTATTCAAGCACATATCTATGTGTACTTATAAAAAGTTTTTATTAAAGTGTATTGCTTTTTCTATGTATTCTGTAATTATTTATGATTGCTTGAAATGTATATGCATTGTTCGAAGACTAAATTTAAATATATATTCATTTAAGGTTACAAATAGTAGTAACTCTGGCCTAAGGGTCGATGGATCGGTACAATTGGATCACGATTATTGCAGCAACTCAAACTCTATAATGAGCAGTAGTAGCAACAGCTGTGACAGTAACAGTGAGTACGATAGACAATCTAGTGACAGCGAACAACCGACTCCAATTAAGCAAGTATCTAGTAAAGAAAAAAATGATTGTTATGATAAAGGTGGTGCTGAACACCTCAAGTTCGATAGTCATAAAGTCAATGCTGTGATCAAGAAGAACAATTGGACGGATAACGGTTCAAAGAAGGATAGTGGTCTCGAATCTGGTGATGTAAGTGATGCAAGCGAAGAACAAACTCCAGCATCGAAGGTGAAGAAATCTATATTACAGGACATCACACCATTGAAAGACTCAAAAGAGCTGAAGATGAGCTCTGCCAATCTAAGTGTTTTGGATAACGGTAATAAAGTTTCATTGTTAAATAAGGTCACTGCAAATAACACAACAAAACCTGTTTACGAGATGAAGATTCAATCTGCACTAGCCACAAGCATCCTCCAACTTCGTAAGGGAGTACTCACTAAAACTAAAACTGTAGACAATCATAAGCCTAAGCAAATGGTATCAGTGTTAAAAAAACCCCCGATGGCTACTACTCCACAGAAAATTCTCGGTACTAATTTTAAGGAATCTATTGTAACAACAACAAACAGCTCCAATGACCAGGTACAAAACATAATTGTGCAAGATACAGCTGATATTGAGCTATCCGAAGAAACAGAAAAGAAGCCACCACGTAGGAAATTAAATTTAGCTGAATATCGTAGCCGCCGTGAGCAGAACCGAAGTGATGGCAGTCGTACAAATTCACCTATCCAACCGATGACTTTAATTTATATTCACCATGCCTCTACCAATACAGAGCCAATGAACGGCGATTCCGAAAACCGTATTTGGTCTGAAAGAGAGATCGTGTCGGTGCTTAAACCTAAGGCTGAACTTGAAGAAGAAAAACTGAAGCCCAAACGTCCGACTAGAGACAGGGGTATGCAGACTACACAAACTGTTTTTGGAATTTGTTATGAAGATAAAGATGACGAAGAACAGGAGACGGCCACAGAATATATATCAAAGTTGATAGTTAAAAAACAGTCTGAAGAAAAGGAAAAAGAAAAAATACAGGAACAGTATGTAACTAAAGAAACCGTTGTTAATAGCAATGTCAATCCGGATGTTTCAATTTCAAACAAGGATACGGTTGAAGAAATGATCACGGATGATCAGCTTGAGGTAGGCGAAATTGTAGATGATCAAACTGTAAGCAGTGACGTCGTGAGTAATGAAGTTCCAATAAATGATGTAAATACCGAAAAGAAGAGTGAAGAAGAAAACGCTAGCACGAGGTAAATCAAAATTTATTCATTAACATTTTTTTTATGATAATTGCATTTTTTATAGCAATCTTGTATTGTTTTATATTTTCTTTATCATATACGTCAATTTTTAAAGTCAATTGTATTAAGTTTAATTTAAATAATCAAAATTGTGCTTCATATTAAAATATTATACACTTTTAATTTCATGGTTATAAATATAGAATTCTATGAACTTTATGAAATTAAGTTAAATAATTACTTTTTTACACTATTAAACGTACAAAGAAAAACATACTTTTATTTGCTTTTAGTATCAACCGCCTACGAGACCGCAAGCACCGTAATTATAGGCGCACTCGGGCCTCCTCAGGTTCATCTCGCTCGCGCTCTAGAAGTCGTAGTCGTAGTAGTCGCAGTGATGCTCGAAGCTTACGTCGTGCGTCAAGTCGGAATAGAACTCGCAGTCGTAGTCGTGGTGGCAGAACGAAAACACGAAACAACCGCAGTCGCACTAGGAGTCATAGTAGAAATAGAAGTCGCAGCAGAAGTTCAAGCTCTGATAGAAGCAGATCGCGCAGCAGGAGCAGATCGCGCACATGTCGTCAACCACGGCGCAGAAGAATTAGTCACCGACGCAGCTCAGTGAGCTCAACCAGCAGCTGGTCGTCTCGTTCACGATCCAGATCCAGGTCAAGATCTAGATCGAGGTCCCGATCACGTTCTATGTACAGCTCAACTTCATCAAGAAGATCGAGAAGTTCGAGGTCCAGAAGTTCTAGGTCTCGGTCGAGATCGTCACGATATTCAAGCTGTTCCAGGTAAGCTTTATTGCGAATTTGTCAAATAATTTTGTTTAAATCAGCGCAAATTTTGTCATGGAATTACACATTCATAGTTGGAGTTTTGGTAGCAAAATTTTAATAGATGTACCCGAATACTATTTGTTCATTTTGCGTAAAAGAGTTTTTGGGGATACGCTTTACGCAACGACCCTAATATTTTGTGTTTTGCATATATTATAGTTGTTGCAAATCTAACATTTAATCTTTTATTTTATTATGAGATCAATAATAGCAACGCTACAGGCATATTTTAAAGTTTATAAATACCAAATAGTTGTTTAGTTATAGATATTAAAACATTAGTATTCTTTCTTTCTGAGACCTTATTATTTTGCTAATACTTTATAAAGATAGATCTTTTACGAATGAACCATATTGGCTGTCACCGCGCAAGTTTTGCTCAATAGTTTAGATAAAAGATTTGGTAATAGGCGTAAATAACGGTTGTAGGTCGTCGTCTCGCTCGAATTTCGGACGTTCTAAATGGTCGAGTCGTCAAAGGAAAGGAAAGCGAGATCGCAGACGGAGTTATGATAGGCACAGACAGCACACCTCGGGTAGTAGTCATGGCTACAGTGATTGGAGGAGGTAAAGCAATGACGTTTGACAACATTTCAGTGATTGATACGGAATCCTTTTTGAATATTGATTGATTATAAGATTCTTGCTAAGTGTGCCTTTGTTGTTTTCTGGATTTGTTATTGGTTTTTTGAAAAACAACCAATTTTTTGAATAAGTTGGATCAAGATCTTTATCCCCTTACATCCTCTTTGTTGTGTTATAGTTTATGATTTATACAATTATGCGTTAATAATATATATTTATTTAATAATTTACTAATAAATAAATGTTGAACAATGGAAAAATAAATTTATAATTTTAAGTAAATGATTCTTTTATATAAATTTGGGTTTATGCTTATAATTTGTTTAATATAAATTTTTGAGTAATTTTTACCTTTTCTTATTAGATCTCCACCACCATCTTACAGACGACCTTACGATGAATGGTATATTAAAGAAAAACAACGACAGGTAGAAGAGAGAAGAGTCATCTACGTAGGTAGACTAAAAGAGGGTATTACTAAAGCTGAACTACGACGAAGATTCGAAGCTTTTGGTCCTGTTGTTGACATTAGTGTACATTTCCGTGAGCGTGGGTTAGTTTTCAATTCAAGAATATTTTTATTTTTAGTTTTTCTCGTATAAAATAAGTTCCCTTTTCAGTCATAACTATGGATTTGTCACTTTTGCTTATAAAAATGATGCTTATGAAGCTGTTGAACATGGAAATGATGATCCTTCTTTGCCTCGATATGACTTGTGCTTTGGTGGACGTCGAGCATTTTGTAAAGTAAAATATGCAGATTTAGGTAAGCTTAGGGTCAGATTTGTTCTTAAAATTGTAATTGAATGATCTACATTTATTATTTCATTATTTGAATAGATGGTGCAGCTACCAATTCTTTGGGAAGTAGTAGAGGAGGCATGTTTAAGCCTGAAGAAGAAAACACTTTTGATCTTTTACTAAAAGAAGCACAAGCAAAATTACGCAAAAGGAAAGTTTGACACACGTATTGCTTATTATTAGTTTTAAACGTAATTTAACATTTGATTTCATCGCTGCCATAAAGTTTAAATAATTCAGAATCGTGCGCAGTAAATTGAGATTTAAAGGCGCAATTCATTTAGCGAATTTGAAGAATTATTTATCTAGACGAGATCAGAAATCATTTGTTAATAGGAAGTGTTAAATCATTTCTAATATATGAATACTGAACAGTACGGGGTCATTGATTTTTATGATGTCATTATATTATACTGTGGATCGATCGATGATCAGCTATATTATAATATATCACTATAGGAAAGTATATTCGTATTTAAACTAAACTATGTAGGCCCGAACATGCATGTCATATAGGGGGATTATTTGTTTACTAAGTATGCAATTCAGTATTGCAAACATTTTAAATTATGTAGTTTTTATTGATTGGCATTAGAGATCATATTTTATTTAGTATTTTGTTTTTAAAGAGTCTCTGCCAATTACAATACAGCCAAGCATTTCATAGCTACAGAATATCATGAAATTAGTCTGATTTTTTTAGATCTGCAAATCAACATTACTTATTAAATACAAGATTAATCATAATGGGCAGTTTAATATATTTTTATTGATATATTTTTCTTTGTGTAAGAATAATTTTTTTATTTTATGTCAATCTGAATCTGAATTATATCTTAAAATACATTTTGGTTTGCAGTAATAGTATTGTAGATAATTCTTAAGAACGATCATTTATTGATCAATTTGCCTGAATTTTTTTGCATATAACAGAATAATTTTAAAAAGCAGATTTTGTCGTAAGGTGCTCTATTATAGTAAAGTGTAAACTATGTACAGGATAGGATTTTCAAGAAGTTATAAAACGTTTATATTCTAACGTTTGTGTAGGCTAAAAAAGTCATATTCTAGCTATCAAGATATATAAATTGTAAATATTACGATTTTTTAAGTTTTTTTTGTTTAATAAAATAGTAAGCAACAAATTACGCAATTACAAATGTTGTAATTCCTTTTGAATTTTGAAGTTCTATTTCATGCATATATTTGTTTAAGCAAAAATAGTATCATGTCAATACTTTTCACAGTAAATTAGTAAATAAGAAAAGCATCCATTTTTTAAACAGTTACAAACTCTGTCGAAAAAGATAACATACTATGATCGGGAAAATCTTATTCCTGACTACAATTGTGATGACAGGTGAAAAACTTGTCATTTTTATACAAATACAACTATTAGTGTAAAAATCTAAACGAAAAGCACTGATGCCATTTTGACAACCTAAAAAAGTCTGATTACTCTCAGTAAATGTTATTAAAGGACTTCCTAATTTACTAAGAATTTATTATTAAATGTATCAGTACATTATTCAATACAGCAGAATAAAATTCCAGAATTTTAATACTTACAATAGACAGACAAGTATCGAATAATAGTGCACCAATTAATTTATAAAATTAAGATAAAAACATGTTTGTTCTAAATCCTTTTTTTAATAGCTAAGTCTTCCAAAATGCATTGAAAATTATCAGAAGTTTTTAATGTAAAAAAAATTACACGCTAAACAAATATATTTTTCTTTGTATTTTTCTAAATATGATGTGTTGATTGGGTTTTATAGTCGTAGATCATTTTAACTGAAAACAATGAAGGTTAAACAAAAATTAATATATAAGTATCTACAAGTTATTGAAACATTCTTACGTAATTTGTTCGACGATACTCACGTCATGACATCTAAAAGTTAAAAAATATAATTGTTAATTTCAAGACCAGTTGGAATAATTTTTTTATTATTTAGCAAACATTCAGAATTAACGAATTTCGTATTATCATGATTCAATGTGTTATAACAGTTACAAATTCGTAATCCACAAGATGCTAGTAGCGTTAAAATATATATGAAAGGCATGTATATGAAAAATATTAAAGGCTTACGAAAGAACGTCATCATAGAAGGTACATCATTGCATGCAAAAAGTGATGACTAAACAAGTTATACGTATATCATATGTCTAAAAATACTTTGTACTAAGCAATGCACCGTTCTTAGAGCAATATTTAAAACAAATTTTGTAAACTTCAAGTATAGCGTCCAAAATTTTGTTTTGTTTTCTTTGTCTACGATTTCCTATGTATTTCAATAACAATGCATGATTGAGATGAGTCTCATTTCTGTATAATATGTTACCGAAATGTGATATAAAGAAATTATATTAATCTTAAAATTTTAGCATGAATCAGTACTACACATGATTTACAGACAAGAATCAATTTGTACTTTTTGTAAGACGCGTTTCAGCAGCGTATTAGATATCGCGCGCGATACTGTTCAGACTATACATGTAAAAATAGGATTAAGTTTTCTAAGATACCTTTTCTGGAACATGCGTCTTAAATTGTATTCTAATTGTAAACCAAGGCTATGTACTACAAGCTTAATACAGAATTGAATGGACGAAAAATGAATTTTATTATTTTCCTATGTACTGTAACTCCCTCAGTTAATGCATATTACATTAATCTATTAAATTAAACTATTTAAATATAAGATTCTTTAAGATCCATTTTCAGCTAAAAATATTTTTAAATATAACAACTGGTGGGAATAGTCGGAAGTATTATTACATTATATGGTTTAAACGGCCCATTATTGCAGACAGGCCTTGTTTATAGTCTTATTTAAGCCATTTACTTTTTTCATAATTTACGATTTTAAACAATGTGCCTTTTTCCCAACAGAAACAATTGTGGCTGAAAGCAAAATTTAAATAAAAAGTAGAAAGAAAGAACTTAAAAATGTCAATTGTATTTTCTAAAAGTTTAGTTAACTAAGATCGTCTTTATATGACTAACACAATTTCTAAGCACTACTATCCAAATGCATTATCGTTGTTTAGTTCAATTGGATGTTATCTTTGTTTGGAATAAGGTCCTGGCTAAACTTTTTATCTTCACTCACTGAAACGGATCGAACTATTGCTTTGATCCAATCCAAATATGGCGATACCTACGAAATTAAATGTAAAATTATCTGATCTAAATAAACGAATAATGAAATTATTGACTTACTCTAGTAAATACAGTATAGTAGTTAGGGTCGCAAAAACTACTACTAAGTCTGCGCGGGCTGAGCGATACGATACCGTGAACGTCCCACAAAGTTGAATTTGGTCTTTGTAGTAGAAAACCACCTCCGCTGTCGCCATTGCAGACTCCCGTACCGTTGGCCCAACCAGCGCAAAACGACGTGTACATTAAATATTTGCGAAAATCTCGCTTTTCATTAGCGCGACATTCGGTATCATTGATTACTTTTGCTGAAACTATGCGCAAACTACTGCTGAATTTGTCGGTTTCGGTTATCCCCATGCCTGTTCACAAGTTACGGTACGAATGCGTTATAAAGATGAGTATTTTTTTCTTTTTTACTCTCTAAATTTGAAACAGTGAAAATACTGTCATGAATTTTATTTGTATTTTTCAGACACGGGAAATTACTTTGTATTTTAGAAAATCATTTCTCATTTTTTACTTCGTTATTTAGACAGGTCAGATTTTTCGTAACTACGCGCTATACATTTTTTATGTATTTCAGTAATTTCTAGAATTTCGGTTATCAGATTAATGTTTTGATTTCTTCGCTTTACCATTAATGCATTAATGAATTCATATAATTTTTTTTTTCATAGTGCTTTCCGTACATAAGCAATGTAGTGACTAATAGAAAAAAAATTCTTTTATAATAAAAACAGCTGATTATTCATTTATAACGAAAGTGGAATGAAGTATTTCATAAAATCGCGCCGCACGCTGACGTATCTTTTGCGAACGCTCAAATTTTTCTTCCATTTCAAACATCGAGAGTATTTCGAGATGAAAATTAGAGCACGAAGGGTGTCGGCTCTGAAATTTTACCTGCAATAAAACCAATTTCTCCAGCTCTTTCATTAATTTCATATTGGTTGGACCAATCGATGCAAGCAGGCAGTACGTGCGCGTTGATCTTAGCTGGTTCCTTGAGAATTAGCAGACCTAAATCGGAGGCGTAATTATTTTCGTGATCGTGATAGAAATTTTGAAGTACGATTCTTTCCACGTCGTGCACTTGGCTGTGCTCAGTCGGGTCTGTGAAATTACTTCTTTTGCCAGCCAACATCACCTGAGTAAAAATTGTAATAAATGTCGAGAACGGACTGTAATAATATTTAAGAGGGCTGATACACCTTAAAATGTTAAAAAATGAAAAATTGAATTTTATTTTTTATAAACTTGTCATTGTTTAAATAATGTTTTATGTAATGGTATTACCTTAGAAATAATGTTATCAACGTAAAACAATTTTTATATACGCTATATTCCAGCTACAACATGTCTTCGAAGGCCAATATCCATGAATTCCATTTTTTTCATTCACCGCAGACTTTAGTTGAATCTGGACAATGGACAGCACTCTGGCGTAAAAATGGAATTCATGGATTTTGGCCTTCGAAGACACGTTGTGCCTGGAATATGGCATATATAAAAATTGTTTTATGTTTACAACATAATATATAAACTAGTGCCATTATACAAAACATTATTCAAACAATGTCAAGTTAATAAAATATAAAATTCAATTTTTCCTTAATTAACATTTTAAAGGTGTATCAGTCCACTTAAGCGATAGGCGTGAAGCTGCCATTTCACGCCCGCGAAACGAAGCGTAAATTAAAACTGACTCGAAGAAAGTGTTTGTATTCACCTTGATAGTAACGGGATCGCTTTTCCAAACGCAATGGGCAGCTGTAAGCACGATGCTCTCGGCTATTAAAGTGCCACCGCAGAAGAACTTCCAGAATCCGTTTTCGTGGGAGAAGAGCGTTGCGTGCCACGGCACTACGTCATCAGGGGGCACTTCCCATCCTCTCATGATCAACGTGATAGCTGTTCGGAAAAAGAAGTTTTACAGTCAGTTTACTTTCTTATACGAGGTATATAATATATTTGTCAAAAAAAAAAAAAAAAAAAACAAATAAAATAATAATAATCTTTTACAATAGGGTTGAATTATCTAATGCTTATTAAGTGCCATTGATAACTCAATTTTTAAGTCATATCTGTTCCACATGAAATAACAAATCCGATTATCATTTCGAATGATTGGACACATTGTAATATGTTTACTTAACACTAAATTAAAATGATTGTCAGTATATTCATTCTGATAATGCAATTAATACGATGTTAATTGTATCATCGATAATCGCGTACGTTCAATCGGAGAACGTCAAACGTTGTGAGAATTGCGCAATTGTATAATAAACGCACGCGATAAAGAACGCGTAAAATTATTATGATTACAATACTACGACACACACACACATATTAAATCAATAATAAAATGACAAGCCAATCCGCAGATTGTCTCGCAATCGAAACATTTCGACTGACAATCGTATTGAAATTTTCTCTCTCTCTCTGCAGATCTCGGATTCGGACTCACAATCGGACGTCCTGACGCCGCAGACGGGGCGACAGCTGAGGGCCGGCTGATTCCAGGTGCCGTCGTGGAGGCAGGTGACGTGCGACGAGCCGCTCTCGCGCTCGTAGAACTCGCGGCATTCCATCGATTGCCTCGTGCCAATCGGCACGGACTGCTCGCAGGAAGTCCAGCCGGCCTCGGGACCCCACATCACCTCGCAGCTCTTCAGCGCCCCGGGGGAAGCGATCGCCGGGCACTTTATCGAGTCGTCGGCTGAAACGCGTTGCTGGGGTTGTCAATTTATTTATTTATTTTTTTTTTTAGGAGTCGGTGCAGCAGGGCTATGTGTACTTTCGAATTGAATGGAAGAATGTCAGGTTTTCCGAGGCGAGACGAGAGAGGGTCGAGGAAGAAGGAAAGGAAAATTAAAGTTTTGGGACGTGTGTCAGTAGAGAAGGCGTTTATCGTCTGCACGAATTCTCGTCGAAGATGAAAATGTGCTAGTCGAAGTGTCGAGAAAATCGGACTATTTTGACTCTGTATAAAGGTATAAAAATCATTGAAATTTATCAAAATTTTGGAGTTCAAAATTTTCATCCTTGGGCATACTTTCAGATAGACGTTATAATATTGATTCGGTAATCGAAGAAATGCCGATATTATCGTAAATTAAAAAAAAATTAAATTACGAAGCTTTCTCTTTAAGAAAGCAAAACGTGCATAAAACATTATTTTATAGCTCTTTACCTTGTGCCTGAATGTGCACCGTATAGAAATAAATTCAAATTCATAATAAATATTCCAATTTTCACGGAATAGGCTACGATATAAAATTTTTTTCCACAGTTCCCAATAAATCACGTGTTATCGGAATATTAGCGATGGATAGCCGGGACGCTATCTTCTGTGAACTCATGCTTTTTTACACGTGAATTTTTACGGGCCTCGATAAGGAAAGATTATAGCCTCCGAAAGGCCGGGCTTGAATATAAAGCGGCTTTTACTGGAAGGGGTGGTTAATTTTGTTCCGCATTGATTTATGTTATTAGGAGCCGTCATGTTACAGGACACTATGGCTTCGCACAAATTTTCACGAGACGTCATCAACGCAATTTCCCCATATACGACCAATTCTCCTTAAAAAATGCACTTCTCGGACGTGCGGAAGTCGAAATTTTTTTTTTTTAAATTAGAGGTTTCGGACCGATCAGATTTTCTTCTGTAAACTGAAAGATAGTCAAAAGAGCATGAGAATTAATGTGGGAAAGCATTATTCGGGTTTTTATTATTTTTTTTAACGGACATAACTTTTGATCAGGGCATCGAATCAGGGCATATATATTTTTTTAATTAAAGCTCTTTTATTGTTCATTATTGTAGTGCAATTTGAAATTTTATTTGTACATCGGAAACATTCGTAGTTGTTGTTATTCCAGTATTTTGACGCATTAATTTTGTGTAAAAAATAAAAAAACGTAAAATGGCTTAGAAATATGGTTACTAGTATAACTTTTCCCATGTTATTCCTCTGCACTTTTGACTATCTTCCGGCTTACATATAGAAGAAAGTCCAATCAATCGAAACCTCTATCGATTTAAAAAAAATTTCGGGTTTTCTGAACCCTCGAAAAGTGCATTTTTCCAGGAGAATCGGTCACGTATATCGTTTAAACAAAATCGAAAAATAATTGCTCGCGTTTTCTCATACTTTTTACTTAAAAAAAAAGCCTCGGGAAGATCAATCAATTCTTCCATAATTACTTATAAAAGATCACCGAGGGATAAACTCATAGTAGGGATAAACGCACTTTATTATAATTAATTGATCAGCTCTAACTCGACAAATCGAGTTTCGCCACTTGCCTTAGATACCAAAGAACGTTTTAAAATAATTTGTATTCAACAAAATCTAATAATAACGACGTATTTCGTCGAACAAAATCAAAATGCAATTCCCAAAGTGTCCGCAAGTCGTGCAAAGTTTGTCGGGCGAAACAAAATTTTAATTTTGGCTTTAATATCATAAAAACAATTTTACCACATTCTTAGATACCTGTTACAGGTGGCCAAACTCAGTTAGACCCATTTTCCTTCTATTAACTTGGTTAAAATAGTAAAAAAAGACTGGAGTGTACTGTGGGGGCGCTGCTGAATCTGTCAGACTTGCTGAAAACAGGTGTAGCACCCTTGAAAAAAAAAATAATATTAACGATCGCACCAACCGTTGAGACACACCGGCAACGCCGGCAGCCAGCGACCGGCCTGGCAGTAGACGCTGCTCGCGCCCTCGAGCTGGCTCGTCGCCCCGTGGCAGCTGTAGTCGAGCCTCGTGAATTCGGCGACGGCGTCGCCGGGCCGGCAGCCCTCGCAGTCCCTCGCCGCGTAGTGCGTCCCCGCGACGGCGAGGGGAAGCCGGCAGGCCCCGTCCGGCAGGACGACCGCGCCGCAGCTCGTCTCGTCCTCGTCGCTCCAGTCGTGGCAGTTCCGCTGGCCGTTGCACCGGGAGCTCGCCGGCACGCAGCCGCCGTAATCGCAACGGAAGTGGCCCTCGGCACAGCTGACGGAGCGGATGGCATATTTTATTTGCAAAGTATGAATTTATCGCTCGAGCTTAAGAGTGCTCCACCGCGCGATCATCACGCCACCTACCTCAAAAAACGTTTTTTGTTTATTGTAATTAATTGATTAACTTTAACTCAACAAATCGAGTTTCGCCACTTGCCTTATATATCAAAGAACGTTTAAAAAAAAATTGTATTTAATAAAATGTAATAATAACGACGTATTTCGTCGGACAAAATCAAAATGCGATTCCCAAAGTCTCCGCAAGTCATACAAATTTATCCGACGAAATAAAATTTTAATTTTGACTTTTATGCCATAAAAATAATTTCACCACATTCTTAGATACCTACTACAGGTGGCGAAACTCAGTTAAACTCATTTTTCTTTTATTAACTTTGTTAAAATAACACAAAAAGATTGAGGTGTAGTGTGGGGGCGCTGCTAAATTTGTCGGACTTGCTACAAAAAGGTGGAGCACTCTTAATGGATAATAAATGAAAACAAGTAAGCATCACTTCGAAATTTAATAAACCTACTGGCTCTCGAAGTGATGCTTAATTGTTTTCATTTATTGGCATATTTTATTGTCTGACGTGTAGACGGGTGTATATGAGGAAATCCCTGGAAATTTCGGAAACAACTCGGACGGAAGCGTTGCAAAAAATATATTCTTGAAGGCGCACCTCCCACCAGGCCTGTTTTTCTCGTTCGGTATGGTCATTCGGAAAGAGAAGAAGCTCGCGTACATCGTATAGGATCGATCGTAGGGTATACTTTTTTCCGGAGCAAAAATGACTCGGAAAACAAGAAATAATTAACGAAAAGATAATTGAGAGATTGCTTTCTCGAAAACTATATGGGCTTTCATCAACAAATGCTCTGAAATTTTTTCAGATTGACGCGATACAATTTTTGATTTTTCGAAAATCTAAAAAATCGAAATTTCGAAAAACGTCCTTTAAAAATCTGAAAAAATTTCAGAGGATTCTTTGATGAATTTTAAGAGATTTTTGTTCTAATGAAATATTTTTAAAAGTCCACAGTTTTCGAAAGAAAACAATCTATGAATTCTTGTTTTCTAATTACCTCTCGTTTTTCGCGTCGTTTTTGCTCCGGAAAAAAGTATACCCTACGATCGGCCATGCACGCGAGCTTTTTCTCGTTCAGAATGACCTAAGGAACGAGAAAAACAGGTCTGGTAAGTGTGCCTTCAAGAAAATTTTCTGCAACATTTCCGTCCGAGTTGTTTCCGATATTTCCAGGACATACTCATATATGTGCATATCCACCAATTTTCGGAAACAACTCTCCGAAAATTGCAAAATTTTTTTTTGTAGGCACACTTACCAGACCTGTTTCTTTCTTATTCCTTAGGTCATTCTGAAAGAGAAAAAACTCACGTGCATAGCCGATCGTATAGGGTATACTTTTTTACCGGAGTAAAAGAGACTCGAAAAAACGAGAAATAATAAACGAAAAATGAATTCTTAGATTTTTCTTTAGAAAATTATGGACTTTTATAAAAATTTCATTACAGTAAAAATATCTTAAAATTCATTAAAGAATGCTCTGAATTGTTTTCAGATTGATCCAATACAATCGTTATTTTAAGAAAATCCAAAAAATCAAAATTACGAAAAATATTCTTAAAAAATCTGAAGATTTAAGACATTTTTGTTCGAATAAAATTTTTATAAAAGTCCATAGTTTTCGAGAAGAAAACTGTGAATTCGTTTTTTTTAAATTATTTTTCGGTTTTTGAGTCGTTTTTGCCCCGGAAAAAAGTATACCCTTCGATCGGTCATGTACACGAGCTTTTTCTCGTTCGGAATGACCTAAGGAACGAGAAAAAGTAGGTCTAGTAGGTGCGCCTCCAAAAAACAATTTGTAACTTCTGGGGAGATTTTTTTCCAAAAATTGGTGGATATGCACATATATAAGTATACGCCGAGGGGATAGAAGCTGTATTTACACTGTTATCGATTTATGTTTAGCCGCTATCTCGAGGTGTCGGGAGAATCGCAGATAAAATGCATCGAGCTTTGCCCATTCGACTGTTGTTAGTTACACATATTGTGTAGGATGAAGGTGAACTCGTATGGAGAATGAATTAATTTCCGTTATCGCGAGCCGATCGATGCGAGCAGCGGATCACTAACGTACATTTCACTCGATTTGGAGAAGCGTACAGTACATCCGACAAGAAATTTTGAATTTTTTTTTTTTTTTTGCTACTCGCTGACTCAATTTTAATATACTCAGAATTTCATGCTATTAGACGACTTTCTGAAGCAAATTTCGATGACGCGCAAATATCGTTATCTTTGACGATTACGCACGATAATTCTTTCCCGGAAAATAAAATTCGTTTCTGCAAGAAGAATCGTATAATAGTTGACGAAATCAAGAATTTAAATATTCGGTAAGAGTAAGTAAAATTGTATAACATTCATGAACGCGCGTTTTTTCAAAGCAATTCGCAACTTTTCTCTTCGAGCAGGTAAAACGCTCACCTTCGTTTTTTGCATACCGCACTCTTCTCGTCCGATGCATCTCTGCACTGATACGTGCCGTCGCACAGTCTGCTGAGCGGAATGCACTGATGGCCGGATTCGCAGCTAAACTCGTCGTGCCTACGTTCAAGCAAGAGCCATCGCTTTAGCGCAATAGAATCGGCTAGTAATAATAATATTAATAATGAACTTATTTTCACTTAAAAGAAATTCAAAATTTATGAAAATTTATTTGCATTTTTTCATGCAAGTTTAACTAATTTTTTCTTTTAATGTATTAAAACTAATTTGTAAAAGAATTAGGTAAACTTGCATGAAAACAATGAAAATAAATTGTTTAATAAGAAAGTACTCCGTTAAAGTTTTAATAGAGGTTTAATTGAGTAACATGAGATATTAATCGTGCACGATGCAAACAAACTTCAATGAAAAACATATCTCAATATATAGTAACAGATTTGCGAGACGCAGAATCAATATTTTTGTTCAGTAGCTTAAATTGAAGGTCTGAGAAAGCGCTTTCAAATAAAAAACATTTATTATGATTGCTTAAATACAAAATTTTTTATAGCTTTATAAATAAAACTTTGTTTTTTATGCCGTTAACTCAGGCCTACCCCCTTAAATTAAATTAAAGCTCATAACAACAAAATCCAGGTACTGATATACCGTGTGTAGAATCGAATACATAGGAAATGGTCGATTTCCAAATTACTCGAGGCACTGACCACACGTGACATCGATTTAAACTATGAAATTGGAGGCGGGAGATTCAAAATACTGCACCTGCAGGTGTATCCTTGGCAAAGTCCAGCCTCGCAGTTGGCTGCGGCGCATAAGCTTGGAGCCTCGTCGGTGCCGTCGACGCAATCCTTGATCCCGTCGCAGACGACCTCCAGATGAACGCATCCGCCGTAGGAGCACTGGAACTTGTGCTCCGGGCAAACGTAGTCTCGGCAGACCTCCGGTATCTCGTCACTTCCGTCCGAGCAGTCCTTCAAGCCTGTATGTGCAAATCCACCTTATTTCGGGAACAATTCACACGAGCGAGTCGCAAAATTTTTTATCGAAGGCACACCTACCAGACCTGATTTTTCTCGTTCCTTAGGTCGTTCTGAAGTATACTTTTTTCCGGTGCAAAAAGGACTCCAAAAACGAGAAATAATTAAAAACAAAGAATTTACAGATTTTTTTCTTGAAAACTATGGACTTTTAAATATTTCATTAGAACAAAAATGAGTTAGACTTCATCAAAGAATACTCTGAAATTTTTTTCAGATTTTTGAATGACGTTTTTCGAAATTTCGAGTTTTTTTTAATTTTTCAACAATCTTTTTTGAATAATTATTTCTCGTTTTTTCAGGTCGCTTTTGCTCCGGAATAAAGTATACCCCTCGATCGGCCGTGTACGCGAGCTTTTTCTGTTTGGTAGGTGTGCTTTCAAAAAAAATTTTGCGACTTGCTCGTGTGAGTTGTTTCCGAAATAGGATGGATTCACACACATGTATATATGAAAAACGCGAGGACGGAAATTATAATCTTCTGCCGATGAGCTGAATAGTAAGTATATTTAAAAAAGAACGTAATTGTTAAAAACATTACCATCGCAAACGCGAGACAATGGAATACAGCTCGAGGTGTTAAGGCAGTGAAATTTTTCGTCACTGCATTTTGAAGCGTCGTCGCAGAACAATTCGTCACTTCCATCCACACAATCGGCGAATCCGTTACATCGCTTATTACGAGCTATGCACGCCCCGTATGCACACCTGAATGTATTCGATGGGCACCTATATAATGTATACTGAAAATTATTCATTGTCATAATAAAGAAAATTATAATATCGCAGTGTGTATCTTATGATTTGCAAAGTAAATTTTCTTTCTGTGCGTATAGAAAATTAAAAAATAATTTATAATAATTTATTAATATTTTTATTTAATTAATAAATGTTTAAATATCGGTTATTATTAGAAATTCATTTCAGTGGTAATGCTACCAGAAAAATAGTTGAATCATTACGAATGATATATACAAGTCCATATCAAAATTCCATACACGACATGATGACACAATTTCGTCGTTTCGTCCGAAGAATCCGCGCAGTGGGCTGCTCCATCGCATACGTTTGCCATTGATATATTCGTGCCATCAATACATATAAAAGGAGGAATTTCATCTTTGAAAACATGTGCGGAATTTAACTTTCCTTGTAAAACTGGAATTTATTAAATTCTTTAGAGAATATGTCTAAGTTGAACTTTAAAACGCAACAAATTTTTACAAAAATTTCCTTTTTTCAAAGTAAAATTTAATTAACAAAGATAGATATTGATATACCTAAGGCTGAAAGCAGCAGTTTTAATGAAAGCATCGTGTTTTCAACTCGTAAAATTTGCCAACGCGCCTGTCTTTTATGCTTTGCGAAATCTCATTGAAAATGCATTGAGACGAATTGGGGAATGCTTATCGTGAAAATTTACGAATGATTGAATGAACGCGCAATTGCTTACATTACCCACTTCATTTTTTTGCAATTATACAGGACTAAAACGGAGAAAAAAGAACTTCCCGTCAACACTGAACTTTTTCTCAGGAAATCGATGATAAATGTTTGCTCAGATTTATCTTTCTATTACTCATGTTTGACGTATGGTAAGACGTAAGAGGGCCAATCTATACTCTGTACGTGAATAATATAACTCTTACGTATTGAACTGCAGAGCTGAGTGATGTGTGAAAGTAAAATTCGATTTTACGTTATTTGTTAGCTCAGAGAGATTGAAAGCTCGTTTAAATGGGTGAGGAGAAAATTCAAATTTCAGACGAAAAAGCTGACAAAAAATTAAAACAACAATAATCTATCAATTTACAAAGATTTAAAATAATATTTCTAGGTGGAAAGAAGTGTTTAGAGAACGCGATTTTTTTGCGCATTAGTATGTAAGCTTCTTTTTTCATCCGCAAGTATATTGAGGAATGTAAGCCGATTCAAAATTTGAATTTTGCGCCATGATACAGTACACGAAAAAGTGACTAATCTGTCTAAAACAGATAATAAAAAGAGAACTACGAAAATCTAAGACATTTAATCCGACTAATTATCTATCATTTCACGAATTTCGAAAACAATACTTAATCATCTCTTCAAATGAAATTCGAATTACGTGATTTCGAGATATTAAATACCATTCCACAAGATATTCCATTAACAATAAGCCAATCAGTTACTCTCTTTATCAACCGTAAAATGGCGCGAAATTCGAAATTTTCATCGGCACACTTTTCGGACCGCGTCATCAAAAGAGGCCTCCAACAATCTCATCCCGATTACCATGAATTATTGGACAAGCCCAAAATCAGGCGAATCACACTCAAAAGCATATAGGGGCAACACGAGGCACAAAGTACCCGATAATGTATATGTCGAATTTCAATGAAAAAATGCACTTTTCTTTGGTCTAGAAACCGAAAAAATTTTTTTAAAGCTAGAGGTTTCGGACCGATCAGACTTTCTTCTATGAGCCGAAAGATAGTCAAAAGTGCAGAGGAACATGGGAAAAATTACTAGTAACCATATTTCTGAGCGATTTTACGCTTTTTTTACAGAAAATTAATGCGTCAAAACACTGGAATAATAACAACTACGAATGTTCCCGAGGCACCGATAAAATTTCGAATAACACTATAATAAAGTACAACAAAATAGCTTTAATTTAAAGAAAACATGCCAAGTTTCGATGCTCTGATCAAAAGTCATGCCCATTTAAAAAAGCAATAATTTTTTCTTTTCCCTCCACATGCCTCCATTTCCCTCGTTCCTCCGCATTTTTCCTCATCTCTTGGCTTACAGAAGAAAGTCTTAGCGGTCCAAAACCTCTATAACTTTAAAAAATTTTTTTCGATTTCCACACCAAAGAAAAGTGCGTTTTCTCATTGAAATTCGACATATAAGCGCCGCGTAATCCCATCACATCGGTATAGTCAGCGCGAGTACGCGTTACGCTTCTGCGCCACGTGAATCAGAAGGTGAGCAGTCGAGCTTGACGGTACGTATACGTGCGTTGACGCATCTGCGCCGTGTGTATACAGCGCGAGGACTATTACGATCGCTTGTGTGCGCGTTATCGGTCCGGGTGTCTGCTATCAGTCGGCGAGGTGGGGCCGAACTGCCGTAACGACGACGGCGACGAGTCGCGAGCCCGCCAGAGAGAGAAGGAGAGAGAGCCGCTCGACCGTCGGCGCGAGAAGCTGCGTTTTCTCGTACGCGAGGTATAGAAAAAGCTCGTTAGCGCATCGCCGCGGGAGATGGCCTACTTGACGATCGCGCTTGCCGCGATTTTTCTGCTCGCGGTCGACGCCGAGGAGAAACGTGAGTTTTATTGGTTTTTTATATTTTGGAGAGGTTGGTTTTTACACTTTTTTTTGGCGGGAATGGAGTCGAGCGCGGACAGGGGTTGGGCTGATATAGGAATTTTGACGGTGTAATAACGAATTATTGGTTAATTTCGAAGGTAAATATTCATGGAGTTTTAGTGTTGATGTTGGCCGGAAGTGCATCCGTTTACAACACGTTGTAATTCGTTAGACTCGTCAATTTTTTAGCGGAGGGCATTGGTTACACGTAATTAATTCGATAAAGTTGATTCATCGGAGAGACTTTCTATAGCAGTATAAGGAATAATTATGAATCATTGATTTGACTTGATAAGCAATTATATTCAATTATTAAACGTTATCAGTACATCTTTTGTATATGTCTACATTGTTCGTGGAAAGTGAGAGCCCTTTGAATTACACAAAAATACGTTAAATAATAAGGTAGAATCATAACTTCAAAGAAGAGCGAAACTAATTATTTTAGTATTAATTTTTTTTTGTATTAGAAATAAAGATTGAGTAAAGTATGTTTTGATGTGTATTTAGTTCATTGTGAAATTTATAAAAATTCTTCGGATAGATAGACGTGCAGTTCAAACATACAAGTGTTACATGTTTACATGAATTTACATCAAACTTATTGTAGATAAAAACATGACTGTATTGTTCGATTCCATTACAGTTTTACCTTCACGTATTAAATGATTAGATATTGACTATAAAATTGTGATTGCTTAATCATAAAATCAATAATAAAGTATTCAAATTCCATAATCGCGTTACAGCTATGCCTTTTCAGACCTAATCATTGACATAAATTTGTATATCCAGTACATCCTAATTGCAATTGATTTATCTCAGATTAACTTGTATACGGATTACTGTATATGCATAGCGTATCGTACTTCACTCGATGTATTAGAAGTTTATCGTCTGCCTAAGCTGTACCGATGTGACTCAGTAAAATAATCTTAGATTACGCGCAAGTTATTTATCTCCGGTATTTTTAGAAGGTGACAATTTTAAAATTTTACGCCTCCGCGCGCTTCTCTTAACTTTTAAAATATATAACGCGCGTCTGATCCGAGGGCAAGTCGCGATGCGCGCCGATGGAAATTTTACTTAATCGTCACAGTGATTGCAACCGTGTATCAACAGCAATAGTATCCCCAGTATCCGTAAAAACATCGCAACGTCTTGTGAAAATCCGCAATCATTCTCACTTAAAAAGTTGTTTCCCAGCTATTATAGACACGGCAGTGTGTAACATGTGTTTCTCCTCAAGTTTAAGCGACAATTAAGCGATATAACTATTTTCCACGTGTGCACGAGCAATAGCACTGTAAATATAACTACGCTTTCAATTTGACGTTTAAGCGTAAGGGAAAATTTTTTGAAATTCGCAGTGAGATTGTGCGCACCGTCGCATATCACGCCTGACTCGTGCAACGCCCTGGAGCGCGGCGATAGTCCCATCAGGTGTCAGCGGGTGACGGACACGACGGAATGCGCCATTCAGCTCGCCGAGGGCAAGGCCGATTTTGGCGTTTTCACGGCGGACGAGGTTCTCCTCGCCCATCACTTTTACCCGACTGGGCTTCAGGTCGTGGCCACCTTGAAGAACAAAGACAAGATGAACGCCTTTGGTAAACTTACGGATTACGCACGTTCGAGTCAGCCTTTAACGGCCCAATCGATTTTCTCCTTTGTAAATAACAGCTTTTCACGACCGCAGTTCTCTTATACAAAAATGCTCTTTTTGTTGGGGGTCCAGAAATCGAAAGTGTTGTTTTTTTCAAGCTTTTTTTAAAGACTTTCTTCCGTAAGCCGAAAGATATAGTCAGAAATGCAGAGGAATATGGGAAACATAGAATATGAGAATTTAACGTGGGGAGGTATATGGAGAAGAAAAATCGGCTATTAGGATTTTTATTTATTTTTTTTTTTTAATGGACATAACTTTTGATCAGAGCATCAAATTTGGGTATATATTTTTTAATTGAAGCTCTTTTGTTGTAATTTATTGCAGTGCAATTTGAAATTTTATTTGTGCTTCGGGAACATTCGTAGGTTTTATTGTTCCAGTATTTTGACGCATTAATGTTTTGTAAAAAAAACGTAAAATGGCTCAGTAATATTGTTGCTAGTAACTGTTCCCATCTTCCTCTGCACGTTTTGACAATCTTTCGGTTTACAGAAGAAAGTCTGATCGGTCGAAAACGTCTAGCTTTAAAAAAAGCTTTTCGATTTCTGGATCCCCGAAAATTGCATTTTTTTCAGGGGAATTGGTCTTGTACGAAAAAGTTAAAGCTTGGGAATTGGGTGACAATGATTTTTTTCCCAAAAAGGCATTTTTTACCCTTGACAATGCGCTGCAGAAAGCAAATATGACGTCTTACTCGAAATCGTCTGCTTCAGAGTCTCTCGAGTTCCAGACCGTAGTGGTGGTACCGAAGAGCTTTACCCCGACAGAAGGTGGTTTCAGTTCGCTCATCGGATCGGGATTGTGTCATCCAGGATTCAGTCAATCGCAAAGGTGGAACGATCGCATCTTGAAGTACTTCGAGCAGAAAGTCATGAACGACGTTTGCCGAGCGGATATGACCGTAGCGGAAAACGAAGTAGCCAATTTGAAGGACTTCTTTAAAAAGGCTTGTCGTCCTGGTCCTTGGGCCTCTGATAAAACATTGAATAAGGAACTCAGTAAGGATAGGATACACTCGATGATCGATCAGTAATGAGGAGATCTGAAAACTAATTGAAAATTCAAATTCAAATAATGAAAGCAAGATTGCGAAGAATCGAGATTTTGTTTTTATTATTTGTCACAATAGTTATAATTGATTGCTTTTTCTTCTGCTACCTTGGGGCGGGAAATTTGAATTTTTACAATTGGCTTTTAAACTCCAAATCCATTTTACAATTACTTTTAAGATACGAATCGATTGTTCTGATTTCGCTCACAGAAAAAAAGTATCCAGAACTGTGCGAGTTGTGCGACGACAAAGTCGCATGTACTTACGCGAATCGTGATCATCACGGACACGTCGGCGCCTTGGATTGCTTGACATCAGGACGAGGACAAGTGGCTTATGCTGCTCTGCACTATGTGAAGGAATACTTTGCGGTATAAATATCAACAGAGTTCTATTCAATACTTAAGGGGATATCGAAGCCAATGAAAATCAAATGAGGTATTACATAACCTCAAAAATTGTATTCGATCATAAATAATAAGTGCTTACTCTTGCTTACCACATAAAAACGCAGTGTTCCGAGGTAGCTATTATAATTATTTATGTTTAATAAGTCTCGTGTTTATCTAATTTTGTGTTATTTTTATAAACAATGAGAAATACGTCGCGAGGTGAAAGAGCAAGGCGACCATCACAGAATCGACAAAAACTCTGTGTTCCGAGGTATAGCCTATGCAATAACAAATAGTTACCAATTTGACTTTTAATATTATGAAATGAATAGTAATCAAACAATGAGAAATACGGCCCGAGGTGAGGTCACAAACGGTCACTGTGGCTACGACATCCCCTAAATGTCATTGATAATATCGCATCCATAATCTCGAATTTCACCTTTCCTCGCCAAACATACAGCCAAACCACTCGAACAGAAAGATGTCGGATTACCGGTACCTCTGCCAAAACGGATCCACCATATCCCTCGAGACCAACAGTCCCTGCACCTGGTACAAGCAACCCTGGGGTGTGATTCTCGCAAGAGAGTGAGTGTCTGCCTACAAGACCCGCCGAGATATTCCTCCAAAATCCATAATCGATTCTCAAACCTCGGGACAATTTCAGGCAAGACGACACCGCGACCAGAGTATACGAGAAACTGGACAAGGCGACCCAGCTGGACGCCACCTACTCGTCCCAGCCCTGGGGCCAGACTCTCAACGCGATTCTGTTCAGAACTGAGACTCCCATCCTCTACAACAACTACACGTCGCCGGCGCACTACTTGGCCGGGGCCGACGAGACGCTCGACCTGCCGAGGGCCAAGTGCGACCGGAAAATTCGATTCTGCACCGTCGGACAGTTGGAGACGAACAAGTGCAACTGGACGTCGGCGATTACGAGGATCCTCGGTATAGCCCCGGAGTTGGACTGCGTGAGAAGCGACCACATATTCCAGTGCTTCGACAGGCTGTCGAATGCCGAAGCCGATATTATAGGCATCGATTCCAACTATGGACATCTGGCTCGGAAGTGAGTAGAATTTTTGTGCTTACGTGAATCGTATGCCTAATAAGTCTGCAATACATAAGTTAAATTAATTTTGTATATGAAGGGCTGCCATATCATACGGTTCATGTAAATTTTTAATTTGAATATCTTACAATTTAAGATTTCGCCAATCCTATATCTTCATCAAAATTGTATGCAGTACTTCATATCAAAACGTACTTCAGCGTAAATTTACAATATCGCTTGTACATTAAATTACACACTTAAAACGCCTGTAACATCGAACATCACTCCGTTCTAGGGTATACGGATTAGGGCCTATCCTCTTCTCCGAGACCCTCAAGGACAGCAGCAGCGTCGTGGTGGCTGCGATTCGAGAGTCGGCGCAGTCCCATCGCATCACGAGTCTCTCGGAGATCAAGGACCGGAACGTCTGCTTCCCCGAATACGGCGGGATAGCTTGGCTGAGTTTCATCAAAGTCGCCCGTACGCACAAGATTCTGTCCGACTCTTGCAGATACCCGCGAATTGTGGCGAATCTATTGCACGCCGCCTGCACTCCTGGATTCAGCGAGGAAAGTCACTTCTTAGGCAGAAAGAGACCCGAGGAGGATTTGGTTAGTTGTTCCACGTACTTTACTGTTACATCGATGTGGAGTGTATTGCAACTTTTCTGCAGAGAGGAAGCTTCGCAATACTAAAATTTTTTATTTTCTTCAATTGGTTTAGAAATGAGATATAGGAGCTTCAGCAGTTCCAAAAGAACATGTTTGTGCACACGTTTTAACTGTGACTAAGCGACAATTTTTTATTTTATAAACATTGATTTTTCGGTTATGATTCCTGATGGCTCGTAACTTAATTCAAAATTGAATGGCTGATAATTCAAACAGCTGATATAATTTTATACTTCTATGTTCAGGACAAATTGTGCGCGTTGTGCCCTACTCAACCAAACGGAGAACGGTGCGAAGCTAATTCGGAAAACGCGTACTACGGTGACAAAGGGGCCTTAGATTGCTTGAAGGCTGGGATTGGTGACATTGCATTTTTGGAAGTTGGAAACATTAAAGGTAAGCCTGAAGTCGTAAAATTTTTTGTAATTCCTTTAATTTCGCCCTCAAATATACATCATGACTTAAGGCAGCGCTAAAGTTAATTAAAAAAAAAACAGTTATTACTCGCTTGATAAAAAACAGTAGAAACAAAATTAAAAAAAAACCACGCGGGCGTAATTAATATTCAATTGTTTAATAATTTGTTGTGGCTTATGCATAAGTCAGTTCTAGATTTTACATTCCGTATGCCTGCTCTACATATTGTGGCGCGAAATTTGAATTTTCAATAGACCTTGCGCATCCCACGAAATCAATTACAATACAGTTTTCAATAACGTCGATTCAACTTTCACAGACTTCATCAACAACGGCTCGATAAACGGCAACGACTATCGGGTTCTATGCAAGAACGGAACCCTCTCCCAAAATACAGGATTCGACGTCGACGAGGCCTGCGCATTTTCCTACACGATAGACAGCGAGGTATTTGTCCTCTTTCCTCTTTTTACTTTACAATTCCAATTCCTTCCGCGGACCTCGCAGCCCCCGAATCAGCAATAAAAATATAACGCTCGCCCTCGAAAATTATTGATCCCCAGGTGATCTCGAGGCGCGATCTCGGAGACAAGGAACGACTCGACATGACGAGTGCACTGCTGAAAATCGACGACTGGCTGGGTTACCGAGCCGGGCCCGAGCACCGCATCATTCGCATCTACGAGCCCTTCAACGCCACCGAGAACCTTCTGTTCAAGCAGTCGAGCGGCGGCCTCGTGCCCACGGACTCGGCCGTCAAACCCGTCGAGGAGTACAGGGAGCTCTTCAAACACGTCGACGAGTGCAGCGGGGCCTCGTCGGTTCTCGCGGTGCTCGGGCTCGTGCTGCTCAATTACGTGGTCGCCGCTTGTCTCTAGGAATTTTGTACTTGCGATACGCGAGCGATGATGCGCGTGCAGCAAAAACTTTTTTCTTTGTTCGTTTTCTTTCTTTTTTTTTCCTTTTCTTTTTATTTGTGGACGGAGAAAGATCTTTCGAAACTTTAAAATTCTTTAAAGAGCATTGTAATATTTACACAGTTGCTAAACGAAAGTTTTTTAATTTGTTTGGATACTTAATTATTTTTAACGCCTTTTTCAAATGGCTGCGCTATTATAGAATCGCTTAAGTATTAAAATTATCGAACGAAATGAGCAATAGCGTCATTTTATTAATATGATAGTTTCACAATTAACGCGAACTATAACACTTTTTACAATTTTTGGTATGCATATATACATAAATATACGAAGAACAACAAAAGTGCTTTTATTAAAAAAAACTAATGTATGTTATTTTACTTACAAAAATTATAAATATCTAATTGGAGTTTTATGAAAATAATAGATTTTATTTTGTTCAAAACCTTACAATTTTGAAGGTAAAAGATCACTTGTCGGTATCTTCAAACTCATCAAATACATCATCACCACAGTTATTATCGTAGACAATCTCATAAGAAAATATCAACAAAATCACTACGTTAATTCATTCATTCTTCACTACTCATAAATAAACAAAAAAATGTTAAAAATGTAAATCTTTTTTAGTATGCGTTTGGTAATTCGTATGTTTGTTAATCCAATTCACAAAAAAGTTCAGTCAAAAAATCTCATTACCTCGGAAGTGTGAATATCCACTTTTCTACAATTTTCTTCAAGACAATCGCACGAAGTTTCAGAGGACGAAAGTCTTCCCTATTGCGTCTGTCTCGCTTCGGAACTGAAATATTACTCGCATTTATTTATGCATATATATATATTGATCGCATACGGTTACTGCAACAAGGTGTATAAATATTTGATGGAGCGACAAATCTGTTAAGTACAACGTTCCTACATTTTATCCTGATCATCATGAAAGATTCACGTATTGTCTGGGAAACTTGATCAAAACAATAGGTGCGTATACGTTGTTGCGCGATTGGAGCGAAACATTGTTGCGTGTCTCTATATCATTCGTTCACTTGCGGGCTTGCTCGCTCTATGCGAATCTAAAGTAAGACGATTCTATACCAGAACATGTCGCAATGTGTACTGAGTAAAATAATGTATTTGAAAATTAAATAAATCCGATTTTAAATTTACTGTTAAATATGATAATATTCTGTAAACCAGTCGAATATTGCTTGAAAATAACAGGCTTCTGGCCATACCATTACAAGTTTGACACGATAGGTGGAGTTGTGCTGTTATCGGCTTTATTCACTACTGTTCCCTTTCAATGCTGGAATTTACTTAGTTTAACTGAAAATATAGCTTTTTTAATGGATAGTTTAAGCGATATCGTTGGTATGATCCAAATATATATCAAATTCATCATTTTGTGGACGAAGAAAAGGTAGGTAATTATTTATGATATTTGGAGTCGCATATAATCTATATCGAAAGTTACAATAATCAGATATTCTTTTTACGGAAATTTTTTACATAATCAAATAACATATAAGATTTATTCATGAGTAAACTGTGCAGTATTCTTAGTTTTACTTTGTGTAAAGTTCCGCTAAATTAAATTTAAATATATTTTGAAATAAGTAAATATCATGAAATATTAAAGATAAAGCATTATCTTTCTATCATTAATAAATTATAATTTCCATAATTAATTTAATCTTTCATTTAGTTTGTATTGCAAGTAAAAGCAACTACTTCCCATTCATTATCATGCTATACTTTCATTGCATTGAAAATAATTTTTTGCCTCCATGCACAATAAATTATTATTTTAATGAAACACAAAAACAAGAACCGATAAAAGTGTATTTTTTTTTAATTTCGCAAAATTAATGAGGATACTATATTCGTCGTTACAAAATTCCCTTCTCGAGCATGCAACATCAGATTTTCCGAATATTTTTTAGTGAAATTAGAAATTTACTGCGGAAAATCGGCGATGAATGGAGTAGAGAAGCTATTCCGAACGAATGGAAAATTATTGCCAAACAGTGCCGCATAATTTGCATCGTGGACATAGCTATATACGCTAGCGCCCTTACACTGTATTGTCCAGAAATACTAATAACATATTTTCTCAAGCCTGTCGAAGAAAGAATGATGCTATTGCGCTCGTACTATCCTTTCGATTACAAGCAGTCTCCTTCGTATGAAATCTTAAATATTCTGTTCTTTCTTCAAGGATTTCTCGTTGGTGCTGCTGATAGCATGATCGAGACTCTTATTGTGATTTTGGTAAGCCACGACTGTGAAATTCAAATGCGTAGATATTTAATATTGTCGATCTTAATATTATCTTAGATTTTACACGTCTCCGCTCATATATACGTTTTTAAAACCTACATGAGAGAATATTCATACAGTTCTGTAAAACAAATTAATCTAAGCAGTATCGAGCACTGTGAAAAACTAAAGCGAGCCATAAGACAGCATTTAAAAGTTTTGTCGCTGGTTCGAAATATTGATGATATTTTTTCTGAGTTGTGTCTGTTTCAAGTAATATCTAGTAATATTCTTATCTGCGTGACAGGATTTGTATTGATTACAGTTACATAACGATTATTCTTTAAACTTCCCACTATAATTCATGTCATTATGCATAATTGAAATATTCATTCTGAACTTTTAGGCAGTAGAGACTGCGAATTTGATGATGTTAATAAAATTTATATCGTTTATTATTGTGATGATCGGACAAGCTGCTTATTTTTGTTTTGCGGGTCAATATCTTCACAATAAGGTAATCATGAAATCATTTTACTTGCAATCATTAATTATATCAAAATTTATATTTTAATTTATATTTATCTTTTAGAGCGCTTTGCTGGAATACGAGATAAACGCTTCTTATTGGTACTATAATTCTCCCAAACAAATAAAAATGTTAACGTTTATGCTATCAAATGCACAAAAATCATTATCTCTAAATGCTGGAACATTATTTGAACTTTCCGCCGAGTCTTTTACCGCGGTGAGAATCATCAGCGGCCCTCAACATAACTTTTCGATGCCACCATTTTTTTAATCCGAAATTTTTTTTAGATTCTTAAGACAGCGGCTTCTTATTTATCAGTTATACGAGCTGCATATGCATAAACAGTTCATGAGTTATGTAAAAAATGTGGTGATTTTCATAACTTTCTTACTAAAATAAAATACAAAATCATTTAAAAATAGAAGAACAGATAATGCTTTTCGCTATAATGAACTACCCATTGAACTAATCGACATATGAACATAAAGTGCTCAATCAAATGCCTGATATAAGAAATCTGTAATCACACCTATAATCCTACCATATACGTACTGTTTCTCACTGAACAAATACTTATTTATACTTACAATGCACTTCATTCATGCTTAACTGTATATAACGACATTAGTGTGTGTAACAGTGTGTAACAGTGCATAAATACGAAGCAAGTTATTACATAAATACGAAGAACAACAAGAGTGCTTGTATTAAAAAAAAATGATGTGATATTTTATTTAAAAAAATTATAAATATCTAATTAGAGTTTTATGAAAATTAATAGTTTTTATTTTGTTCAAAACCTCACAACTTTGAACACAAAAGATCACTTGCCGTTATCTTCAAACTCATCAAATGCATCATCACCACAGTTATTATCGTGACACGTCTCATAAGAAAATATCAACAAAAACACTAGCGTTAATAATTTAATTATTTACTACTCACTCATAAATTGATAATTATTAAAAAGGTAAATCTTTTTGAATTGCATTAGATAATTCGTATGTTTGCTAATCCCATTCACATCAAAATTCAGTCAAATATGTTATTACCTCAGATTTATGGATGCGCTATATTTCGAGGAATCCACTTTTCTACAGTTTTCTTCAAGAGTATCGCAAGAAGTTTCAGAGAATGATAGACTTTCCTACAGCGGCTGTCGCGCATTCTTAGAACTGCAATATTACTCGCATTTATTCATGTATATGTAAAATGATCACGTACGGTTACTGCAACGAGATGCATAAATATTTGATGGTACGATAAATCTGGTAATGACAATGCTGCTACATTTATTTCTGATCATCATGAAAGATTCACGTATCGTCTGGGAAACTTGATCAAAACAATAGGTGCGTATACGTTGTTGCGCGACTGGAGCTTGAAACGAAACATTGTCGGCAGAGTCGTTGTCGCGTGTCTCTACATATCATTCGCGTACTTGCATAGCTTGCTTGCTCTACGAATCTAAAGTAAGGCGCTTCTGTATCAAACCACGAGGCAGTATGTTTTAAGTAAAATAATGTACTTTAAAATTAAATAATTCGATTTTGAATTTGCGGTTAAAGATGATAATATTCTGTAAACCAGTCGAATATTGCTTTAAAATAACAGGCTTTTGGCCATACCATTATAAGTTTGATACAATAGGTAGAGTTATGTTATTATCAGCTTTACTTACTACTATTCCCTTTCAATGCTGGAATTTACTTAGTTTATCTGAAAGCATACCTTATTTACTGGATAATTTAATCAATATCATTTGTATGATCCAAATATATATCAAATTCAGCATATTGTGCACCAAGAAAAGGTAGGCAATTATGTATTAAAATTTTTGGAAATAAATTTTCATTAGTTTTATTGTATATACTATAATTGTATTAATTATTCTCATGTAAGATTTGTTCATGTATATAACTGTGCAGTATCCTCAGTTCCTTTTTGTCTAAAGTTTCACTAAATATTTAAATAATTTTTGTAAATAAGTAAGTATCATAAAGTGCATTATTATTCTATCATTGTTAAATTATCATCTCCATCATTAATTTAATCTTTTACTCATTTCGTATAGCAAGTAAAAGCAACTGTTTCCAATTCATTGGCAGGCTGCGGACTTTTATTTAAAGTAATTTATTGTTTCTATGAACAATAAATTATTATTTTAATGAAACATAAAAACAAGCCGATATAAAAGTGTATTTTTTCACAGTAAACAATTATTTCCAAAATTATTAATTTCCAAAATTTTCTATATTTTTTAAGAATGCAATATCATATTTTCTGACTGTTTGTTTTAGTGCAATTAGAGATTTATTGCGGGAGATTGGCGAGGAATGGAGTAGAGAAACTATTCCGAATGAATGGAAAATTATTGCAAGGCAGTGCCGAACAATTTGCATTGTGGGCATAACTATATATGTTAGTGCCCTTATACTGTATTGTCCAGATATACTAATAACATATTTTCTCAAGCCTGTCGAAGAAAGAACGATGATATTGCGCTCGTACTATCCTTTTGATTATAAGCAGTCTCCTTCTTATGAAATCTTAAATATATTGTTTTTAATTCAAGGATTTCTCTTTCTTGCTGCTGATAGCACGGTCGAGACTCTAATTGTGATGTTGGTAAGCCACGACTGAGAAATGCAAATGCTCAGCTATTTAATATTGTCTTATTGATTATTAATAATTTGATCTTTTATAAGATTTCACACGTCTCCGCTCATATATACCTTTTTAAAACTTACATGAAAGAGTATTCGTACAGTTCTGAAAAACAAATGAGCCTAAACAGCAACGAACACTGTGATAAACTGAAGCGAGCGATAAGACAGCATTTAAAAGTTTTATCACTGGTCCGCAAAGTTGATGATATTTATTCTGAACTTTGTCTGTTTCAACTAGTATCTAGTAATATTATTATCTGCGTCGCAGGATTTTTGTTGCTTACAGTTAAATAACGATTATTCTTTAAACATTCCACTAATTTTTGTCATTATACATAACTGAAATAATTATTCTTAACATTTAGGCAGTAGAGAATGCGAATGTGATTATTTTAATGAAATTTATATTGTTTATTATTGTGACGATCGAACAAGCTGCTTATTTTTGTTTTGCGGGTCAATATCTTCACAATAAAGTAATGATAAAATTATTTTATCTGCAATCATTAATTGTAAAAATATTAAAATTTATATTTATCTTTTAGGGCGATTCGCTGGAACATGAAATAAACAATTCATATTGGTACTATAATCCTCCCAAACAAATTAAAATGTTGACGTTTGTGCTGTCAAATGCACAAAAACCATTATCTCTAAGTGGTGGGACATTATTTGAACTTTCCGCGGAGTCTTTTACCGCGGTGAGAATCATCAGCGGCCGTCAACATAAATTTTTTATGATATCATTTTTTAATGCGAAATTTTTTTTAGATTCTCAAGACAGCGGCTTCTTATTTATCAGTTATACGAGCTGCCTATGCATAAGTAGTGCATGAGTTTTGTAAAAAAGGAGATGTTCATTACTTTCTTACTAAAATAAAATACAAAATCATTAAAAAAAATTGCCCATACCTATGCTGTCTCCTTGATATTGTGATACACAGTAATGTAAATTCTTGTGTAAATAATTTATCGCATTATCGTTTAGTTCTTTGTACTTCTTCTGAATTTTATACAGCTCATTGACGACACCCTTGCGCGTGTGGTTCTTATATGATTGTTTTATACTAAGTCATGACTAGAAATACCTCTTACTGCAGAAATTGCACTACTATCATTGTCGGCTATTGAAATTCCTACTTCAAGATTAGAAGCAATCAAAGCATGCTTATTATATGTTAGTAATGTCGCAGTTTTGGCTTCCATAGCTTTCTCACTTCTAATAAAGTTTGACCTGCAATCGTGGCTTTCTTTTGAATGACCAGCATTGCACATTTTACACTTTTGCTTCGAAACAACATAACCGATTACTTTTTTAGTAAAATGGCCGATAAGAGCTTCAGTTTCTGATAAACTATCATAGCTTCTATCGGTTCCTCTCGTGAAACACCCTATATCGAAGGAAGCTACTATCCTAACAATTTGTTTATCACAAATATTCTCATTCTGAATATCAATCTCATTCGCACCATGAAAAATAAAATCGAATTGTAAGTGAGAGTGCTTGAATAAAATAAGTAATAAAACTCATTTATGGATATTAGTAGTACTGTTAGTAGCATCGTCTTCACGCGTAACATCATTCTTTCTTCTAAGATTCTATACACTATTATTGCAAACAGGAGTTACAGCATTAAGATCAGATGGACTATTCTCTTCATTATCAGGAACAAGACTTGTTGAATTCTCAGATGTATTGAGTTGCAGGTGCTTCGACACTGACCACCACCACTAACTATTTTCAACTTCTTTGCTAACTCAGACAACTGCTATCTTCTTTTAAAAACTTTTTCTGTCACTCTTTTGTTATTAATGGAAAAAAGCTTGGCCTGCATTTTTACTATTCAAATACGTATATTTTGTGGTCGTGTCCAAGCAGAAGTAACGTAACATTAAAGCTGAGACTACCATTACCATACTAACTACTGCCGAAGTCAAATATTGAAAATACTCGCTTGATTAGCTACTTATAGGTTTTACTACCTATATCGGCTTTAGTGTAACAACGCATAAATACGAAGCAACTACATGATTATACGAAAAACAACAAGATTGCTTTCAATAAAAAAAACTGATGTATGTTACTTTATTTAAAAAAATTATATACATCATAGTGCTTGGAGTTTCATGAAAATAATAGATTTTATTTTGTTCAAAACCTCACAATATTAAACACACAAGATCACTTGTCGTTATCTTTAAACTCATCAAATGCATCATCACCACAGTTATTATCGTGTCACGTCACATTAGAAAATATCAACAAAAACACTAGCGTTAATTAATTCATTATTTACTACTCACAAATCAATTAAAAATTTGTTAATTCGTGGCATTTGGTAATTCGTATATTTGTTAATCCCATTCACATCAAAATTTAGGCAAAAAATGTCATTACTTCGGATGTATGGATGCGCAATATATCGAGAAATTCACTTTTCTATAATTTTCTTCAAGAGTATCACAAAGAATTTCAAAGGATGAAAGATTTCCCTATAGATTATGTCAAGTATTCTTGGAACTGAAATATTACTCACCTTTATTTATGTATATCAGTAGATGAGCAAGGCGGGTACGAGCCCACCTGAGGGCTAGGCGGGTACGAGCCCAGGCGGGTACGAGCCCAGGCGGCTACGAGCCCATGCGGCCACGAGCCCACCATATATATAGGCGGCTATGAGCCCATGCGGCCACGAGCCCACCATATATATAGGCGGCTATGAGCCCATGCGGTTTCTAGCCCACCATGTATATAGGCGGGTACGAGCCCACTATACACGAGGCATGAGACCGCTGTATATATAGATATACACCGCCGGCGGCACGAGCCCACTGTATATAGATATACACCGCCGGCGGCACGAGCCCACATAGATATACACAGCGGCGGCAGCACGAGCCCACTGTATATAGATATACACAGCGGCGGCGGTATGAGCCCACTGTATATAGATATACACACAGCGGCGGTGGCACGAGCCCACTGTATATAGATATACACAGCGGCGGGTACGAGCCCAGGCGGGTACGAGCGCAGGCGGGTTCTAGCGCAGGCGGGTTCTAGCGCAGTGCGCATATGAGTCTCCCCCCCCCCCCTCTTAGGCGGCTTCTAGCGCAGGCGGGTTCTAGCGCAGGCCGGTTCTGGCGCATCCCCCCTCCCCCATCTCTCTCTAGGCCGGTTCTGGCGCATCCCCCCCTCCCCCATCTCTCTCTAGGCCGGTTCTGGCGCATCCCCCCTCCCCCATCTCTCTCTAGGCCGGTTCTGGCGCAGGCCGGTTCTGGCGCATCCCCCCCCTCCCCCATCTCTCTTTAGGCCGTTTCTAGCGCAGGCGGCTTCTAGCGCAGGAGCGTTCTAGCGCAGCCGGGTACGAGCGCAGGCCGGTACGAGCGCATCCCCCCACCCCTTTTCCTGTAGGCCGGTACGAGCCCATGCGGTTTCTAGCCCACCATGTATACGAGTCCACTATACACGAGGCATCTCGAGCCCGCTGTATATAGATATACACAACGGTGGCGGCACGAGTCCACTGAATATATACACAGCGGCACGAGTCCACTGAATATATATACAGCGGCACGAGCCCACTATGTATATAGATATACAGCGCCGGTATGAGTCCACTGTATATAGATACACAGCGCCGGCACGAGTCCACTATGTATATAGATACACAGTGCCGGTACGAGCCCACCATATATATAGGTATATACACAGCGCTGGCACGAGCCCACTGTCGATGTGTGCATCTGTCGCGCCTCGCCATCTAGCGGTGACAGCCCACGCGAATACCATGCGTACGGAAGACGCGCGAGAGTGGGGATGGAATGCCACGTGTAAGAGTATACATGCACGCAAGAGTGAGGATGGAATGCTGCGCGTAAAAGTATACATGCACGTAAGAGTGGGGATGAAATGCTACGCTGCAGACTCCTCTCACTATACTATGTTCGAGGTTATATGCTTATGCATGTGCGTGTACGCATATATGTGTACGTTGTATGTCCATGTGTGCGTATGTGAGGTTATGCGTATATGATGTATAGTGTGTGTACATGATGCCGCCACCTAGCGTTCTACACCATACTTCGTCGGTATAATGCATAGGACGCGAGAGTAGGGGTAAGTGCAGTCTAAAATATGTCGACCGAAAGTGTGGAGGGGATACATGTGAATTAAAAATAGCAACTACACGTAAAGTGAGGTTAATGGATTCGCTAGATCATTGTCTGGTCTTCAATCCTTGTACGTCTACTACGTACTCCGTCTCGATCAACAATGACATGTTAGAGCGATGATGCTTCTCTTATACTACTTCCCCCACCTCTCGAGCCGCCGCACCGCTACCGCGCAATCTCAGTGGACGCTCTCTGTGCATCTATCTAGCCGCTGCGTTACCCCACCACTCATACCCTACCGAGGACTAGTGCGCAGCCTCAGTGGACGCTCTCTGCGCATCAGTCGAGCCGCCGCGTTACCCCACCACTCTTAACCTATCGAAGACTAGTGCGCAACCTCAGTGGACGCTCTCTGCGCATCAGTCGAGCCGTCGCTGTGAGCGTCAACAGGTGGCGATACTATCTATGCAGGACTATACTTGCAATAGACCAATCAGCGAACGTTAAACATGTTCAAACCTGCAAACTTACTAGTAGCGGTGGGGCAGCCAATCCTGCACATTCGCAGCGGATATAGAAGGCAGTCTTTGGATTCTCACCAGTCGTTCACGAGTAAACACTGATTCTAATGTGCGCAGTTGACTATAGCTGATTAATTTTAATGTAAACCATTAGTAGGCAGCAAGCTTCACATGAATACGCCGCGGAAGTTTGAAATCTTCATAATCTTAGCATCACAAACAAACTATTACGCAGGTACAATCAAAGTATAACGCGAGTATAGTCAAAGTATAACGTCAGTATAGTCAAAGTATAAAGCGAGTGTAGTCAATGCAAAACGCGGGTATAAAGCTATTATAATCCAACTATAATGCAAATATACTCAAAGTATACCACCAATATAACCAAAGTATAAAACTAATATAATTAAAGTATAAAGCTACTATAAGCAAAGTATACCGCGAGTATAGACAAACTATAAAACGAGTATAGTCGAAGCATAACGCTAGTATAGTCACAGTATGAAGCAAGTCTATTCAAAGCATAACGCTAGTATAGTTAAATTATGATGCGAGTGTAGCCAAGGCATTAGGCGACTATAGTCAAAGTATAACGCAAGTATAGTCAAAGTATTATGCATATATAACCAAAGCATATAGCTAATATAATCAAAGTATAAAGCTACTATAATAAAAGTATAACGCTAATATAGACAAGTATAAAACGAGTATAGTCAAAGTATAAGGCTAGTATAATCAAAGTATAAAGCTATTATAATAAAAGTATAACGCGAGTATAGATAAAGTATGAAACGAGTATATCGAAAGTATAACGCAAGTACAATCAAAGTATAACACAAGTACAGTCAAACTGTAAAGCTTTCATAATCAAAGCATAACGTACGTACAGTCAAAGTATAACAACAATATAGCAAAAGTATAAAGCTAATACAATCAAAGTATCGAGCTACTATAAGCAAAGTATACCGCGAGTATAGACAAAGTATAAAACGAGTATAGTCAAAGTATACCGCGAGTATAGACAAAGTATAAAACGAGTATAGTCAAAGGATAACGCTAGTATAGTCAACGTATGAAGCAAGTATAGACAAAGTATAAAACGAGTATAGTCAAAGGATAACGCTAGTATAGTCAAAGTATTAAGCAAGTGTAGTCAAAGCATAACGCTAGTATAGTCAAAGTATGAAGCGAGTGCAGTCAAGGCATAACGCTAGACTAGTCAAAGGATGAAGTGAATGCAGTCAAAGCATTACGTGACTATAGTCAAATTATAACGCAAGTATAATCAAAGTATATCGCGAGTACAGTCAAAGCATAAAGCTACTTAGTGAGAGTATAACGCAAGTGTAGTCAAAGTATTATGCAGATATAGTCCAAGCGTATAGCTAATATAAACAAGAATAAAGCTACTATAATAAAAGTATAACGCTTGTATAGACAAGTATAAAATGAGTAGGGTAAAACTATACAGCGAGTATAATCAAAATATAACGCGAGTATAGTCGAAGTATAACGTCAGTATAGTCGAAGCATAAAGCGAGTGTAGTCAAAGTGTAACACCAATATAGCTGAAGTATAAAGCTAATATAATCAAAGTATAAAGCTACTATGATAAAAGTATTACGCTAATATAGACAAGTATCAAAGGAGTATAGTCAAAGGATAGGGCCAGTATAATCAAAGTATAAAGCTATTATAATAAAAGTATAACGCGAGTATAGACAAAGTATGCAACTAGTATATCGAAAGTATAACGCAAGTACAATCAAATTATAACACAAGTACAGTCAAACCGTAAAGCTTTCATAATCAAAGTATAACGTATGTACAGTCAAAGTATAACACCAATATAGCCAAAGTATAAAGCTAATACAATCAAAGTATCAAGCTACTATAAGCAAAGTATACCGCGAGTATAGAGAAAGTATAAAACGAGTATAGTCAAAGGATAACGCTAGTATAGTCAAAGTATGAAGCAAGTGTAGTCAAAGCATAACGCTATAGTATAGTCAAAGTATGAAGCGAGTGCAGTCAAAGCATAACGCTAGAATAGTCAAAGTATGAAGTGAATGTAGTCAAAGCATTACGCGACTATAGTCAAAGTATAACGCAAGTATTGTCAAAGTATATCGCAAATACAGTCAAAGCATAAAGCTACTATAGTGCAAGTATAACGCAAGTATAGTCAAAGTATTATGCAGATATAGTCAAAGCATATAGCTAATATAAACAAGAATAAAGCTACTATAATAAAAGTATAACGCTTATATAGACAAGTATAAAATGAGTAGAGTAAAACTATAAAGCGAGTATAATCAAAGTATAATGCGAGTATAATCAAAGTATAATGCGAGTATAGTCAAAGTATAACGTCAGTATAGTCGAAGCATAAAACGAGTGTAGTCAAAGTGTAACACCAATATAGCTGAAGTATAAAGCTAATATTATCAAAGTATAATGCTACTTTAAGCAAAGTGTAACGCGTGTATACTCAAAGCATAACGCTACTCCAGACAAATAGTAAAACGAGTTTAATCAAACTATAAAGCGAGTACGGCCAAATTAAAAGGTGAGTATAGTCAAAGTATAACACCAACATAACCAAAGTATAAAACTAATATAAGCCAAGTATAACGCGAGTACAATCCAAGCATAAAGCGACTGCAGACAAATCATAAAACGAATATAATCGAACTATAAAGCGAGTGTAGTCAAAGTAAAACGCGAGTATATTCAAAGCATAACGCGACTGAAGATAAATCATAAAACTAGTATAATCAAACTATAAAGCGAATATAGTCAAAGCAAAAGGCGAGTATAGTCAAAGTATAACATCAGTATAATCAAAGTATAACGCTAGTATAGGCAAGTATGCAAGGAGTATAGTCAAAGTACAAGGCCAGTATAATCAAAGTATAACGCGAGTATAGTCAAAGTATAACGCGACTGCAGACAAATCATAAAACGAGTATAATCAAACTATAAAGCGAATATCGTTAAAGTAAAAGGCGAGAATAGTCGAAGTATAACGTCAGTATAGTCGAAGCATAAAGCGAGTGTAGTCAAAGTGTAACACCAATATAGCTGAAGTATAAAGCTAATATAATCCAAGTATAAAGCTACTATAATAAAAGTATAACGGTAGCATAGACAAGTATAAAACACGTATAGTCAAAGTATAAGACCAGTATAATCAAAGTATAAAGCTATTATAATAAAAGTATAACGGGAGTATAGACAAAGTATGAAACGAAAGTACATAGCGAAAGAAATATAGCGAAAGTGTAACGCAAGTATAATCAATGTATAACATAAGTACAGTCAAACTATAAAGCTTTCAAAATCAAAGTATAACACCAATATAGCGAAAGTATAAAGCTAATATAATTAAAGTATCAAGCTACTATAAGCAAAGTATACCGCGAGTATAGACAAAGTATAAAACGAGTATCGTCAAAGGATAACGCTAGTATAACCAAAGTATGAAGCGAGTGTAGTCAAAGCATAACGCTAGTATAGTCGAAGTATAACGCAAGTATAATCAAAGTATATCACCAGTACAGTCGAAGCAACAAGCTACTATAATCAAGGTATAACGCAAGTATAGTCAAAGTATTATGCAGATATAGCCAAAGCATATAGCTAATATAATCAAAGTATAAAGCTACTATAACAAAAGTATAACGCGAGTATAGTCGAAGTATAACGTCAGTATAGGCAAAGCATAAAGCGTGTGTTGTCGAAGTGTAACACCAATATAGCTGAAGTGTAAAGCTAATATAATCAAAGTATAACACGTGTATAGTCAAAGCATAACGCTACTGCAGACAAATCATAAAACGAATATAATCGAACTATAAAGCGAGTATAGCCAAAGTAAAAGGCGAGTATAGGCAAGTATGCAAAGAGTATAGTCAAAGTATAACGCCAGTATAATCAAAGTATAACGTGAATGTAGTCAAAGAATAACGCGACTGTAGACAAATCATAAAACGAGTATAATCAAACTATATAGCGAATATCGTCACAGTAAAAGGCGAGTATGGTTGAAGTATAACGTCAGTATAGTCGAAGCATCAAGCGAGTGTAGTCAAAGTGTAACACCAACATATCCAAAGTATAACACCAATGTAGCCAAAGTATAACGCTAATATAGTCAAAGTATAAAGCTATTATAATCAAAGTATAACGCAAGTATTGACAAAGTATAAAACGAGTATAGTCAAAGTATACCGCTAGTATAATCAATGTATGAAGCGAGTGTAATCAAAGCCTAACGCAAGTATAATCAAAGTATAACGTGAGTATAATCAAAACATAACGCGAGCACAGTCAAAGAGTAAAGCTAATAGAATCAAAGTATAATTCTAGTATAGACAAGTATAAAAAGATTATAGTCAAAGTATAAGACCATTATAGTCGAAGTATAAAGCGAGTGCAGTCAAAGCATAGCGCGACTATAATCAAAGTATAACGCTAGTATAGTTAAAGTATAAAGCTATTATAATCAAAATATAACGCAACTATAGTCAAAGTATAATGCAAATATAGCCCAAGTATGTATTTAATATAATCAAAGTATTAGGCTACTATGATAAAAGTATATCGCAAGTGTAGAAAAGGGTAATACTAGTACAGTCAGATTATAAAGCGAGTAGACTCAAAGTATAACACTAGTATAATCAAAGTATAACGCAAATGTAGTCAAAGTATAACGTGAGTATGGTCAAAGTATAAAGCTATTGTAATCGAAGTATAACGCAAGTATAGTGAAAGTGTAACGCGAGTATAATCAAAGAATAATGCTAGTTTAGTCAAATTATAACGCGAGTATAGCCGAAGTATACCGCGAGTACAGTCAAAGTACTACGTAAGTATAGCCTAAAGATAACGCAAGTATAGTCATAACGTGAGAGCTCCATACTATAGTTGTATGCTAAAGCTATATAAGTTATATGCAACGTATAAACTCTTATATGTATACTTATAATTTATATGCTTACGCATAAACTTATGCATATAGAGTTATTTAAACAAGTTTAAAAAGAATAAAGCGAGTTAATCAAAATTTAATCTAGTTTAAGGAATCCGTATAGCTTGTGTATATACATTAAAAGTATAGAGCTATAGGCATGAGTTTATGAGTATGCATGAAAGTTATATGTATTCACATAAGAGTTTATCCGTTGCATATAACTGTATATCGGTTAGTTTAAATGTCTACGTATAAGCTATACAGATGTATATAACTTATATAGGATTTGCATATAAGTATAGCCTATAACTCTGTATGGATGAGTTTAAATATATTTGTATGCCAGCTATACGGATGCATATAAAACTTTATGAGTTTGTATGTTGCGACGTAGCAATAATTATTGCTGCGTCGTGAACATTATTACACGGCCAGCTGACTCACTCTCGGCGAGTTGACAGCTCCTGGAGCGGAACCAGCGCTCGGTGGCGCTCGCAGGAGTTGCCTCTGACCGACCGCGTGCAGAGCGCAGGATGTGAACTCCTAAGTCCCACCTGCGCGGCGCGCTGGCGCTTGGGAGGGGGCACGGCAGGAAGCGAGACGGCGGCGCGCACGCGGTTACATGCATGCGGCTGTGTGTAGAGGGGAGAGCGCGAGTATGCGAATGAAAGCGAGAGAGAGGTACTGTTTGTCCGATTAAATCTGTTATATTCAATTAATTAGAATATATTAGTACTTTATTACATTATCTATTGATGTCGGATAATTTGTCAACCTAATTGCCACCACAGTCCCGCTTTCTACCCTTTGCAGGTTTCCACGAGCCGAGAAGGAAGAGTCAGCCGCGAAACTTATAAATAATTGTAAATAACTGGAATCCCCGTGCGGACGGGAAAATTCCGCGTTACAATGTATTCACGCAAGTTGTTCGTATACATATAAATTTATTTTGTCCGTAACTATACATAACAGGTCCTATGTTGTATAGAACTCATTACGTAGAATGCCAGTATACTCTCTATCGCCAAGACAGTCCATGATTGTAGCGTTTAAGCCGTATAAATACATATGTATACTTCTCTGTATGTAGAGGCTTGAAATCAGTGCTCTCATTCAGCTGAAGTATAACGAGCTCTTTCAGTATGAAGTCATTGCTTGGTTGTTTATATATGAGCCAAGCTCCTCATCTCGAATGATGATTGATTGACAGCGTATATACGAACTGCGTTATAGTACTATCTCCGCCATTTATGCTTTCCGAAGCAAGTTCATACAAGTTTCCAGTCATCACCATTAGACTGATCTATACGGTGACATATAATCAAGGAGTAGGCAGATATTTCAGAAAGGTTTAGTTACGATAATTATCGTTGTCTTCTTCTTCGATGTATGCATCAAATGATAATCAAGGGTTATTCAAGGAGTTGCTGATGAGAATGATCCCTCCAGACTACTAGATCTTCTTATGTATAGCTGTACTATGCATAGAAAACAGATAACTTATAGTTTTAACCCTTAACCTGAAGGACGAGCAGACTTGAAGTTATATCTCCGTTAATACAAATGTTATCATATACCTACTTGAGCATTACCAAACTCAATACCATTGCCATCAACATACTTTAGGTTGAGTTTATTCGTAGCATCAGTTATCTGGTCGAATAATGCATCATTCTCATAGAGAGCAGCGGATACTCGACTAGGGAGGAAAATATCAAACTCTCCACCTAGAGTCGCCAACACCTTCACTCTATACTTCATCTTCGCTGTTTTCAACGTTGAGACCAAGTATACAAAATCTTTCCCAAGGTCGGATACCTTCCTTGTTAATAAGAAGCTTCCATGATATCTTATCGAGCGCTGCGACATCCATAATCTACGAGGAATCTTCTGCGGGGAGAATCTTCAAATGTGCACTAGATACAACAATCACTCATCGTTCGGCTCATGAGAATGATCTGTACGGCTAGTCTCACCGCCTGTTGTATAGCTCTCCCCACCACTTCACTCTTCAATTTGGCTATCATTGCCTCTGTGCCATACCGACCCTCCTACTTTGCAACGAGCTTGATATCTACTCCCTTGCGATCGTTTCCCATGGTATTGTCGTTGACCGCATTAATAAGAAGCTTAAAGAAGAGCTTTTCAAACCTCATTCTGCGCGTTCTTGCGCTTCTCAATATTAAGGTTTACGTACGATTTGAACCATGATTTCTGCTTGAAACGCAGGATCCTACGAATCTAGCTAAGGATTAGCCCATGACTCAGAGCCTGCTTTAAGGTATGGTAGTGGAATAATGCGCCGCTCCTAGTTGTGCAGGGTGATCATGAACTTTGCTGTTTCGACCAGATGCAGCTAATTCTCGGGACGCAGAGGGAGGTCTCGATGCTCGTCGTGGAGACACTCCAGGTACTTTGAGTTAACCTCGATCCATACGGGTTGTTATCACCGACTTAGGTATTTCCGCTAGAGCCGACATTATCGGCCCATTCAAAATTTCTATAGGGCAGAGATTGCGTCATGAATATACTTGTATTATTCTTTGACTATGCTGGCATTCTTCTTTGAGCATACTGATGTTACATTTTGACTATACTCGCCTTATACTTTGATTATATTAGCTTCATACTTTGGCTATACTCGCGTTATAAGTTGACTATACTTGAGTTATATTTTGATTACAAGAGCTTTCCACTAAGACTATACTGATATTGTATTTCGTCTATACTTGCACTGTACATTGATTATAATAGCTTTACACGTTGCCTATACTCGCGTTATGCTTTGATTATACTTGCGTTATAATATGACTATACTGACGATATTCTTCGACATTACTTGCGTTATACTTTGAAGATACTCGTGTCATACATTAATTGTAGCAGATTTTTTTTTTACTATAATCGCGTTACACTTTGGCTATACACGCATTATACTTTGACTATACTTGCGTTATACTTTGATTCTAATAGCTTTATACTTTTACTATACTCACATTATGCTTTCATTATACTTGCATCATACTTTAACTGTACTAGCGGT